>JAGDYQ010000235.1:72512-484792 GCA_021962125.1 Bulinus truncatus
ACACTAGTTACATTCTCATTATTTATAATAAAATACAGCACATCTATAAAATTTTCTGTAAAATGCATCTGCTCCATCGCATTGTAATTAGTAGATTTAAAAAATAAAATTATTTTAATAATAGTATCATCTTTACTAATTCCATATAAAATAAAAAAAGAAAAAGGAGTTGTCATATTATACACAATATCTGCAGTTTATAAAAGCTAAACTCATAACCTGTATTAGACAAGTCTAACTTTGAAAAAAATAAATAATTAAACATTTTTTTTTTAAAAAGACCTTAATTAAAATGTACTGAAAAATAAAAAAAATAATTCTTTAGGCTAAGATCATACAAATGGTATTAGAAATTATATTGACTAAATAAAAGTGAGAGAGTGTCATTATGAATTAACTAATATTAACAATGAATTGAGTTTAAAAAATATACAAAATCTGAAATATTTTAATGTTGAAATTTTTGGTCCTTTCATTAATACAGAGCTACTCACAGTTTTTTTTTGGTCAATATAATTTCTATAAATAATTTTATGATGTAAGCCTAAGGAATTATTTTTTACTTTTTAGTACATTTTAATTGAAGACTTCTTTTTTTTTTTTAAGTTTTTTTTATTAATTTTTGTATCTACATGTATTTGTTATTAGTGTTTAGACATGAGCCCCCCAGTTAATAGTTGTCTCATCCAGTCCATCTCTTATACTGGCCACAACCTGACCTCTGTAATTTCCCTCTAGTACAACAATAGACCAGTCACTTATGTCACAACTTGTCAAACAGTTTTTTTTCACAGGTCATTTACACGTTGTCCAGTCATCAAACTGTTGTTTATTTTTTTATTTTATTTTATTATTTTTATACTGGTCACTAACCTGTCCCTAATTCCATACATCCATCTCCCTATGTCCAGACAAAAGTTAAATAAGTCTTAAAAAATGTAAAACATGATATATATACATATATATATATATATATATTTATATTTATATATGTATTCATGTAATTAAGTACATTTAATGCAAAAAATTACATAGTAATAAATTTTAGCTAGAATTTTTGCTCAGCACAGCTTTAAATTAAAAAAAAATTTCATATTTTTTATACATAATTTAAAAATAAATATTCAATACAAGTTAAAAACTAAAAGCCACTAAGACATTATTGATATCTTCAGTTATGGTATAGATTAGGGGTAGTGACTCTATTTTCATTTGTATGGTTTCACCCCTTGCCATGTATTGTTTAATACTTAGTAGTTAAACCTACTCATTATGTAGCCATGTTATTTCAGGTTGTGGATCCCCTTCAGCTCGACATGTGAAATAAACTGTATTACCAAATGTTACATCCACACTCTTAGGCTCCATTGTGATTTTTGGTTTTTCTGAAAGAATTAACAGTTGAAGTTTGATAAAGTCATACAAGATAGAAGCATTTTTTTTTATTATAAGAAAGTTTTATTTGAAGAAATAATGAATTATTTATGAATTAATATTGGTTCACTTTTGGTAGATGGATCAGAAACTTTTCAATTTTCAAAGTACTTTCAATAAAATAACGTTTTTTTCTTATTAGTTTGTGCAGTTCAGCTGATATAAATTTAACATTTCTAATGCCAACATAAATTTATTCAATAATATTGAAAACATCCCTGTCAAAACTTTCATTTATTAGAAAAGAAATGTGAAACATAAAGCTAAGACTAATTACAATTTAAACATAAACAATACATTTATTTAAACAAATCATCTCATTTTTTGATTATGATCATAATATGGAAAGCTTATTAAAACAAAGAGAGATAAAAATCATTGACAATAAAAAGTTATTCACGGAAAGCTTATTAAAACAAAGAGAGATAAAAATCATTGACAATAAAAAGTTATTCACTTTAATAGACCTAATTTAGCCAGTGATGGGCACTTATTATTTTTTTTAAGTTAAACTTTGCTTTTAAATTTTAAACAATTAAAGTTTTAGCTAGTAACGTTATAATTAACTTTTGCCCATCACTGAACTTGGCTAGTATCCAATGAACATGCATGGAATAAAAATCAAGAGTGATAACCCACTTACCACAATTAAAGTCTTCTTTAGCAATGGACATAAGTGATCTCCCCTGAAACTTGCTTGGATATTTGCAGATGACAGCAGCTTGGGTGAATCCTTGTTTTTCTTTCAACATGTCTGCTAACCACATCATGTCACAATCACACATCAAAGAGTTGGAGTCTAGCCGTCTGGGAAATGATTTGGACTCTTTATGGTTAAAACATTAAAGAAATTTACAGATATAAGTTAAAAAATATTTTATAATACTAAGGTAAATAATAATGATAACATAGAAAGCACATATTAGTGAGAAAACTAGATATACAAATAAAACAAATCTTGTCTTATTCATTAATCAAGTGGACACGATTAGCTCTCTATTTAAATATTTTCAGTTATTAAATAAAGGATATAAGAAATTAATTCATAGAAATCTTTAAATAGAACTTGGGCACTTTAGACTAAAAAAAGTGTAAAACCTATGGCTGCTGAAGCCTTAAAATACTGACCAATAGGAACTTTTTAATTACTTGTAAATTTTTTTTATTTCACAAGATAAAAAAATGATGGTGCTCCTATGTACAACCTCAGTTGCAGTCTTTGAACTTAATATTTATGCTGCATGCGTAATTTTTTCATAAATAAATATTTAAAAATATTCTTAATACAATTTATTGTTCACATTTGTTTTATAAACTAATCACAATTATGTCCAAAACTATGGTGGTTAAAAATTTTGAAGGATACTATAATCAGTGTAAATGAATTACACTTTTCTTCAACTATCCCCTAATGTATTTCAGTATTTTATTTCTACATCGTCATTTTTAAAATGGTCAGTGCTAAAGCCAATATGGTTATGATGTCATATTTTAATAAAACTGTATAAGTCATAAGGGCCACTGCAAGGGAATGGGGGGGAGGGGTGACCCAATCCATTGTCAGGGGCGCTCAAACTTTGGGGGAGGAGGTGCATCACTGTCAAAATTTATTTGTTATTCATTTATTTTGCTGCAAAATAGCAGGGAAAGGAGGCCAGATCTGCCCCAAGCTATCCTAGTTTGTCAGGGACTCCATAATTCCTGGATGTGGCTTTGCTGTGACACATTACGAAGCCTTTCGTCTAAAGCTGCTTTTTTTATAATTGATGATATATGGGAAGAATATACAATTTACAAAGAATTAACTGATGTAAAGACACATAGAGATATAAAAACCTTTATTGAGTCTAAAACTATTTAATCCAATTATCTATCATTCTGCAAAGTTATAATCTCTTTCTCTAGATTTTGTATCTAAATCACTTTTTTCTCTAAAAATTCACAGCATGTCTTTAATATGTCATACTTATTATCTACTTCTACCATAAGTATTTTATTCCTTTAATAATGGCAGCTCTTCACCTGTCACGTAAATGAATTGTACTTTGACAGGTAACTTAAACTGTGCACCATTTGTGAATGTTCTTTTATTCGCTCTGAATTAGGTGGTATGTTGTCATCATCTCTTGTGGGTGAAGATCTTTTGAGTGCCCATATAGGTTTTATGTGTTCATCTATGGTTTGGCTGAGATTGCTATGCAGCATAATGTGTTTCGAGGTATCTTCACCATGCTCTAAATCAGGTTAAAGAACTTCATAATCATGTCATTCAGAAGAAGCAAACTCAACAGCCCAAGAGCCACCCAGCCCTTTATTTTCAATAGCTACAATCCATTTTAAGCTTTGGGCAAATTTTGTTTGAAAAAGTTCAGAAAATATGAGGTAATGGAAGTCAAAATCATCTTCCACTTAAATCGTTATGCTCTCATATTACACTTTATTCCAAATTTTAACACCATCAATAGTTCAGGTACTTTTTGTTGCCTTAAACGAAATAGAATGATTATGTATTTCAATGCACCATCTGTGTACCACAAAATCCATGAGAAATTCAGTCTAAGGATGAAACTGTGTGCCTAAAAGGCAAATGGAAAGTACTTGTTTTCCAGTAGCCAAAAAGAAATGTTCCATCACCTAACTCTTTAACTCTTATTCTGAAATACTTTTTGATTTCACAGATTCTGTTTCTATTTGTCAAGAAGTAAACCACATGCTTTAATTGCATGTTTTGATAACGCAGATTTCAGTTTCTGAGAAAATACTGTGCTGTTCTTTGATAACACTTATCAACACTAGATTCTGAAGGCTGTCAACAAGTACTCTTACTAAAGTTGTGCTGTAGTTGTTAATGATTTAATTGTGTGGAGATACCTCTCAAGTGTGTTATTCATGTGGTTATCAAGTGAATTCACCCTCTATGTGCATAACCAGCAAACATGAGGTAACCATATTGGAGGATAAATATTTGAAGAAATCTTAAAAGTGTAATTTGATTTATTCCACTTCACTGTCACTATTTTTTTTTTTGCAGTATATATTTTTCTTAAGATGTTATTTATAGTGTGGAAACCCCAATTAAAACTATGAGTTATAGTACAGCACTATGATAAAAAAAAGTGTTTCACCATCCATATGTTAATATCCTGACCATAATAAATGGAGCTAACCTATCTAGTGAAGATGGGCTAAGTTTGTATTATAAATTAAGCAGTAATTTGCAACCCATATTGTCTTACAACCTTGATAATTACATCTTGGTAGCTTCTGTTTGAGGGGAGAGATAAATATTGTGAAGGACATATATAAAAAACAATATTTCAAGTATTTTAATAACCTGTAAAAAAATGGCATCCCTATCACCACAATGGTTTGAGAAATAAAATTTTAAAATATCATTTCTTCTACATTTTTTACTCACAATCTTTTGATATTTGAATTGTTGTCAAATACATGTTCAGGAAACTTGCTCAATTTATTGTTATGTAGTGAACTGTTGAAATAAGACAAATATTTACATACAAATAATTTACAAGTTGATAATTATTTCAATTTGAGCAACTGGCTAACCTTACATATTATTCAGTGTTCTATTATATCGAGCTAATCATCATTTTTTTGTTAGCAAGTTAATCAGTGGTCATGTTTTTGTGTTTTTTTTAATACTCCAGCATAATAAATTAATCTTACATTTTTTGGAACTTCCAAAAGAAATGTGTTTTATAACTTAATGAGACATGTCGTTCTCCAATAAGTGTTAAAATATTCTAAGTATATGGCTTTCCTTCTCTGGGAATTCTGTTATCCACTTTTAATGTGACATTTGCTGTTATTTAATTAAGTTATTCCTATACATTTTTTGGTAAAGACAACTGATTCAAATTTGTTTCGTCAATCGAGATTTTTTAAAAGAAAGAACTAACTTTTAATCTTAAAGAAAGGTACAAAATTAAATAACATACTGTCTTCATGATAGATGAAACATAATTTGTACATTTATTGTATAGATAGGTGAACAAAAACAGTCAAAGCAATTGAGGATGGCATCTATCACATAAGTGTACAAAAAAATTTTTTTTAAGCTTACATATAATTGTATATATATCAGTATGTTTCTTACTGTATTTACCTAGATATATGAACAGATTTAATGTAAAGTTTAAGACCATAAGTTGATTTAGAAAAACTTACAGCTGTTCCAGATTTGGGACACCTCGTAAAGCATTAGGATGAATCTTGGAAATATTGTTTTTGTACAGATATCTGGAATAGAGAATATTAAACAACATTTTAATATAATAATTTAAGTTTAAATTATACATATTTTTTTATTTAAAAAATATGTTGAAATAAAAGATTTTACCAAATTTTTTTCATTGAAAAGTTTTCTCTTCTTAGCTTTGAATAAAATAAGTTTTAGTGCATTTATTCATTAAATCTATTTTTCTCATTGAATGCTTCTCTGCTGCATATAAAATGGGAAGATAACAATATAAAATATTTCCTGGTTTATCAAGTACATAAATCACTAGGTTTAGTTAATCAAAATACAAGTAAATCAAAGTTTAGATAATACTTACAAAAATCTGAGTTCTGACAATCCTTGAAATGAATCTTCTTCAAGTTCTTCAATTTCATTGTTATTTAGAAGTCTAAAAATGAAGAGAATACACATTCAGCTTAATCTAGATCTTTGCTACCACTTAATAAATTTAGTCATAGTAAATTTGTTTAGAATAATAAACACAAATATACAGTTATGACTATATTCTATACTTTATCTATAAACCACTTAATACAAAATAAAGCAGAAAACATGAAACGGTGGCTACTTCGAACTACTCAGGGACTATTCAAAGTAAAATACATTTAATTGTTTGTTATATTTGGGTTACTTACAGTGTATTAAGGTTGGGTAACAAAGAAAAACTGCCTTTTGGAAGTGATTTGATTTTGTTAAATCTTAAATCTCTGGAGAAAAAAAGAGAAACAACAAAATGTTAATGATATGGTTTGTTTAAATTTATAAGTATAATGTAAAGGATGTTTTATGAACTGGTTTATAATGAGAAACTCAATTCATGTCCATGGTTCATATAATTTATTAACAACACCATAAAATATGAATAGAATAAATCCAATATAATTCACAATGACTGATCTTCTCCTCCACTCAATGAATAAATACTTATTGACAATAAACTCAAATGATTAACTAAAACTTCTGAACTGACTTCTGAACTATACTCGTATACTCTCTCTCTCTCTCTCTCTCTCTCTCTCTCTCTCTCTCTCTCTCTCTCTGTACTCAACTGAACTGAACTCCTGAACTGACTTGACTGACTAACTGCTTCTCAACTCGAACATTCCAGATCGCTCTCTCTTTCACCCATTTAGACAATACAATTTACAATAAACATCATATTTATATTATCTAACTATCTAGAATCTTGACCCCGTGACCTCATGTTGACCTGGTTGGCCAAGCTCCAAACATACACACACACACACACACACACACACCTGTGTGCGTAGTACACACAACTATACCATGACATATAACATAAGCTTTTATGTGGTCAATTCAATTCAAATATCAAATTTTATCTTTTGTAAAATGTTTAAAAGGATTTAATTGCTTGATTAAAATTATTATCACCATTTTAATCAGCCTTAACATGTTTGTGATTTTATTGTTTACATGTGTTGTGTGCTTTTCTCATTCTGGATAATGCTGTCACTAGAGTAGGCCCATCTGGTTATTGCAGCTTTGAGCACTTGCCCGGACTTGGGCCTTGGCTATGTCAAAGGCTATTGCTGTTTTGTACTTGGTGAAGGCTGGTCTGTTTCTTGATATTTATTAAGTGCTTTGTGTCTGCATTTTGCAATTTTTTTAAGGCTCGGTAACAATGAGATGTTTATCTCTTGCAGCCCATAAAACGCTAATGCCGAAAGCGCAATGACTATGGAGGCACCAAGGAAGACTTAGCCACTTAGCGACGTAAGTATGTCACGGTATGTGACTAATCACGTCGGGAATCGAACAGCAAATAGATCTTGCTGCATCATGAAGACCGGGCTATTTACCTGCAGCATGAAGATCCGTATCTCTAGCTAATCGCCACCCAGCAACCCGTTGTGCGAATTTAACTCGTGCTGTTTTGTGCTTGTTTCTTTATATCTATGGTTTGTTTCATGCATTTGGTTCTTATGAAACGTTTTATACAATGACATATGTGACATTTCCTCATGCCGATTGAGTGACGTATACTATATCATATAGATTATTGGGAAGTTTTTGTAAACTCTAATAAAAACGCATCTTTTTAACGATATAAATAGGGATCGACTAAATAAGGTCAATAACTCTTGGAGTACAGCGATAAAATTCTTGCTGGTCATGACTTATTACCTCACGCAATAACCATAAACAAAACAGTTGCATACAAAGTATGTTATTAAGAAGAAAATGAAGGCTTAAAAAATGGTACACCCCTCCACCCGTTCTGATGAATGGGATTAAAACCATATAATTTTTTAGTATTACACTGGTAAACAGTGAATTCGTTGCCAGTGATATTTGAATCATTTTATACAAAGTCAACGATGCTGATTTAGAATATATAAGTGCTTTTGCTAGATTGGCTCTATTTTACGAGATAATTAAAATTAATTAAAAAATGTATGCACCGTATTTGGATTTTGTCAAGAATTGCATGAAGTATAATAGTATACTAACAAATAGTAGTGAAAATGTTAATAGTCACTCAGAAATTTGTTCAAAAATATGTGTAATAATGTTATAGAAGAAAACATTTTCATTTGAAAAACTAATTATGTCTAATTAATTAATTAATTAATTTGTTAATTGTCTATGGTAATGCATTAGCAAATCGCTGTTTGCTCGACTTCCTTTTGTATGTGTCGTTGGTGCAATTGCGTTGGAGGCTCCAACAGTAGTCAGCCATCATATGTATGCCCCATCTTCCTTGATATTTCTCCTCCATCACCCTCATATCCTGATGGAACCTCTCGCCTTGTTCCTCACTGAAGTCCCCAAGGTTACCTGGAAATTTGTCTAAATGACTGTGCAGGTAATGTACCTTGATGCTCATATTTGTTCCAATGTTTCTGAAGTTAGCCAGCATATCTTGCACCAGTTCTTCGTAATTCTCTGTTCTGTTATTACTTAAGAAGTTCCTGACAACTGAAACAAAATTGTTCCATGAAGAAGCTTCAATGTGATCCATGAAATTAGTAAAATTTTGATCATTGATGAGTTTTTGAATCTGAGGACCGTCAAAAATCCCAGGTTTCAGCTTCTCCATGCTCAGTCCGGGGAATGATCTGCAAATATACCTGAAGCAATTGCCAGATTTGTCCAAAACCTTAACAAATTGTTTCATTAAAACTCATTTGATATGAAGCGGTGGGAGAATGATCTTATTTTCTTTTCCTACATTCATGGTTTCCCTTGCAGGCCATGTCACTCTTGTCCAAAGATCTTGCCTTGCCCTGCTATCCCAAAGGCACATGAAGCATGGGTATTTTGTGTATCCTGACTGCTGTCCAAGCAAGAAGTTTACTATTTTTAGATCAACAAAAATTGACCACTGTTGCTCATAATAACGGACTTTCTGCAATACTGTTTTGATATTCTCATACTCTTCTTTAAGTGTTGTTGAGTGAGCAATGGGAAGAGATGCATAACGGTTACCATTGTGTAACAGAACACATTTCAAGCTTCTGATGGAACTGTCCCATTTGGAGCAAAAGTTCAGGGATGTCATTACAGTAAACAAGATCTTCCTCTTGGCTGAAATATGGAAGAAGAAACTCTTCTCTTTTCCGATAAAATGTTATTTAAACTTCTGGTTTGAGAAAATTTCTTTCATTGAGCCTGGACGCTAAAAACTCAGATGCTTGCTTGGACAGATTTAGGTCTCGTATTAGGTCATTGGGTTCTTCTTGGCTGAATGATTGAGGTGTTGAAGAACTTCCTTCATAATCGCTTCCACTGTTTTCACCTGCCAAAAACTCCAGATCTTGCCCTTCGTCGGAGTCTGATGGTAAAAGCTCTAATAATCCAGTAAACACTGGTATAGGAACTTCACTGCTATGTGGAATTGGTCTCCTTGCAGATTCAAGATCAGGATAATCCCACTTAGATTTCTTGTGGCGATTGAAGCCTTTAACATTCACAATACAAAAATAAAAATCACCAAAATGGTCTTTCGGCTCTCGCCATACCATTGGTACACCCAAACTTAGACTTTTCTTCTCACCATTTGTCCACTGCTGTAGGCTCTCCACACAGTTTTTTCAGACCTTATGGGGAGCCCAAGACTTGTCTTGGTTTCCCAGCTTCACACCGAAATAAGCCAAATATGCCTGCTGCACAAAGTCGGTTATATTTCTTCTTTGCTTTTCAATCAAGTATTCTCCACAGATGTAACAGAATACATTCGGATTATTTTTGCAGCATCTTCGTGATGAACTCGTGATGTCTTTAGAAAGCAGCAATTAAAGAGAAAAAAAAACCAAGTTATAACTTGGTATATTTAAATTAAACAACAGACACCAAACTTATTGCATTTGTTTTACACAATAGGTACAATCATATTTTTAAGGGTGCCCAATATCTCAGAAACTAGAGCCAATTCAGCAAAAGCAATGGCAGTTTTGAAATCAGCACTCATGAATTGCTATAAATTCATTCAAACATTCTTGGCAATTCGCAAAAAAAATTTTTTTTTTTTTTGTTAGGCTGTGTTATCTATGGTTTAAATATTTGTCGACCACTCTATCAATGCCTTCAAGTTTTAGAGATGCAAGAAATGTCGACAATGTGGGGCAACGGGCGAGAGCTACGAGAGTCAGATGTGGGGGCCATATGCTAGAATCATATGCAGGGGCCATATGCGAGAGTCATATCTGGAGGCCATATGCGAGAGTCATATCTGGGGCCATGGGCTAAAGTCATATGTGGGGCCATGGGCTAAAGTCATATGTGGGGCCATGGGCTAAAGTCATATGTGGGGCCATGGACTAAAGTCATATGTGGGGCCATGGGCTAAAGTCATATGTGGGGCCATGGGCTAAAGTCATATGTTGGGGCCATATGCGAGAGTCATATGTGGGCCCATGGGCTAAAGTCATATGTGGGACCATGGGCTAAAGTCATGTGGGACCATGGGCTAAAGTCATATGTGGGGGCCATATGCGAGAGTCATATGTGGGCCCATGGACTAAAGTCATATGTGGGGCCTGAAACAAACGTTTTGTTAAGTGGGGTGATTGAAATAAAAACTCCCGGTGCGGGGCTCACTATGAACGCCCAAGTTGTCAAGCCCTTAGGCTGCCACAGTCGGTTGAACGTGATTTAGTGAGGAAAAGGTATTGGCCTTCGTTGTTCTGGAAATTTCGAATTAAAGAGACAGATAAATAAAAGATGATTGGGTGGTTTCTGCCACAGGTGGATCAGACGATGATGTCAAAGCCAGAAAGAAAAAACAAGGCAAGACATGATTTTGTCTCCCTGGGGACCTGTGCGGAAAACGTCTCTCTCAACAAAATATAAACTCCGGATATTCAATAGCAATGTAAAATCAATCCTGTTGTATGGTACAGAAACATGAACAGTCCCCAACCCATTGACCAACAAACTTCAGACGTTCTAAATGGTAGCCCCTGGAGCAAACTAAAGAAAAAGCGACTAGAACAAAGGTCTCTGGAAGTGGCAAACTAAGACTCAACAGACCTACAGAAGGATGTGGAGATGGCTTGGTGCCATTCACTCAGGAAGCCACCAGAAGACATTACAAAAATGGTTCAGAGAAAAGTTTGCCACCCAAAGACTACTTGGTGGAAATGAAGTATTGCAACCTAACATGGGTAGACTGAAAAAGGTCTCCCAAAACAGAATGCGCTGGAAAGTTATTGATGAGGCATATTGCTCCTCTATGAGTCAGAGAAATTAAGCAAGCAAAAGTTTTGCTACCTAAATTTATCATATGTTATAAGACAAGTTTGATCTCCTGATTCCAAATAAAAAGTAAAGTTTCTTAGCCCTAACGGGCCGTCAAGGCAGATAAAGTGTAGAATTCAACTGTTTCTGTTACCACCATATGAAGGGATTGTGTGGTTAGCACAACGCACAGCCTCCTTTACTTTCCTTACTAAAAATCAGTTACCTATTTAAACCAGGATGGACTTGGGGGAGTTTACACCACATTTCACCCGGAAAAATTTAATTGGTTGTCACTGAGCAACGAACCCGGGACTCTCAGGTCGACAATCAAGCCCTTTACATCGCTCGGCCAACCATCTTCCCTGAATATTAATATGTTTATGAAAATTGTGTAGCATGTAACGTTTTTAACCATTAAGAATCAGAAAATGTTCCTATAAAACGCTATGACCTTTTCCGGTAATTGTACTAGGGCCCTTCGGTAGCGGTGGGAGGGGGTGGGGGGTTGGGGGCTTGGCAATCGCCTAGTCTGCCTTTCCATAATGACGACCCTGTCGCTTGATAATTTAACTTGCACCCAGCCAACAACGCTCACAACCCCACAGTCATCAATCTTGACGTCACCTCTGCTCCCCCTATCATCGAATGTTTGTTGATGTTTGTTTTTAAATACTAGCACTTGATATCTCTAGGGTATGAGACTGTTAGAAATGTGCGGGAGTCACTAGTGCAGATGACATTAGTGGTGGCTCTTGTGTCATTAAATACTGTTATTAAAGTGCTACAAATGCCGCTCCTTGTTGACTAAAAGTATGTGCCGCCCCCTCCCATTGACTACTTAAATACTTCCATCCACTTCATTTTAATAAACTTATTGTAGCGCGGCTTATTAAAATTTATATTTAGCTATATAATATATTGAGCCATATAATATATTTAGCTATATAATATATTGAGCCATATAATATATTTAGCTATATAAAAACCGGAAAGCGGTTTTCATGAATCTCTAGAGTAGGACCGCCGCGAGAAGGTGGGGGGGGGGGGGGGCGAATACTTATCGGAAACCTTAAACCTTGAAAGGGGGGGGGGGCCGGTCCCGTCACATTTTGTTTGTTTATATTCATTTATTCATTTGTCAGGGTCCCAGTATTCGTGTGTGCCCTAATTCGACGCCACGCTAAACTCGATTTAAATCAATATTGATTACTAGAATAGGAAAAATATTAATATCTCCTTATCACAGACAATAATACAAAATATTTAGAGATTTCATCAAATACATCAAATTGAAAATCCATGATGAAAGGGTGATATAAACTAGTCATTGATTTTATAAACTAGCCATTGATTTTATAAACTAGCCATTAATTTTATAAACTAGGCATTAATTTTATAAACTAGCCATTGATTTTATAAACTAGGCATTAATTTTATAAACTAGCCATTAATTTTATAAACTAGCCATTGATTTTATAAACTAGCCATTAATTTTATAAACTAGCCATTGACTTTATAAACTAGCCATTGATTTTATAAACTAGGCATTGGTTTTATAAACTAGCCATTGATTTTATAAACTAGGCATTGATTTTATAAACTAGCCATTGATTTTCATGAAAAATGCATAAATAATGTCTGTAAGTAAAATTCTTCATTTTGACTGTATTGCCAGGTAGAACGCCGTGGAGACGTGTGAACAGGTTCACCTGGTTCTGTTTGGTTTGAGATTTACAGTATCCAGATTTTTCTTCGTGTCGCTAAATGCGGAATTACATCCTTATGGGAGAGAATGTTGGCATGTTGAGCTGGTAGTTTTAGAAGTTCACCAAGGACCGCTTGACCCATATCGCAATCACGTGGAGTTATAATCGTTTTCTCAAATGAAATGTACGCTTCTGCAAGCATAACATCGAATATAGGTTAGGTTTTTTGAAAATACTACGTTCATGGAAGAATAATCAGTGAAATAGTCACTAAGGGCAAATAAACAGATGTACGGTTTGCAATTTGCATCAATTAGCTCAAACCGTATATCAAATCAAATGACAATCAGTTTCAGTCAATTTATATAAATATATACATATATTGTTTTAACGAATAACATTTTAACCCCAAGTAAGCATTTGAACACATACAAACACCAATAAACGCACACACGCAAACACACATCACCATACTGAGAGCCGTTTTCATTGATATCCTAACTAAACAAAAATCTTCCAATATTAGTTCATATTGAATATGTTGCTAAGAGACACCCCCCCGGACTGGTACGCTCGCCCCCCCTCCCCATCACAGGCTTCAAAAGATCTAAGAACGGCTCTGCTGACATCTATAATCTATACCCCTCACCCATACACATCTATACCCCTCACCCATACACATCTATACCCCTCACCCACATAGCTATACGCCTCACCCACACACATCTATACCCCTCACCCACACACATCTATACCCCTCACCCACACACATCTATACGCCTCACCCACACACATCTATACCCCTCACCCATACACATCTATACCCCTCACCCATACACATCTATACCCCTCACCCACACACATCTATACCCCTCACCCACACGCATCTATACCCCTCACCCATACACATCTATACCCCTCACCCACACACATCTATACCCCTCACCCACACAGCTATACGCCTCACCCACACACATCTATACCCCTCACCCACACACATCTATACCCCTCACCCACACGCATCTATACCCCTCACCCATACAAATCTATACCCCTCACCCACACACATCTATACCCCTCACCCACACAGCTATACGCCTCACCCACACACATCTATACCCCTCACCCACACACATCTATACCCCTCACCCACACGCATCTATACCCGTCACCCACACACATCTATACCCCTCACCCACACGCATCTATACCCCTCACCCATACACATCTATACCCCTCACCCACACACATCTATACCCCTCACCCACACGCATATATACCCCTCACCCATACACATCTATACCCCTCACCCATACACAAGGGTATTTTTTGGTCTTTGCCCTTGTTCAACAAAGGGATCTTTGTCAGAAGAAAACTGCCAAGTTTTAATATCTTCCTGACCCAATCTAAGTCAAGATAATGTTGGTAAACAATGAATGGTGTTGAAGCGTGAGATTATAGGCCTACTGGCTAGTACATAGGCCACTGTTAAGAAACATTTATTTTAGTCATTAAAAAAAATTAAAGGGAACTATCAGAATTTGTTTTAATGAACTTTTCAACATTGTCCCAATATCTTAATCGGAACTCATCCCTACAGAAACCATTGGTACAGAACACATATTAGATCACAGATAAGATACTATATAATATATAATCTGTCAAATCTGTGATTCAGAACTAGATGGTAAATGATAAGTTACGGGTGATACTAGACATGTGTTTTAAATTGTAGTCGACATTAATTTCAGATTACTAGACTTGTATTTTAAACAGTATATTTCGTGTGTTTTAGGAGAAGCAGGAAATATATATATATATATATATATATATATATATATATATATATATATATATATATATACCTATAAGAGGCATTTGCTGTCTGTCTGTCTGTCTGTCTGTTCCCTTATAACTCAAGATCCAGATAACCAAATAATGTGAAATTTGTTACACATACACATAATTACATGGGGAAGGTTATAGGACAGGTTTCGTTTCATCTCGATGGGTAGTTTAATTGTAATTATTTTTTTTTATTTTAGTATTTTACTATATTAAAGTAATATCGACGGCGCCATAAATAAAATTCCTCTGTGACGTCATTTCCCGATTCGAATAGAACTTGCGCGCTGGTGCTGTATTGTGCCTTTGTGATGCAAATTTTTTTTTTCTTTTTTTTTCTTTTTTTTTAAACGCCGCCATTGCCAGCATGGTAGGGTGTAGTGTGCCTACCACACCAGCATTGTTGGCGGCGCTGATGTACGTTTGCCATGCCTACAGAGCGGCGGGGTGAGTGTGCCCGCTATCATCTGCAGGGACGGCAGAAAGATGGGTTTTAATCCCGGCCCAAACTGGCCAGACCAGCAGGGTGTGTGTACTGCCGATCAGCCAGAATGGCACGGAAAGGGGTTTTTCCTGCCACTCGGACAGAGGGGAGGGTGTAGTGTGCCTGTACCTCCAGCCCGAAATGGCAGGCTGCGCAGGTGTGCTTGAGTGGGACGGAGTGGAAGGGTGTTGTGTGCCGACCACATCCGTCACCACCGCCAGCTGTGAATACTGCGGTCTCGGATAGTCCTCATTGACCACAGTACCACCACCCTCGCAAGTAATGGGTTTTTTTTCCTGACTAGAGAACCCCTATGATCCATCCCCCGTGGATCATGGTATGTCTCTCAGACCAGGAAGGAGAGATCACAAAATATCATGCCAAAATATTTTGATACTCTCCGAAACAAATTTGATGCAAAGAATTGTTGTTGTTTTTTCATGCTCCCTGATTTGTACAGTTTGAGGAAGATAAAGGAATGAAGAAGGATTTTAGAAGAAGTGTGAAGCCATAATAATAAGTATATATATATATATATATATATATATATATATATATATAAAGAGAGAGAGAGAGAGGGAGAGGGAGGGAGAGAGTTAAAGAGAGAGAGAGGGGGCAGGAGAGAGAGAGAGGAAAGGAGGGTAGGAGGGAGGGAAGGAGGGGGAGAGAGGAGGAGGGGTGGACAGGGGGAGAAAAAGGAGGGGGAGAGAGGGAGATGGGGGGAGAGGGAGGGAGAGAGATAAAGAGTGGGGGGCAGGGAGGGAGAGAGAGGGAATGGGGGAGGGAGGAAGGGGGAGAGAGGGGGAGGGAGAGAGAGGTGGAAAGGGGGAGGGAGGGAGATGGGAGACGGAGCAGGGGGAGAGGGAGAAAGGAAGGGAGGGAGAGAGGGGGTAGGGAGAGAGAGAGAGGGGGAGGGAGGGAGAGAGAGGGGGAGGGAGGGAGAGAGAGAGAGGGAGGGAGAGAGGGAGGGAGAGAGATAAAGAGTGAGGGGGCAGGGAGGGAGGGAGAGGGAGGGAGAGAGAGAGGGTGGAAAGGGGGAGGGAGGGAGAAAGGAGGGAGAGAGGGAGGGAGAGAGGGGAGGGAAGGAGAGAGGGAGGATGGACGTTGGGAGAGAAGGAGGGGGAGAGAGATGGGGGAGAGAGAGGAGAGGGAGAGGAGGGAAAGGGAGAGGAGAGAGGGAGGGAGGGAGGGAGAGAGAGAGAGGAAGGGAGAGAGGGGTAGGGAGAAAACAGAAGGTAAACAGAAAACCTTATTTTAAACCCGGGCAAAAGCCGGGTACTTGCAACTAGTATATATATATATATATATATATATATATATATATATATATATATGAGGTATATATATATATATATATATATATATATATATATATTAGACTGCTAGACTATTAGACTGCTAGACTATTAGACTACTAGACTACTAGACTATTAGACTGCTAGACTATTAGACTACTAGACTAGTAGACTACTAGATAGTTAGACTGCTAGACTTGTATTTTAGATGGAACCTAACATGCAACTTGACTTTATACATCTCATAACTAAATGCTAAATAAAGAAAAAATGCTTCAAAGCCAACAAGATGAATAGCAGTAATAAAGTGTAAACATCGAAATAAGACGAATGATATTTAGGTATGTCGCCCTGTTTCTTTGAGAGTATTGCTACTGCATGTGTGCTACTTTCTTTGAGAGTATTGCTACTGCATGTGTGCTAGATGGGAAACACGTGCTAACACATCTGTTAGAGTGCTTTAAGAAGTTGTTAAGTTGTGAGAAATTCCATACCTGAGACAACGCCCACATCTCGGAAATTATGTAAACATCTGTAGTTGCAGATCTTTATCATTTCCACGTTACAGTTACAAAACGGCCAGTAAGTGTTGTAGCGTAATTGTAACATTACTTAAGAGGAGTTTTACACCACACAGGGCCTTCAAGAGAAATTATGGGCCCCAGACCCCAGAAGGCCCTTTTATATATTCTATATTTTTATTACTGTGCATTACATTAAAAAAAATCTCGACTCATCGTTCGCGATTATGCAAAAATTATGGATAGTTTTAGTATTAATGGGGAAATAACTCAAATACAGTTACCAGTGTATAGAGCAGGGACGGACAATGATGGCTCTTACCACGTCATTTCATGGTGTAAGTTCCTTCCATTTATCCCGTGGTGTCCCCATGGCCATGGTATGAAAGAAGGGGGTGGGGGATCTGTGCGTGTGTGTCTGTTAACGGTAATCTTTTTTAATACGTTGTCTTACCATTAACACTTTATCATGCATTGTGTCACTAACTGAAATAGACAACCGTGTTTTTAAAAAAGTAAAAATAAAAGTACATGTATGTTCAAATTACTTGAAGATTTGATAATATCTAACTTGGTTGGCCAGTAGCCTGGTTATACCCCCATCTCCTTAGGTCTAGTGATATCAAGACTACGATTACGATATATACAGTATATTGCATGATACCAACAGAACATTGTGTGATATCAACACTACGATTATGATATATACAGTATATTACATAATATAAATAATACATTATGTGATGTCAACATTACATTGTGTGATATCAATACTACAATTATGATATATGCACAGTATATTGCATAATCTAAATAACACATTGTGTGATATCAACATTACATTGTGTGATATCAACATTACATTGTGTGATATTAACATTACATTGTGTGATATCAACATTACATTGTGTGATATCAACATTACATTGTGTGATATCAACATTACATTGTGTGATATCAACATTACATTGTGTGATATCAACATTACATCGTGTGATATCAACATTACATTGTGTGATATCAACATTACATTTTGTGATTTCAACATTACATTGTGTGATATCAACATTACATTGTGTGATATCAACATTACATTGTGCGATATCAACATTACATTGTGTTATATCAACATTACATTGTGTGATATCAACATTACATCGTGTGATATCAATACTATATGTCATATTAAAAGTGAATTTGTGATTTCATCTGTATAATGTGTGCCTGGCCCACAGATGAGATATTATTATATGTGGTCTGGCCCACAGATGAGATATTATTAAACGTGGTCTGGCCCAAAGATTAGATATTATATGTGGTCTGGCCCACAGATGAGATATTATTAAACGTGGTCTGGCCCACAGATTAGATATTATTATATGTGGTCTGGCCCACAGATTAGATATTATTATACGTGGTCTGGCCCACAGATTAGATATTATTATATGTGGTCTGGCCCACAGATTAGATATTATTATATGTGGTCTGGCCCACAGATTAGATATTATATGTGGTCTGGCCCACAGATTAGATATTATTATACGTGGTCTGGCCCACAGATTAGATATTATTATACGTGGTCTGGCCCACAGATTAGATATTATTATACGTGGTCTGGCCCACAGATTAGATATTATTATATGTGGTCTGGCCCACAGATTAGATATTATTATACGTGGTCTGGCCCACAGATTAGATATTATTATATGTGGTCTGGCCCACAGATTAGATATTATTAAATGTGGTCTGGCCCACAGATTAGATATTATATGTGGTCTGGCCCACAGATTAGATTTTTTTAAGGTTAACGTTTAGCTTAAAATGAACTATTTTCTCTGTTATACTCGATAATTGATAAAGTACAAATCTCATGGAAATAAGAAGAAAATAAACCCGTAGTTTATGTGGAGCCAACCCAACGGAAGCAACAGTTGTTTTTTTATGAGACATTCCAATATTTTGGTTGGTGCGACCTCTGACCCGAATCTAACGGCAGCTATCTGCAGACACCTGTCTATCAAAGTGTTGACTCTGGGTAAACAATGTTTGGCCTGATAAAAAGACGTCTGTATTTCTTTATCCCACCCGCCGGCCGCTATACCCTGTATTTACTTGAAAGAAGAGGCTCTACTATAACGCAGTGAATGGTCCTACTATAACACGGTGAATGAAGAGCTCTACTATAACCTAGTTGATGAAGAAGTTCTACTATAACGCGGTGAATGAAGAGCCACTACTGAAACGCAGTGAATTGTTCTACTATAACACTGTGAATGAAGAGCTCTACTATAACCCAGTTGATGAAGAAGTTCTACTGTAACGCGGTGAATGAAGAGCTCTACTATAACCCAGTTGATGAAGAAGTTCTACTATAACGCGGTGAATGAAGAGCCACTACTGAAACGCAGTGAATGGTTCTACTATAACGCGGTGAATGAAGAGCTCTACTATAACCCAGTTGATGAAGAAGTTCTACTATAACGCGGTGAATGAAGAGCCACTACTGAAACGCAGTGAATGGTTCTACTATAACCCAGTTAATGAAGAAGTTCTACTATAATCCAGTGAATGAAGATATTCTACAAAAACCGGTGAATGATGAGGTTTTACTACAACACTGTTATCATATAATTTAATTTCTAGACACATGCCTGATTCCGTAGTTTTTCAATGTAATCACGAATATCAGTGAGACAAGTGAACCATGATCTCAAGTTCACTAGGACATCACACTTTGCTCATTACATTGTAATCACGAGCATCAGTGAGACAAGTGAACCATGATCTCAAGTTCACTAGGACATCACACTTTGCTCATTACATTGTAATCACGAGCATCAGTGAGACAATTGAGCCATGATCTCAAGTTCACTAGGATATCACACTTTGCTCATTACATTGTAATCACGAGCATCAGTGAGACAATTGAGCCATGATCTCAAGTTCACTAGGATATCACACTTTGCTCATTACATTGTAATCACGAGCATCAGTGAGACAATTGAGCCATGATCTCAAGTTCACTAGGATCTCACACTTTGCTCATTACATTGTAATCACGAGCATCAGTGAGACAAGTGAGCCATGATCTCGAGTTCACTAGGATCTCACACTTTGCTCATTACATTGTAATCACGAGCATCAGTGAGACAAGTGAGCCATGATCTCAAGTTCACTAGGATCTCACACTTTGCTCATTTCCTTATTAATGCCTACGTCCTCATCGCAATAGAACCCATGACATAATGGCAAAATGGACAAACTGAAAATAGAACTTTGATAGCTGAATTGACATCAGTTAACATTGAATATTATATTGGCAATATTTTTTTTATGAAATCAGTAGTTGCTTTTGTCAGCGCGCCTGAAATGTGGGGCGGGGGGGCGCCATACTGAGGAGGGCTCTGTGATAGGAGTGTTTAGGTTCTTGTCCCCGCTTATGAAATTCACCTTAAGCCCCGCGAAGTCAACCGTACTGCTAAGACTGCCTTGTGTTCTCTCTCACTGGTCCAGCCAGTAGGCCCACTATTTATGACACAGTGGATGGTGAGATCGATGTATTGATGACACAGTGGATGGTGAGATCGATGTATTGATGACACAGTGGATGGTGAGATCGATGTATTGATGACACAGTGGATGGTGAGATCGATGTATTGATGACACAGTGGATGGTGAGATCGATGTATTGATGACACAGTGGATGGTGAGATCGATGTATTGATGACACAGTGGATGGTGAGATCGATTTAAGTGTTGAAGTTCTGGGTTCAAGTCCTGTCTGTTTCAGCCCACGACTAATCAGCCCCCTTTCTGGGCGCTCGTGTTTATGTAACGGCATAACCTCATTAACGGCAGCGTATTTAATTTAGGATCAGGCGATACTGCTTCAATTTACAGGTAAATTACAGAACTGTTAGAAACGTATAACTTTTATTATCGCCTCACCTCCCATTAAATAAACCTCTTCAATAAAATTATACTGATACAAACACACCTGTTTGACATTTAGTAGAAAGACTCTTGTCTTCTTGTTACTTCCATTTATTGCCAGCTTTTCCCTTGTTATCTTCTCATCTCTTGTTATCTAATGTAAACTGATTTTTGTTTGCATGGGCTTAATAAACTTTAAAATGGGAGCATCTGTAAACTGTAAAATTTAATTGACCAGATAATCTGTCTAGACTAAAGTAAAACACATGTTTAATGTATGTATATGTTGATTGATACTGGCGTGTTTGAATACGGTAATTATTTGTCTCGATTTTGATGAATTAAACTATTATACGATATGTGGCACAATCTATCAATCTGTCTTTTTGCCTGTTCGTCTTTCAATCTATTTCATTAAGGTATTAATAAAATTCTTAGACAATATGCCCCGATGTAAAATCGAACCTGTGCACTATGTATATGACTAAACAATTTTTTTCATTATTTTTTTTTTTTTCTGGATCGTCTCAGAGCAGTTCTGTCAAAAATGCTCCAGCTTCCGAGACGAGCAAGAGAATTTGGACTTCAAATCTAGTGTATTTCCGAAAAGGCATTAAATCACCAAAGACTGTTGACAGTCTTGATCAAGTGCGAAAAATTCCAATGGAACTACATATCGTGAACATATATAAACAATTGCTTCTGTTGTAAAAAGCAGAAAATACACGATCGGTGTGGGGCTAAGTGAAAGAGAATTGATACATTATTTAAAAAATAACTATTGAGAAAGAGTCCTTTAAAATATTATGAATGAATTAAGATTAGTCAATGATATGGTGTTGTGAGCACATCACCATCTTCAACTCCAACTGCTTGCCTAATAGCCGGTCCGGGTACCGGGCCTGTTCAGCTAGTATGATATAAAATGCGTGATCTTGCATATACTTCTATTTAATGAGTTAAAATAACTAAGATCTTTGATCAGAAATTAAGTCTTAAGGACAACTTAAATTTTCTTATAAATTCATGGTCATTTATATTAGGCTACTTCTTTATATGTAAATACAAAAAAAATGAAATTTACTTACTAATAGAATCACTTCATTACACATTTGTTTCGGCTGTATTCGCATTTCTTCATAATTGGATTTTATATTTTTAAATGTAATAGGTTCCTGTTAATTTTTTTTTAATCTAATTTATAATAACTGAGTTGACAGGTCGATCATAACAGTAGCGGTGTGAACATGGTGGGGATGTGAGGAGAGAGGAGTTCGTTTTTGTTGGGTGGCATAACTAAAAGTTTGTTACAGGCCACGCACAACTTGGAACGATGACAACATAACTAAAAGTTTGTTACAGGCCACGCACAACTTGGAACGATGACAACATAACTAAAAGTTTGTTACAGGCCACGCACAACTTGGAACGATGACAACGTAACTAAACGTTTGTTACAGGCCACGCACAACTTGGAACGATGACAACGTAACTAAACGTTTATTACAGGCCACGCACAACTTGGAACGGATGACAACGTAACTAAACGTTTGTTACAGGCCAAGCACAACTTGGAACGATGACAACATAACTAAAAGTTTGTTACAGGCCACGCACAACTTGGAACGATGACAACGTAACTAAACGTTTGTTACAGGCCACGCACAACTTGGAACGATGACAACAATTTATTTCAATTAGTTGTAAATGGATATTTTAATGTATACACCCATCTAGTAAAAAAAAAAAAAACTTTTCTGATTTTTCATTTTTAAATCAAATCGATATCTGCGTGATTTCTGTTTGTTTTTGTTTTGTTTTGTTTTATGTTTGATATTGCCAAACAATGATTTTCATTTTCTCATATTTTGTTTTGTATCAATCGATGCATGATGTTTAAAATAAATTAAACACCTTTGGTTGCCAACCACGAGTTTGGTTCACAACTAGATTGCACTCATACAGAACACACCTTAATGCAGACCACAGAAATCCTCTCGAAAAACATACATGAAAAACATTTAAGATAATAAGTAAAATAAACAGTTCTACAGTTTAAGTTATTGTAAAAATAAGAGGTCATTAACACTTTCTGGAGATTTTTTTCTTTCTCCACAACATTACCCAAATGCCTAAAATAGTTGTGGCATAAGGCAAAATCTCATTAACAGGAACATTCCCATATTTTGCACAAATGTTTATCAACTTTGCAGTCAATTCTTGGAAACCACAGCCTTCGACAAATGAAAAGGGCCTGATGTCTTTAGCGCACATTGAAACAATGGTGTTTGTGATTTCTGTTTTAACCCGAACTGGAACCTGTTTAACAATCTTCTCTTGACTTGGAATGAAGCTAGTCATTGATGTAATTTTTGGAACTGGTGATCTGTTTTTACAAAACTCGAGATGCTTCCACAGACCATTCGTACCATGGTGTGCCTTCCAAGTTATAATGGTATCGCATCTTGTACATACTGCGAATGGCACATCCTCACCATCCAAGAGCAAACGATTGAAACTTTCCCAAATATTGCTCTTACCATCTTTATTTACGTAAAACTGAATACACTCGCTTTTTACGTAAACTAACTTTTGAATGTTTGCTTTATTATCCATTATTTGAAAATTTAAAAAGAGAATTAGAGAAGTATGTCTGTCTGTTTCACTCTTATTTGCTCGCTCCTTTGTCACAACTCAAAAACCAATCAAACTCGAGGCGTTGTTAGTACAACGATTTATTGACATAAATGTACATCAGAAATTCATCAGAATACAAAAGTCTATAAATGAATACGCTTCAATAATTCACTCTGCCTCAACTCTGACTAACTAGAGATCTCTAAAATTCCTCATAACCACAAATTTCACCTAACTTCTCTTAATTAACCAATGTCCGAATCTAGCCCCTATTTATACCCCAACGTCCGTGCCCTAATTACCCTAAGTACTCACAATCCCTTCAGTATTTTCCTAACTATCGAATCTTTCTAGGAGCGTCACCTGGTAGTCATTGTTAACCCTACTAGCCTGTCCGACGTCGCCTCTCAGTCTTTACACCTTTGTTGTCTACTATCCTATTGTTTCCCCACCTTGTCCTAAGTCGTCTGTCACCTTGTCACCCTTATTGGTATTACTCCTAACTCTTAGATATCTATTATATTAGAACGTCGAAGGGGATTGTCTCTGTCTCTAAATCTACTCTAGCGTTTTGACCTAAATACCAAGAATGTCAAGGAAAGGCCGTGAACTAGGTGTGTATCATACATCACACATCATCCCAAGATCATCCGTGCGATTTGATTGATTCATCAGCAGTCTGCGAGAGTCCCACTCAAACAAAACCCAAACCCACGGGACTCCCGCAAAAACAAAACCCAAACCCATGGGATTCCCGCAAAAACAAAACCAATCCCATGGAACTCCCGATAAATTTATTTCCAATCCCGCGAGAGTCCCGCGGATTCCGCGGGACTGTCGCGAATCCCAATCCCGTGCAGCTCTCTAATGTACCCCCATCTAACACTATCTGTCTATCTATATGTACCCATCTAACACTATCTGTCTATCTATATGTACCCATCTAACACTATCTGTCTATATGTACCCCCATCTAACACTATCTGTCTATATGTATCCATCTAACACTATCTGTCTATCTATATGTACCCCCATCTAACACTATCTGTCTATCTATATGTACCCCCATCTAACACTATCTGTCTATCAATATGTACCCCCATCTAACACTATCTGTCTATCTATATGTACCCCCATCTAACACTATCTGTCTATCTATATGTACCAATCTAACACTATCTGTCTATATGTACCCATCTAACACTATCTGTCTATATGTACCCCCATCTAACACTATCTGTCTATCTATATGTACCCATCTAACACTATCTGTCTATATGTACCCATCTAACACTATCTGTCTATATGTACCCCGATCTAACACTATCTGTCCACATGTACCCATCTAACACTATCTGTCTATATGTACCCCCATCTAACACTATCTGTCTATATGTATCCATCTAACACTATCTGTCTATCTATATGTACCCCCATCTAACACTATCTGTCTATCTATATGTACCCCCATCTAACACTATCTGTCTATATGTACCCATCTAACACTATCTGTCTATCTATATGTACCCCCATCTAACACTATCTGTCTATATGTACCCATCTAACACTATCTGTCTATATGTACCCCCATCTAACACTATCTGTCTATATGTACAAATCTAACACTATCTGTCTATATGTACCCATCTAACACTATCTGTCTATATGTACCCATCTAACACTATCTATCTATATGTACCCATCTAACATTATCTGTCTATATGTACCCATCTAACACTATCTGTCTATATGTACCCATCTAACACTATCTGTCTATATGTACCCATCTAACACTATCTGTCCATATGTACCCCCATCTAACACTATCTGTCTATCTATATGTACCCATCTAACACTATCTGTCTATCTATATGTACCCCCATCTAACACTATCTGTCTATCTATATGTACCCCCATCTAACACTATCTGTCTATATGTACCCATCTAACACTATCTGTCTATCTATATGTACCCCCATCTAACACTATCTGTCTATAAGTACCCATCTAACACTATCTGTCTATCTATATGTACCCATCTAACACTACCTGTCTATATGTACCCCCATCTAACACTATCTATCTATCTATATGTACCCCATCTAACACTATCTGTCTAAATGTACCCATCTAACACTATCTGTCTATATGTACCCCCATCTAACACTATCTATCTATATGTACCCATCTAACACTATCTGTCTATATGTACCCATCTAACACTATCTGTCTATATGTACCCATCTAACACTATCTGTCTATCTATATGTACCCATCTAACACTATCTGTCTATATGTACCCCATCTAACACTATCTGTCTATATGTACCCATCTAACACTATCTATCTATATGTACCCATCTAACACTATCTATCTATCTATATGTACCCATCTAACACTATCTGTCTATATGTACCCCCATCTAACACTATCTGTCTATCTATATGTACCCCCATCTAACACTATCTGTCTATATGTACCCATCTAACACTATCAATCTATCTATATGTACCCCATCTAACACTATCTGTCTATATGTACCCATCTAACACTATCTGTCTATATGTACCCCCATCTAACACTATCTGTCTATATGTACCCATCTAACACTACCTGTCTATCTATATGTACCCCCATCTAACACTATCTGTCTATCTATATGTACCCATCTAACACTATCTGTCTATATGTACCCATCTAACACTATCTGTCTATAGGTATCCATCTAACACTATCTGTCTATCTATATGTACCCCCATCTAACACTATCTGTCTATCTATATGTACCCCCATCTAACACTATATGTCTATATGTACCCATCTAACACTATCTGTCTATCTATATGTACCCCCATCTAACACTATCTGTCTATCTATATGTACCCATCTAACACTATCTGTCTATATGTACCCATCTAACACTATCTGTCTATATGTACCCCCATCTAACACTATCTGTCTATCTATATGTACCCATCTAACACTATCTGTCTATATGTACCCATCTAACACTATCTGTCTATATGTACCCCCATCTAACACTATCTGTCTATATGTACCCATCTAACACTATCTGTCTATATGTACCCCCATCTAACACTATCTGTCTATCTATATGTACCCCCATCTAACACTATATGTCTATATGTACCCATCTAACACTATCTGTCTATATGTACCCCCATCTAACACTATCTGTCTATCTATATGTACCCATCTAACACTATCTGTCTACATGTACCCATCTAACACTATCTGTCTATATGTACCCCCATCTAACACAATCTGTCTACATGTACCCATCTAACACTATATGTCTATATGTACCCCCATCTAACACTATCTGTCTATATGTATCCATCTAACACTATCTGTCTATCTATATGTACCCCCATCTAACACTATCTGTCTATCTATATGTACCCCCATCTAACACTATCTGTCTATCTATATGTACCCCCATCTAACACTATCTGTCTATCTATATGTACCCCCATCTAACACTATCTGTCTATCTATATGTACCCATCTAACACTATCTGTCTATATGTACCCATCTAACACTATCTGTCTATATGTACCCCGATCTAACACTATCTGTCTATCTATATGTACCCATCTAACACTATCAGTCTATATGTACCCATCTAACACTATCTGTCTATATGTACCCCGATCTAACACTATCTGTCTACATGTACCCATCTAACACTATCTGTCTATATGTACCCCCATCTAACACTATCTGTCTATATGTATCCATCTAACACTATCTGTCTATCTATATGTACCCCCATCTAACACTATCTGTCTATCTATATGTACCCCCATCTAACACTATATGTCTATATGTACCCATCTAACACTATCTGTCTATCTATATGTACCCCCATCTAACACTATCTGTCTATATGTACCCATCTAACACTATCTGTCTATATGTACCCCCATCTAACACTATCTGTCTATATGTACCCATCTAACACTATCTGTCTATATGTACCCGTCTAACACTATCTTTCTATATGTACCCATCTAACACTATCTATCTATATGTACCCATCTAACACTATCTGTCTATATGTACCCATCTAACACTATCTGTCTATATGTACCCATCTAACACTATCTGTCTATATGTACCCCCATCTAACACTATCTGTCTATATGTACCCCCATCTAACACTATCTGTCTATATGTACCCATCTAACACTATCTGTCCATATGTACCCCCATCTAACACTATCTGTCTATCTATATGTACCCATCTGACACTATCTGTCTATCTATATGTACCCCCATCTAACACTATCTGTCTATCTATATGTACCCCCATCTAACACTATATGTCTATATGTACCCCCATCTAACACTATCTGTCTATATGTATCCATCTAACACTATCTGTCTATCTATATGTACCCCCATCTAACACTATCTGTCTATCTATATGTACCCCCATCTAACACTATCTGTCTATCTATATGTACCCCCATCTAACACTATCTGTCTATCTATATGTACCCCCATCTAACACTATCTGTCTATCTATATGTACCCATCTAACACTATCTGTCTATATGTACCCATCTAACACTATCTGTCTATATGTACCCCGATCTAACACTATCTGTCTATCTATATGTACCCATCTAACACTATCTGTCTATATGTACCCATCTAACACTATCTGTCTATATGTACCCCGATCTAACACTATCTGTCTACATGTACCCATCTAACACTATCTGTCTATATGTACCCCCATCTAACACTATCTGTCTAAATGTATCCATCTAACACTATCTGTCTATCTATATGTACCCCCATCTAACACTATCTGTCTATCTATATGTACCCCCATCTAACACTATATGTCTATATGTACCCATCTAACACTATCTGTCTATCTATATGTACCCCCATCTAACACTATCTGTCTATATGTACCCATCTAACACTATCTGTCTATATGTACCCCCATCTAACACTATCTGTCTATATGTACCCATCTAACACTATCTGTCTATATGTACCCGTCTAACACTATCTGTCTATATGTACCCATCTAACACTATCTATCTATATGTACCCATCTAACACTATCTGTCTATATGTACCCATCTAACACTATCTATCTATATGTACCCATCTAACACTATCTGTCTATATGTACCCCCATCTAACACTATCTGTCTATATGTACCCCCATCTAACACTATCTGTCTATATGTACCCATCTAACACTATCTGTCCATATGTACCCCCATCTAACACTATCTGTCTATCTATATGTACCCATCTGACACTATCTGTCTATCTATATGTACCCCCATCTAACACTATCTGTCTATCTATATGTACCCCCATCTAACACTATCTGTCTATAAGTACCCATCTAACACTATCTGTCTATCTATATGTACCCATCTAACACTACCTGTCTATATGTACCCCCATCTAACACTATCTATCTATCTATGTGTACCCCATCTAACACTATCTGTCTATATGTACCCATCTAACACTATCTGTCTATATGTACCCATCTAACACTATCTGTCTATATGTACCCATCTAACACTATCTGTCTATATGTACCCATCTAACACTATCTGTCTATCTATATGTACCCATCTAACACTATCTGTCTATATGTACCCCATCTAACACTATCTGTCTATATGTACCCATCTAACACTATCTATCTATATGTACCCATCTAACACTATCTATCTATCTATATGTACCCATCTAACACTATCTGTCTATATGTACCCCCATCTAACACTATCTGTCTATCTATATGTACCCCCATCTAACACTATCTGTCTATATGTACCCATCTAACACTATCAATCTATCTATATGTACCCCATCTAACACTATCTGTCTATATGTACCCATCTAACACTATCTGTCTATATGTACCCCCATCTAACACTATCTGTCTATATGTACCCATCTAACACTATCTGTCTATCTATATGTACCCCCATCTAACACTATCTGTCTATCTATATGTACCCATCTAACACTATCTGTCTATATGTACCCATCTAACACTATCTATCTATATGTACCCATCTAACACTATCTGTCTATATGTACCCATCTAACACTATCTGTCTATATGTACCCATCTAACACTATCTGTCTATATGTACCCATCTAACACTATCTGTCTATATGTACCCATCTAGCACTATCTGTCTATATGTACCCCCATCTAACACTATCTGTCTATATGTACCCATCTAACACTATCTGTCTATCTATATGTACCCATCTAACACTATCTGTCTATCTATATGTACCCCCATCTAACACTATCTGTCTATCTATATGTACCCCCATCTAACACTATCTGTCTATATGTACCCATCTAACACTATCTGTCTATCTATATGTACCCCCATCTAACACTATCTGTCTATAAGTACCCATCTAACACTATCTGTCTATCTATATGTACCCATCTAACACTACCTGTCTATATGTACCCCCATCCAACACTATCTATCTATCTATATGTACCCCATCTAACACTATCTGTCTATATGTACCCATCTAACACTATCTGTCTATATGTACCCATCTAACACTATCTGTCTATATGTACCCATCTAACACTATCTGTCTATATGTACCCATCTAACACTATCTGTCTATCTATATGTACCCATCTAACACTTTCTGTCTATATGTACCCCATCTAACACTATCTGTCTATATGTACCCATCTAACACTATCTATCTATATGTACCCATCTAACACTATCTATCTATCTATATGTACCCATCTAACACTATCTGTCTATATGTACCCCCATCTAACACTATCTGTCAATCTATATGTACCCCCATCTAACACTATCTGTCTATATGTACCCATCTAACACTATCAATCTATCTATATGTACCCCATCTAACACTATCTGTCTATATGTACCCATCTAACACTATCTGTCTATATGTACCCCCATCTAACACTATCTGTCTATATGTACCCATCTAACACTATCTGTCTATCTATATGTACCCCCATCTAACACTATCTGTCTATCTATATGTACCCATCTAACACTATCTGTCTATATGTACCCATCTAACACTATCTGTCTATAGGTATCCATCTAACACTATATGTCTATATGTACCCATCTAACACTATCTGTATATCTATATGTACCCCCATCTAACACTATATGTCTATATGTACCCATCTAACACTATCTGTCTATCTATATGTACCCCCATCTAACACTATCTGTCTATATGTACCCATCTTACACTATCTGTCTATATGTACCCCCATCTAACACTATCTGTCTATCTATATGTACCCATCTAACACTATCTGTCTATATGTACCCATCTAACACTATCTGTCTATATGTACCCCCATCTAACACTATCTGTCTATATGTACCCATCTAACACTATCTGTCTATATGTACCCCCATCTAACACTATCTGTCTATCTATATGTACCCCCATCTAACACTATATGTCTATATGTACCCATCTAACATTATCTGTCTATATGTACCCCCATCTAACACTATCTGTCTATCTATATGTACCCATCTAACACTATCTGTCTATATGTACCCATCTAACACTATCTGTCTATATGTACCCCCATCTAACACTATCTGTCTACATGTACCCATCTAACACTATCTGTCTATATGTACCCCCATCTAACACTATCTGTCTATATGTATCCATCTAACACTATCTGTCTATCTATATGTACCCCCATCTAACACTATCTGTCTATCTATATGTACCCCCATCTAACACTATCTGTCTATCTATATGTACCCCCATCTAACACTATCTGTCTATCTATATGTACCCATCTAACACTATCTGTCTATATGTACCCATCTAACACTATCTGTCTATATGTACCCCCATCTAACACTATCTGTCTATCTATATGTACCCATCTAACACTATCTGTCTACATGTACCCATCTAACACTATCTGTCTATATGTACCCCCATCTAACACTATCTGTCTATATGTATCCATCTAACACTATCTGTCTATCTATATGTACCCCCATCTAACACTATCTGTCTATCTATATGTACCCCAATCTAACACTATCTGTCTATCTATATGTACCCCCATCTAACACTATCTGTCTATCTATATGTACCCATCTAACACTACCTGTCTATATGTACCCCCATCTAACACTATCTATCTATCTATATGTACCCCATCTAACACTATCTGTCTATATGTACCCATCTAACACTATCTGTCTATATGTACGCCCATCTAACACTATCTGTCTATATGTACAAATCTAACACTATCTGTCTATATGTACCCATATAACACTATCTGTCTATATGTACCGATCTAACACTATATATCTATATGTACCCATCTAACACTATCTGTCTATATGTACCCATCTAACACTATCTGTCTATATGTACCCATCTAACACTATCTGTCTATCTATATGTACCCCCATCTAACACTATCTGTCTATATGTACCCATCTAACACTATCTGTCTATATGTACCCCCATCTAACACTATCTGTCTATATGTACAAATCTAACACTATCTGTCTATATGTAACCATCTAACACTATCTGTCTATATGTACCCATCTAACACTATCTATCTATATGTACCCATCTAACACTATCTGTCTATATGTACCCATCTAACACTATCTATCTATATGTACCTATCTAACACTATCTGTCTATCTATATGTACCCATCTAACACTATCTGTCTATATGTACCCATCTAACACTATCTGTCTATATGTACCCATCTAACACTATCTGTCTATATGTACCCATCTAACACTATCTGTCTATATGTACCCATCTAACACTATCTGTCTATATGTACCCATCTAACACTATCTGTCAATATGTACCCATCTAACACTATCTGTCTATATGTACCCCCATCTAACACTATCTGTCTATATGTACCCATCTAACACTATCTGTCCATATGTACCCCCATCTAACACTATCTGTCTATCTATATGTACCCATCTAACACTATCTGTCTATCTATATGTACCCCCATCTAACACTATCTGTCTATCTATATGTACCCCCATCTAACACTATCTGTCTATATGTACCCATCTAACACTATCTGTCTATCTATATGTACCCCCATCTAACACTATCTGTCTATCTATATGTACCCCCATCTAACACTATCTGTCTATAAGTACCCATCTAACACTATCTGTCTATCTATATGTACCCATCTAACACTACCTGTCTATATGTACCCCCATCTAACACTATCTATCTATCTATATGTACCCCATCTAACACTATCTGTCTATATGTACCCATCTAACACTATCTGTCTATATGTACCCATCTAACACTATCTATCTATATGTACCCATCTAACACTATCTGTCTATATGTACCCATCTAACACTATCTGTCTATATGTACCCATCTAACACTATCTGTCTATCTATATGTACCCCCATCTAACACTATCTGTCTATCTATATGTACCCATCTAACACTATCTGTCTATATGTACCCATCTAACACTATCTGTCTATAGGTATCCATCTAACACTATCTGTCTATCTATATGTACCCCCATCTAACACTATCTGTCTATCTATATGTACCCCCATCTAACACTATATGTCTATATGTACCCATCTAACACTATCTGTCTATCTATATGTACCCCCATCTAACACTATCTGTCTATCTATATGTACCCATCTAACACTATCTGTCTATATGTACCCATCTAACACTATCTGTCTATATGTACCCCCATCTAACACTATCTGTCTATCTATATGTACCCATCTAACACTATCTGTCTATATGTACCCATCTAACACTATCTGTCTATATGTACCCCCATCTAACACTATCTGTCTATATGTACCCATCTAACACTATCTGTCTATATGTACCCCCATCTAACACTATCTGTCTATCTATATGTACCCCCATCTAACACTATATGTCTATATGTACCCATCTAACACTATCTGTCTATATGTACCCCCATCTAACACTATCTGTCTATCTATATGTACCCATCTAACACTATCTGTCTATATGTACCCATCTAACACTATCTGTCTATATGTACCCCCATCTAACACTATCTGTCTACATGTACCCATCTAACACTATATGTCTATATGTACCCCCATCTAACACTATCTGTCTATCTATATGTACCCATCTAACACTATCTGTCTATCTATATGTACCCCCATCTAACACTATCTGTCTATCTATATGTACCCCCATCTAACACTATCTGTTTATCTATATGTACCCCCATCTAACACTATCTGTCTATCTATATGTACCCATCTAACACTATCTGTCTATATGTACCCATCTAACACTATCTGTCTATATGTACCCCCATCTAACACTATCTGTCTTTCTATATGTACCCATCTAACACTATCTGTCTATATGTACCCATCTAACACTATCTGTCTATATGTACCCAGATCTAACACTATCTGTCTACATGTACCCATCTAACACTCTCTGTCTATATGTACCCCCATCTAACACTATCTGTCTATATGTATCCATCTAACACTATCTGTCTATCTATATGTACCCCTATCTAACACTATATGTCTATATGTACCCATCTAACACTATCTGTCTATCTATATGTACCCCCATCTAACACTATCTGTCTATATGTACCCATCTAACACTATCTGTCTATATGTGCCCCCATCTAACACTATCTGTCTATATGTACAAATCTAACACTATCTGTCTATATGTACCCATCTAACACTATCTGTCTATATGTACCCATCTAACACTATCTATCTATATGTACCCATCTAACACTATCTTTCTATATGTACCCATCTAACACTATCTGTCTATATGTACCCATCTAACACTATCTGTCTATATGTACCCATCTAACACTATCTGTCTATATGTACCCATCTAACACTAACTGTCTATATGTACCCCCATCTAACACTATCTGTCTATATGTACCCATCTAACACTATCTGTCCATATGTACCCCCATCTAACACTATCTGTCTATCTATATGTACCCATCTAACACTATCTGTCTATCTATATGTACCCCCATCTAACACTATCTGTCTATCTATATGTACCCCCATCTAACACTATCTGTCTATATGTACCCATCTAACACTATCTGTCTATCTATATGTACCCCCATCTAACACTATCTGTCTATAAGTACCCATCTAACACTATCTGTCTATCTATATGTACCCATCTAACACTACCTGTCTATATGTACCCCCATCTAACACTATCTATCTATCTATATGTACCCAATCTAACACTATCTGTCTATATGTACCCATCTAACACTATCTGTCTATATGTACCCATCTAACACTATCTATCTATATGTACCCATCTAACACTATCTGTCTATATGTACCCATCTAACACTATCTGTCTATATGTACCCATCTAACACTATCTGTCTATATGTACCCATCTAACACTATCTGTCTATATGTACCCCATCTAACACTATCTGTCTATATGTACCCATCTAACACTGTCTATCTATATGTACCCATCTAACACTATCTATCTATCTATATGTACCCATCTAACACTATCTGTCTATATGTACCCCCATCTAACACTATCTGTCTATCTATATGTACCCCATCTAACACTATCTGTCTATATGTACCCATCTAACACTATCAATCTATCTATATGTACCCCATCTAACACTATCTGTCTATATGTACCCATCTAACACTATCTGTCTATATGTACCGATCTAACACTATATATCTATATGTACCCATCTAACACTATCTGTCTATATATGTACCCATCTAACACTATCTGTCTATATGTACCCATCTAACACTATCTGTCTATCTATATGTACCCCCCATCTAACACTATCTGTCTATATGTACCCATCTAACACTATCTGTCTATATGTACCCCCCATCTAACACTATCTGTCTATATGTACAAATCTAACACTATCTCTGTCTATATGTAACCATCTAACACTATCTGTCTATCATATGTACCCATCTAACACTATCTATCTATATGTACCCATCTAACACTATCTGTCTATTATGTACCCATCTAACACTATCTATCTATATGTACCTATCTAACACTATCTGTCTATCTATATGTACCCATCTAACACTATCTGTCTATATGTACCCATCTAACACTATCTGTCTATATGTACCCATCTAACACTATCTGTCTATATGTACCCATCTAACACTATCTGTCTATATGTACCCATCTAACACTATCTGTCTATATGTACCCATCTAACACTATCTGTCTATATGTACCCATCTAACACTATCTGTCTATATGTACCCCCATCTAACACTATCTGTCTATATGTACCCATCTAACACTATCTGTCCATATGTACCCCCATCTAACACTATCTGTCTATCTATATGTACCCATCTAACACTATCTGTCTATCTATATGTACCCCCATCTAACACTATCTGTCTATCTATATGTACCCCCATCTAACACTATCTGTCTATATGTACCCATCTAACACTATCTGTCTATCTATATGTACCCCCATCTAACACTATCTGTCTATCTATATGTACCCCCATCTAACACTATCTGTCTATAAGTACCCATCTAACACTATCTGTCTATCTATATGTACCCATCTAACACTACCTGTCTATATGTACCCCCATCTAACACTATCTATCTATCTATATGTACCCCATCTAACACTATCTGTCTATATGTACCCATCTAACACTATCTGTCTATATGTACCCATCTAACACTATCTATCTATATGTACCCATCTAACACTATCTGTCTATATGTACCCATCTAACACTATCTGTCTATATGTACCCATCTAACACTATCTGTCTATCTATATGTACCCATCTAACACTATCTGTCTATATGTACCCCCATCTAACACTATCTGTCTATATGTACCCATCTAACACTATCTATCTATATGTACCCATCTAACACTATCTGTCTATCTATATGTACCCATCTAACACTATCTGTCTATATGTACCCCCATCTAACACTATCTGTCTATCTATATGTACCCCCATCTAACACTATCTGTCTATATGTACCCATCTAACACTATCAATCTATCTATATGTACCCCATCTAACTTACTATCTGTCTATATGTACCCATCTAACACTATCTGTCTATATGTACCCCCATCTAACACTATCTGTCTATATGTACCCATCTAACACTATCTGTCTATCTATATGTACCCCCATCTAACACTATCTGTCTATCTATATGTACCCATCTAACACTATCTGTCTATATGTACCCATCTAACACTATCTGTCTATATGTATCCATCTAACACTATCTGTCTATCTATATGTACCCCCATCTAACACTATCTGTCTATCTATATGTACCCCCATCTAACACTATATGTCTATATGTACCCATCTAACACTATCTGTCTATCTATATGTACCCCCATCTAACACTATCTGTCTATCTATATGTACCCATCTAACACTATCTGTCTATATGTACCCATCTAACACTATCTGTCTATATGTACCCCCATCTAACACTATCTGTCTATCTATATGTACCCATCTAACACTATCTGTCTATATGTACCCATCTAACACTATCTGTCTATATGTACCCCCATCTAACACTATCTGTCTATATGTACCCATCTAACACTATCTGTCTATATGTACCCCCATCTAACACTATCTGTCTATCTATATGTACCCCCATCTAACACTATATGTCTATATGTACCCATCTAACACTATCTGTCTATATGTACCCCCATCTAACACTATCTGTCTATCTATATGTACCCATCTAACACTATCTGTCTATATGTACCCATCTAACACTATCTGTCTATATGTACCCCCATCTAACACTATCTGTCTACATGTACCCATCTAACACTATATGTCTATATGTACCCCCATCTAACACTATCTGTCTATCTATATGTACCCATCTAACACTATCTGTCTATCTATATGTACCCCCATCTAACACTATCTGTCTATCTATATGTACCCCCATCTAACACTATCTGTTTATCTATATGTACCCCCATCTAACACTATCTGTCTATCTATATGTACCCATCTAACACTATCTGTCTATATGTACCCATCTAACACTATCTGTCTATATGTACCCCCATCTAACACTATCTGTCTTTCTATATGTACCCATCTAACACTATCTGTCTATATGTACCCATCTAACACTATCTGTCTATATGTACCCCGATCTAACACTATCTGTCTACATGTACCCATCTAACACTCTCTGTCTATATGTACCCCCATCTAACACTATCTGTCTATATGTATCCATCTAACACTATCTGTCTATCTATATGTACCCCCATCTAACACTATATGTCTATATGTACCCATCTAACACTATCTGTCTATCTATATGTACCCCCATCTAACACTATCTGTCTATATGTACCCATCTAACACTATCTGTCTATATGTACCCCCATCTAACACTATCTGTCTATATGTACAAATCTAACACTATCTGTCTATATGTACCCATCTAACACTATCTGTCTATATGTACCCATCTAACACTATCTATCTATATGTACCCATCTAACACTATCTGTCTATATGTACCCATCTAACACTATCTGTCTATATGTACCCATCTAACACTATCTGTCTATATGTACCCATCTAACACTATCTGTCTATATGTACCCATCTAACACTAACTGTCTATATGTACCCCCATCTAACACTATCTGTCTATATGTACCCATCTAACACTATCTGTCCATATGTACCCCCATCTAACACTATCTGTCTATCTATATGTACCCATCTAACACTATCTGTCTATCTATATGTACCCCCATCTAACACTATCTGTCTATCTATATGTACCCCCATCTAACACTATCTGTCTATATGTACCCATCTAACACTATCTGTCTATCTATATGTACCCCCATCTAACACTACCTGTCTATATGTACCCCCCATCTAACACTATCTGTCTATCTATATGTACCCCCCATCTAACACTATACATCTATATAATACCCCATCTAACACTATCTGTCTATATGTACCCATCTAACACTATCTATCTATATGTACCCATCTAACCACTATCTGTCTATATGTACCCATCTAACACTATCTGTCTATATGTACCCATCTAACACTATCTGTCTATATGTACCCATCTAACACTATCTGTCTATATGCCCCTAACCCATCTAACACTATCTGTCTATATGTACCCATCTAACACTGTCTATCTATATGTACCCATCTAACACTATCTATCTATCTATATGTACCCATCTAACACTATCTGTCTATATGTACCCCCATCTAACACTATCTATCTATCTATATGTACCCCATCTAACACTATCTGTCTATATGTACCCATCTAACACTATCTGTCTATATGTACCCATCTAACACTATCTATCTATATGTACCCATCTAACACTATCTGTCTATATGTACCCATCTAACACTATCTGTCTATATGTACCCATCTAACACTATCTGTCTATATGTACCCATCTAACACTATCTGTCTATATGTACCCCATCTAACACTATCTGTCTATATGTACCCATCTAACACTGTCTATCTATATGTACCCATCTAACACTATCTATCTATCTATATGTACCCATCTAACACTATCTGTCTATATGTACCCCCATCTAACACTATCTGTCTATCTATATGTACCCCCATCTAACACTATCTGTCTATATGTACCCATCTAACACTATCAATCTATCTATATGTACCCCATCTAACACTATCTGTCTATATGTACCCATCTAACACTATCTGTCTATATGTACCCCCATCTAACACTATCTGTCTATATGTACCCATCTAACACTATCTGTCTATCTATATGTACCCCCATCTAACACTATCTGTCTATCTATATGTACCCATCTAACACTATCTGTCTATATGTACCCATCTAACACTATCTGTCTATAGGTATCCATCTAACACTATCTGTCTATCTATATGTACCCCCATCTAACACTATCTGTCTATCTATATGTACCCCCATCTAACACTATATGTCTATATGTACCCATCTAACACTATCTGTCTATCTATATGTACCCCCATCTAACACTATCTGTCTATCTATATGTACCCATCTAACACTATCTATCTATATGTACCCATCTAACACTATCTGTCTATATGTACCCATCTAACACTATCTGTCTATATGTACCCCCATCTAACACTATCTGTCTATATGTACCCATCTAACACTATCTGTCTATATGTACCCCCATCTAACACTATCTGTCTATCTATATGTACCCCATCTAACACTATATGTCTATATGTACCCATCTAACACTATCTGTCTATATGTACCCCCATCTAACACTATCTGTCTATCTATATGTACCCATCTAACACTATCTGTCTATATGTACCCATCTAACACTATCTGTCTATATGTACCCCCATCTAACACTATCTGTCTACATGTACCCATCTAACACTATCTGTCTATATGTACCCCCATCTAACACTATCTGTCTATATGTATCCATCTAACACTATCTGTCTATCTATATGTACCCCCATCTAACACTATCTGTCTATCTATATGTACCCCCATCTAACACTATCTGTCTATCTATATGTACCCCCATCTAACACTATCTGTCTATCTATATGTACCCATCTAACACTATCTGTCTATATGTACCCATCTAACACTATCTGTCTATATGTACCCCCATCTAACACTATCTGTCTATCTATATGTACCCATCTAACCTCTGTCTATATGTACCCATCTAATCTAACATCTAACATATCTGTCTATATGTACCCATCTAACACTATCTATCTATATGTACCCCCATCTAACACTATCTGTCTATATGTACCCATCTAACACTATCTGTCTATATGTACCCATCTAACACTATCTGTCTATCTATATGTACCCCCATCTAACACTATCTGTCTATATGTACCCCATCTAACACTATCTGTCTATATGTACCCTCATCTAACACTATCTGTCTATATGTACCCATCTAACACTATCTGTCTATATGTAACCATCTAACACTATCTGTCTATATGTACCCATCTAACACTATCTGTCTATATGTACCCATCTAACACTATCTGTCTATATGTACCCCCATCTAACACTATCTATCTATATGTACCCCCATCTAACACTATCTGTCTATCTATATGTACCCATCTAACACTATCTGTCTATATGTACCCATCTAACACTATCTGTCTATCTATATGTACCCCCATCTAACACTATCTGTCTATCTATATGTACCCATCTAACACTATCTGTCTATATGTACCCATCTAACACTATCTATCTATATGTACCTATCTAACACTATCTGTCTATCTATATGTACCCATCTAACACTATCTGTCTATATGTACCCATCTAACACTATCTGTCTATATGTACCCATCTAACACTATCTGTCTATATGTACCCATCTAACACTATCTGTCTATATGTACCCATCTAACACTATCTGTCTATATGTACCCCCCATCTAACACTATCTGTCTATATGTACCCATCTAACACTATCTGTCTATATGTACCCCCATCTAACACTATCTGTCTATCTATATGTACCCATCTAACACTATCTGTCTATATGTACCCATCTAACACTATCTGTCTATATGTACCCATCTAACACTATCTGTCTATCTATATGTACCCCCATCTAACACTATCTGTCTATATGTACCCATCTAACACTATCTGTCTATCTATATGTACCCATCTAACACTATCTGTCTATCTATATGTACCCCCATCTAACACTATCTGTCTATATGTACCCATCTAACACTATCTGTCTATCTATATGTACCCATCTAACACTATCTGTCTATATGTACCCCCATCTAACACTCTCTATCTATCTATATGTACCCATCTAACACTATCTGTCTATATGTACCCATCTAACACTATCTATCTATATGTACCCATCTAACACTATCTGTCTATATGTACCCATCTAACACTATCTGTCTATATGTACCCATCTAACACTATCTGTCTATATGTACCCCCATCTAACACTATCTGTCTATCTATATGTACCCCCATCTAACACTATCTGTCTATATGTACCCATCTAACACTATCTGTCTATCTATATGTACCCCCATCTAACACTATCTGTCTATAAGTACCCATCTAACACTATCTGTCTATCTATATGTACCCATCTAACACTATCTGTCTATATGTACCCCCATCTAACACTATCTGTCTATCTATATGTACCCCCATCTAACACTATCTGTCTATATGTACCCATCTAACACTATCTGTCTATCTATATGTACCCATCTAACACTATCTGTCTATATGTACCCATCTAACACTCTCTATCTATCTATATGTACCCCCATCTAACACTATCTGTCTATATGTACCCATCTAACACTATCTGTCTATCTATATGTACCCATCTAACACTATCTGTCTATATGTACCCATCTAACACTATCTATCTATATGTACCTATCTAACACTATCTGTCTATCTATATGTACCCATCTAACACTATCTGTCTATATGTACCCCCATCTAACACTATCTGTCTATATGTACCCATCTAACACTATCTGTCTATATGTACCCATCTAACACTATCTGTCTATCTATATGTACCCATCTAACACATTCTGTCTATCTATATGTTGGTTTCAAATACAGCGAATGCTTTATTTCTCTTGTTTTGTTTATGTAGAGTACAAACAGCATGTCAATAATACGACACGTCCACCCATAAGTCTGCTATGTCTTAAATGTTCACAGACCTCCTCAAGATTGTAATGTGTTCCTAAATAACCTTCTAGCATCCAGCTAAAGGCCACTTGTAACACAGACGTAAAGAATCGGTGTCTGGCGGTGTGTTTTAATCAAAGCCTGGTACGGACATAACCACATGCACACACATAAATATTTATGTATTTATTTGTACATATTTATAATGCGTTTATTTATTAGGAAATATACAAAAAGGTTTGCACTGGGTATGTTTGTTTTATTTGTTTAGTTGTTCAATAGAAGCGTGTGTCAGTCATTACAGATATAAATGCATGTATGTTTGTTTGAAAGACAAATATGACATCCTAAACTGACTCTCTTGCAATGTGGATTAAAACATCTAATTTAGCTGCGTTGGCAACATTATCAGCCACTCAAGCGATTAATGACGTCATTTTGGGAAGAGATCTTTAAGAAACAAGGATAAGGGAACGTTGTTGCTGTTTGAAATAAGTTTTTCAAACGTTTGGATTGGGCTACTGACAAGTGAAATTGAAATTAATGAGGTCAGAGGTCAATGGCTTCACTTAAGACGTCACATGGGTGGGTGGGGAGGTCACCGGGTAAATCCATCCCACATAACTCTCCCTGCTTTAATACCACTTGATGTGTTTGTGTGTGCCCCTTTTGTGTTAACATAGCCAAAATAAATCACACTCAATGAAGCCAGCCTATTCATATCTTTCATAAAACTATTCACAACCACTATTAACCTTTCTATAAAATTCTTCATAATATTTCATAACTTCATTTAACTGATAAACTTAACAATGATTTTTTTTTACCACAACTTTTAAGTATAGCAAAAATCGTCTTTTGAGCTTCAACAAAACATTTTAAAATTTAGAGATTTCACTGCGGAATTAGATGGGATACCATTGAGGGGAAACTAGAGGATGGTGAAATAATGGGGTTTATATGGCTGGGGGATTGAGATACTGTTAAAATGACTAGTGTTTTACTTTACAGAGTTGGTATTGATATACCACTGTGTATAGTATATCAGTGTATTTAGTAAGACAGACAGACAGCCTCGTACGGACAGACAGGCAGGCAGACAGGCAGACAGACAGACAGACAGACAGACAGATAGATAGATAGATAGATAGATAGATAGATAGATAGATAGATAGATAGATAGATAGATAGATAGATAGATAGATAGATAGATAGATAGATAGATAGATAGATAGATAGATAGATAGATAGATAGATAGATAGATAGATAGATAGATAGATAGATAGATAGATAGATAGATAGATAGATAGATAGATAGATAGATACTTTCATCAACAATAACAATCAGAATTACTTACAGCAAGGTTGTATCCACTGGTATATTCTGTGGCACAGTTTCCAAACTTATGAACATGCATCGGACATGACTTCTTGAACAAAAGCAGCGCTCGGGGCAAGCATTCAGATGATTGAACAAAACATACATCCATACCGAAAGGAGCAGGTAAACTTGATACTCCATTTTTTCATGAGACTACATTGGGGGAAACAACTTCACTCATGACAAGCCCTGTGCCAGATTTATCTGCTCTTTGCTCGAGGAAACTATTTCCCTACACGACCAAACAACTTGACTTTATCACGGTAGACGTTTTTCTTTGTTCGCCCTACCAGCTGAGCGAGTGAGTCCAGGGCAGACCGCACCTCTGGATTACGTAACGTCTCTCCTGCACTTTTCACTTCGCGGAGTCTGCAACTTTTTTTTTAACCAATATTCGGATAAAATCTATGTCATTTACATTCAACGAGACATAAAGATAGCAATGAGACATATAGACAGCAATGAGACATAGGCCTATAGATAGCAATGAGACATATAGATAGCAATGAGACATATAGACAGCAATGAGACATATAGATAGCAATGAGACATATAGACAGCAATGAGACGTATAGACAGCAATGAGACATATTGATAGCAATGAGACATATAGATAGCTATGAATCATATAGATAGCAATGAGACAAGAGGCGTAGCGAGGGGTGGGCAAGGGGGATCATTCCCCGGGCGCTACTCACAAAGGGGCGCCAAATGGTATATTTTACATATAATATTATACGTTTTTCGAATGGGGAGGGGGCTAAAAAGTTATCAAAAAGGTATTGTGCACCGGCGCCAGTTAAGCTCGCTTCGGCACTGAATGAGACATATAGATAGTAATGAGACATATAGATAGTAATGAGACATATAGATAGTAATGAGACATATAGATAGTAATGAGACATATATATATATATATATATATATATATATATATATATATATATATATATATATATATAACAATTACATGTATTTATGCGTCAATCTCTCACATTTCTGCACGATGCATGTCGCTAGTATAGGAGGAATCAGAAACAGTATCAATTGTGGGCTAATGAGCAACATTTTTTAATGAACCCTGGTCATCATTAGGTCTCTTGATATATCGAACTATGGATCAATGGATCCATTGTTCGGCCTGTCGTTGGTGATATCCACGAGGTCTTTTGTTGAAAGTTGACAAAATATAAAAATTCATTTTTGTAATTCTGGAATGTATCTATAAACGTATTTTTCATTTGGATTCTGCGTTAAATCGAAAGCGGAAAACAAGAATTAAAAATGGCGTCTTGCCCGTGTCTCGATTCGATATTTCTTTTTGAAAAATCTACAGTTTTAAATAGTTTCTGTGGTTTTTATTATGAATTGTAGAAGTCCCAGATATTTAAAATTAATAATTAACATATAATATCATTCAAATTATTGTAGTTTTTATTACAACAGATAGCATTTTAACATTGTCAAACGTAAATAATAGTAATAATAGAAAATCTCCGATGATAAGACTAGCGAGCGCGTTTTCGCATCTAAATTCGAAAATAAGGGGCTGTCCATAAATTACTTCAACAAAATAGGGGGGGGGTCAGAAAATTTTTGACAATTGTTGACAAGGGGGGGGTCAAGAAAAGTTGACGTCAACAATGTTACTTTTTTTTTAATTTAATATAATTACTTAATAAAGGAAAATTTAGCAGCGTTTGTAGTCATGTGTTACACACTCGCCTAACATTCAGTATTTTAATTCAACTAACAATACTCCTACTAATTTTGCCACATAAACATTTTGGAAGCCACCTTGGTACACAAGGTTGAAAAACTAATGAAGAGTTGGAAAAATTATACTTTAAATATGCTGGCGAAACATTGACAGAAATATGAAAGCAAGTACATGTAAGCATAGACAATTTTCCAACAGCGGCGGAGTGTTTAGTGCCTGAAAAGTCTGAGCTTGAAGTTGAAAATTTAATAATCAAAGAGCAAGTTTGTTGCCAAAACCATGTAAGAAAAAGTCAGTACTTTCAACAAATTTTCAAATATTGTGATGTAACTTGTTGCCAACCAATAAGAAGCTCGCACTTTCATATTATTGCTGATAGATTTATCCCCCTCCCCCCCCCCCCCCCACCCCACCAATTCCAGTCTGCCAAACTAATGAGGGCCTTAAATAACCAGATGTATCTGATATAAACTCACAAAGATTTCCATCTCTTTTCTTCAGGCTGTGAAAGTTAAAATCATACTACCTCGATCGGCAAAAGCATTCAAATTTCTTCCATTTGATATATATTGTCCATCTATTCAGTTGCTTTTGATTGAACGGATCTGTAAAATCTGTCACCTTTATGTTGCTTCGCAAACCATGTTAAAGAATCATGTTCAACAGCACCAACAATGTATGCCTGGGCCAGTCAAATACTACATGCAAAGTATTCGTCCAATGTGAGTGGCTATCAAAAGACAAAGAGAGCTCATGGCGATTATTGCTCTGGGGTGACGGTAAGTGCAGAATGGCTAGATGAAGAAAATGTTGACCTGTCTGGTGTTTCGGTTCCACAAGAAATTATTCAGCCAGAACATATGCCAATAATAACAATTAAGGAACATTTGACATCTCCATGGGAGATTATAAGATTTGGATTTGTTTGTACAAAAAAAATATGTTAATATATTAAAACTGTATTTATAGTTTAACTTTTTAATCTCGTTTCTGCTTGAAGTTAGAATAAGCCTTTGTAAATAATTAAATAATCTTTAAAGTGTTATATTAATTTGAAATATGTTCATAATTTCAAGGTGTAATGTGTATACATTTTTGTAAACCCTATAATCTCTTTTCTGTTTAGAGTAAGCCTTTGTAGTTATAAATAGGAAATATGTTCATAAGTTATAAGTTTATTAAACTTTTTTTCTAAACATTTTACTTCTATTCACTTTTTTGTTGTAGTTGTAAATTAGCCTATTTTAAATATTGCTTTTTTTCCATTTTATTTTTATTTCGGGGGGAGGGTAATCAAATGTTGACGTAATTTTGTGGGGGGGGGGGGTCTCTGGAAGTTTGACAAGTTGTTGACAAGGGGGAGGGGGGAGGTAAAAATCGCCAAAAATTTGATGACATAAATAATGAAATAATGGCCAACCCCAATTGAGACGATCCCTTCCCAGGTGAAAGAATCTTTCTTTTTATTCATATCAGGTAGTTATCCTCACTAAATGCAAAAATTGTGTATTTTAATACATCAGAATGAGAAAAACAACCAAATAAATTTAATGTCAAGAAAACTATTAAGGGAAATTTGTCACTTACTTTGCAATTCTGAATCATTGGTTTCAGTGGTTTTAAAGTTGTAGAGCTATACTTAAAACTATTATTACACAATCATTACTGGCATTGGTGCCGTTAACAACTTGGAAGCCCTCCAGAAAAATTTTGAGATGCATCTTAACACATGCTAGACAAAATTAGCTCATTGCATACGTGAAGATATGGAAAGGAGTGATATTAGGCTAATACAGAACACGAACAACTGTTTGAAATGCTGAAAAAAAAGTATTAAATACACAATACATTGGGACGGATGGCAGAGTGGTGTAGATACTCGACTATTGACCTAAGAGTCCTGGGTTTGATCCTCGGTGAGAAACATGGGAATTTTTCCAGGTGAAATGTGTTTCAAAGTCGTCCCACAAATCCACCAAGCTTTAAATGGGTACCTGACTAGTTGGGGAAGTAAAGTTGTGCAAACCACACAATCCCTTCATATGCCAAGGTTATAGAAACAGGTGAATTCTACACTTCATATGGCCCGCAAGGGCTAAGGGAACTTTACATATTAACACATTGATTTTGAACAAACACAGCACCCATTGCTTTTGAACAAAGTTCCCACATATTTTAAACAAACATGATACCCACAGATTGTATACAAATACAGAATGAATTCATTGGTTCAGAACACAACAAACATGAGGCAACTATTTTTTTTCAATGTTGAAATAATTTGATCTTTAATACAAACTAGAAAGTTAAATATGTTACAGTCATTTATCTTGTGGAATATCATTGGCAGACTTGACAGGCTCTAAATGTTTTCTTGATATTCTTGAGCCGCAATGAGGGTAAGGGCATTTTCTTTCAGGCGGTCCCTAGACAAAGAAATTTTAATAAAAGAGTTTTAAATATTTCTTTAATTCAGAGAAAAACTAAATACTACAGTCTTAATTTTTTTCACTTAATTTTTCATGGATTATTTTTCTTGGTGATTGTCATGCAGACTATAGTTATTATTTCTATTGGGCCTTAAATTTTAATTCTGGCCATAACAGAAAATAAATCAAAGCAGTGCCCCTGGAAATTTGTGTATTGTCATTAGCTGTTAATTTTGTGGATTAAAGTGTAATTTATTCTAATACCTTAACAGTTGTGCAAAGTATTCCCAACCTTCCCAAAAGTTAGTCATGACCACATGAAACAAAAGAAAATTAATTTCTTATAAAATTTAATCATAAAAGCACAATGTGCCAAAATAAAAAGTAAGTTAAGAACCTGAAGTACCTCGAAAACTTTTGTTTTCCAGCATAAGAAACAACAAATGGCTCCACAGCCATGTCTGAAGCCATTCACTGGAACTTGATCACAAATCACACATGTTGAGAAGATGGTGTCTCCTAGATTACAAACAAAAATGCTTCATCAGCCTTACAGTCAACCTTGTGACCGACTTATTTCACTCCAAAAAATTTAAAAGTTAGCAACATTAACCTTCAGGGTATCTAGTAAAAGTTTTTCTGGTTGTTTCCCAGCACTTGGGATAAACAAACATGTCTGGGGTGAAAATTTCATCTTTAGGATTAATGGCACCACATTCTAGGAGTTCCTGATATGTTTCTCTATCGTCATGTTTGAAATCAATACAATCCATCTTGTCTGATGACCATAAGACCCGTTGTTTGCCTCCAGAAATATCAGGGAACTCCTTCACATGCACTGACACATCGCCATCCTCTGCCAAGTCCACTACGGCCATATAGCAGCTGTTTTTATGGGGAGGAATGTAACCTCGGAACTCTGATGATCAAAAGATGGACTAATATCAAGGAATATATTGACAGATGATACAGAGTTTTGCTATCACTTAATGTCAAGTAAAGTATCAGCTAACAGGCAGTGTACTTGGCATCACACAGGAAAGCAGAGTGACAAAAATAACTTGTTAGAACAATAAACAAATGAGTTGTTCTACAAAGAAATTACAAATAAAAGTAATTCTTTTTATGCAATGTTTCCTGTATTGTGACAGAAGTCATGAGAATGCCACATATAGCTAGCTGACTGTGGGCAAAAAAGTTGTCATCTTTCAAGTCAATTCTGACAGTTTTGAAAGTTTGACCCAAAGATTTATTATGGACATAGTAAAAGGTGAGGTCAACTATAAGCGTTTGAGGTGAAATGAGAGGGATTTAGGGGATGATGGGGATGATGGTATTTTAGTCTCTGCTGCTGGTCTGTATCATTGTTTCTATAAAATGATGGTGCCGGGCATTGACTTAGATCTTTGCAAATTTGTAGCTGATCAAGGATTTTTTAAGTCTTAACTTTGAACTTCAGTCTGTAAGTAGAGAAGCTGGCTATGCTTAATGAATTTAAAAATTCTGTTGAATAATTATATCATTTGGTAGATCAAGACATCTTATCTAAAGACTATGGGGTCATCCATAAAAGAAGTCAACCACTTTTGTATGTACCCCTCCCCCCCACAGTCCTCCCCCCCCCCCAGTTGTGGACGTCCAAAACATAAAATTTACCAAATGTAAATTAATGAATATTTCAAATTTTTAAATTGGGAGAATGTACAACGATATAGAGAGTATGTATTTACCAAGATTTTTTTTAGAAATTTCAAGTTAGACTTGCAGGCAAAATTCTAAATATGAAATACTAACTGTTCAAAAACATTTTATTGAATCACTGTATTAAAAACTGTAAAGCAGTAAACCACCATTATTCAGTCAACTACAATGTGGACATCCACTCTGTCCTCAACCCCTCCCCCCTGTCCATTTTTTACTGAACACCCCCCTCCCCCCTTATGTGTGGATGTCTTTTATGGATGACCTCTAGTAGGATCACTGGGAATTTTTTCAAGTGGTTGATGATTTAACTGCAGCAATCATTCCAGAGAGCCAGTAAGTATATATTTGGTGGCAGTTGAAATTTGGGAACACTTTCTGAGGTCTTTTATATTTTGCACAGCAGGGGATATTGGTGTGAATATAATTATTTTTTTCAGCCTAACCCCCCCCCCACCCCCCATATTTTTTTGCCAGCATTTTGAGTGAAAGTTTTGAGTTTTGCTACATGGCACCACAGACTGGAGGATTTGTCAGCTTTTGTGCCCTTTGGTATAACAGGCAAAGTCTGGTGAAAGTCTACTGATAATACTATGATTACATCTTTCATTCTTGAGTTTTTCTTCCTTAAATTATGCCAACATCGGTCCAGTGCCTCCAATGTGGTATTCATCCCAAACAATAAGTGAACATTTTATAAAGCGTACACCTTGCCTGTATAAGCAGACTGCAAGGAAATTTGAATGCAGAATGACACATTCACCATTTAGTTAATGCCAGATAAAGATAATACAATGGCAATTTTGTTTTGGTAGTAAATGTTGGCAGGCAATAACATTGTTCAGAATCTTTCGCCAGTGCCGAATGGAGCATCCATGAAATACATGTCTCCTTTTCTATGGGAAATATCATCAAGTATTGCCAATTATGCATGTCTTTGGGCAAGTAGCAGTTTTGGCTCAATGACATTGACGTATCTGTTCAATGAGTCAAATCATGATTTACTTATTATTTCTAGTGGCAATGTATATAAAAAAAAATGTTTTGTTAATAACTGAATGTTTTAATACAAATTCAACCACATTCTGCCAAACAGACAGAAAGACATAAAGACTTTCACATGTATATATATGCTGAGATCATTAAGAGTTCTTTTTTTCTGCAAAGTGTTGACTGTTGTGGAATTTTCAATGAAATAAGAACCATAGAAGAAATTCTTTAAAGTCTATTACATTCCAGATTTATTTAAATCAACAGACCACTAATACAATATATTGATATTTTACAGTGCTCTAAGTCTAGAAAAAAATTGTCTTTCAACAGAATTAACCGATTTTTTATTGTGATATTAGATTCCAAACAGGTTAAACTTAATGTTTTAAACCACCCATTTTCTTATACATTAAGTTTATTCAATTTAAAATCTACATAACCTTTGGGATTATTCCTTTAGCAACCATCATTCTATTCATTGTAAGAATTAAAAACAAATTATTAAAGTAAATATAGCTATAATTTTATACAAAAATAATACATTGTCTTTATATATACATGTATTATATAAATGTTGACTTACCTTTTGTTTTAGTCACAGCAGTGGAAGTAGACTCTTTGACAGATGATGTGCTTGCCTGTTTGGTAACATCATTTGATCTAAACAATAAATATTTTTTGCTAAGTCTTTTTCTATCAAACTTTATTAACAGATATTCTATATCTAATAATTTATGTCCTTATAAGTTGTACTGAATATTTTAAAAAAATGAGTAAAAATAAAATGAGGTTCATAAGACAGTAAGTTCTAGATATTTATGATGAAAACATACATTGAGACAATTGGATCTATAGGTTTGCTAACACTTGGGATAACTTCAGAAGAATCTACTGCAGACAATTGTATGTCACATGACAAACCTGTCAGGTCATAACATGTACGGGCAAAATACTGTTTGTCTTTTGGTCGAACAAATCTGTAGAACTCTTAAAAATGGAAATAATGTGTAGGTGCATTAAAAACTTTGTATTTGTAAACAAAATTGAAAAAAGTTCTAAATTATAAAATGTATTTACAATATAAAACATTCATTTAGAAATGGTGAAGATTAACTGATCTTAACAGGTATTAACTATGTTATAAAATTTCTATGCTACACATTATAAGTGCTGAAGATGGACTGATCTTAACATGCTTAAGATAGACAAATCTTAATAAAAATTTTAATTTCTTCTGAACTTGAAAAATATAACTGTTTTTTTTTTATTGCTGTTCCAAATATATAAATAATTTGAAAAAAATCCTTTTAAAATATGGTTAGACAATATCTGTCCTGGTAATAAACCTCACTAAAGATATTGAGAAAAAAAGATACAGAACATTTTTTTAATTCAATGAACAGGGTAATATGTTTTGATCTAAAGGTTAAGTTCAAAACCTTTTTTGCCCCCCCAGTAACTGTAACTATCAAATAAACAATAAAACCGCTAGTATGATGGCTTAATTATTGCTCATCATAAAAATCAACAAAGAAATAAAAGTTATTTTTTGTAAGAAGTCTTTTTGTTTGGTTATTATTGAAAACACACAAAATCATAAGCATTAGTGTAAAAATCATTACTTCGAAACAAATAATAATTCTCAGCTGAGTCTGTAAACAAATCGGCCAAGACTGGAGTTACCGAATGGATGTCACCTTCTTGTTTATATTTGGCCAAAGCAGATGAGAAAGTCCTGTAACGCTCTTTATTTAATAGGTCTTTCACCTGAAAGAAAAAATGAAAATATGTAATACTTCAAAATATGGTGCTTACACTGGCATGAAACAATGATTCTTTTGTTGAAAGGGAATCATAACACATTTTTTTAAAGGCTGTGACCATCTGATCAGGGGGTGCATAGTTTTTCCACTGAACCTGTAATGTATTTATTAATCAATAGTACTCACCTCATTAACATACTGTTTACAAGACTCCACTGAAAACTTGATTTTTACCGCATCTATTTTCTGTTTCACTTCTTCTTCTGACTCAGCAAAGATGATCTCAGATGTCTGAAATTATTACATAACATTTAGATCAACTTGAATATTTTAACTTTGCTTTTATAAAAAAAAAAGTGTATATGTTAAGTTGGAATGGGTCATTAAGGACAAAATACCTTTCAAATGTAAAAAAATAAAATAATACAAATATCTAAATGAAAACTCCATAATGCAAATTAATTTGAAAATTAATATATTTTTCAATGATCTTACTTTTAACTTTATTTTTTTCTGTTTTCCTGGCAATTTTTTAGACACTGGTTGTGAAAATACTGTCTGAAATAAAGCATGTAATATGTAACAAGATGTTATACAAAACTATCTATATTTTCCACAATAGTAAAAAAAAAAAAACCACATAGGGAAATAAAAAGTACAGTGTCTGGCTTACTGGAAATGTTTTACGGCTGTCACCAACTGATGGAAGTATATTAGTAACTGAAACATGATTCTGATCCTGAAGAAAAAAATGAAGTTAACTGAAAAATGAATGACACATGTATAACTTGTGTAGATATCTATTAGCAAATATATTACAGCCAAGTAATGTTAGTACCTCTACAGTTTCCAGAGCTTCTAACAAAGTTCTTTTCTTGGCTGTTTTTTCCTTGAATGTTTTATGATCTGTGTACTGTTCATATAGAGCTTCTGCATCTAACAGAAAATTGGAATAAATTATATCTTTTATTCAACTATGAGAAATATTTTTTTATAAATAAGAGAGACTAGGCGCTGACAAGGTTGACTATGAATGTTTATATTTTGAAAAGTCAGGTTCATAGATAAAACTTGAGGCAACTGAACTACCTCATAGGAAACTGACATACCCAACAAGGTTAACTGTGAATGTTTATATTTTAAAAATAATTAGCGCATTGACCTGTGCTTTAAAATTGATTACTGTGACAATAATGGAATGTGCAGCACAGCATGCAAAATAAATGGTTAATGAGCAACCTGTAATTATTGTCTGAATTCAATGAAATTTGCATGCAAGTTTACTTTATATAAGGATACAAATGACAGGGTGTGCAATCTCAAAACAAATTTTTTACTTGACCACCCTAGTGGAGAGGCATAATGTTGCTATCTGTACCAAGCAAAATACTAACTTGCATCATTCTAGAGAGGCTGAAGGATGCCACTGACAAGCAGTCAGACCAGAATAAGCTGGAATCCGAAAGAGGAGGTCTTGCACCAGAAATGGCTGAACAATCCCTGAGTGGCAGTCAACTTTATACTTTAATTTCATCGACTTCTGCCAAGCTCTTCACAGCATTGACACATCATATAGCAACTTCAACAGCACTATGGAGTATCTAAGACCTACAAACATCTGATCAACCCAATGACTTTACATACATCTAATCCAACCTGAATGTGCCAACTGCACCTCAAGTTATTACTCAAGTTATACATAAAGGCACAACAGGAATTAGAAGTCGAAATGTCAGGGATGCTTACTATCCGCAATAATCCTCTCCACCAAGTCATAGATTGGGTCATGAGGTAGACAAAAAAGACGGATTCAATGATCTATGACTTAAGGCTTAGAAGACCTAGATCTCTCAAATTACTAGTGTCTATTTACCCAGAAGCAACAGCATAAGTAGCTACAAAATAATAAACTAGCACAAGTAGCTGCCGAAAATGGACACGTAATTACAGACATGACAGAAGTCATGTCCTCACTCAATAAAGTCAGGAAGCAATCACCCTTGGCAATGAGCATCAACTGGAAGTAGATTATTTTACCTACCCCTGTAGCATTGTTTCTGCCACAGGCAGATCAGACGAGGAAGTAAAAGCATGAGGCTTTTTGTGGAAGACAGCTTCCCTCTCAACAAAATACAAAAACTCCAGATATTCAATAGCAATGTCCAACTGGCCCTGTTGTATGGTAATAGAAATGACAGAGCCACCAACACACTGACCAACAAACTTATGATCTATGTATATGGTTGCCTCAGAGCATCCTAAAGACAAGGTGACTAGATAAAGTTAGGATTAGATCCCCAAAGGCCCACTAATATCTACAAGGAAATTGAAATGAATTGGTCATTCACTGAGGAAGCCACCAGAAGACACAAAAATGGCTCAGCAGTGGAACCCCTGAAGCAGAAAGGTTGGCTGCCCAAAGATGATTTGGAGAAGATATTGTGATCAGGAAATGAAGTGCTGCAGCCTTACTTGGGCTGTATCTGGAAAAAGGCATCCCAAAGCCAAATGCGCTGGAGAGCTATAGCTGGGGCCTTTTACTATGCAAGGAGTCCACAGAAATAAGCAAGCTAAAAAAAAAAGTTAAATTAGGCATGTTATAAGATTCTATTTCATTCACATGAATACTTTGATATATTTTAATTATCTCACATGATCAGTAGGGATCAATCTCTCATCTTATAGAAGACCAACTTGCAAAAATTTGTACATCCAATATGAAGATTATTCTATTTCATAGGTATTATAGGTTTTCTAATGAGAGGGATACCAAATGACAAATGCACACCAATATGTGCATTACAGGCCTTCCTTACACTATGGTATCATCAAAACCAATCTCTTCTCTAAAATAGATGACCAATGACCATACATAAAATCAATAAAGTCATTGAAATTTCATCTCATTGAAAGATCTATCATTATACATCAATATCATGAATTATTCTATTTTATAGGTATTAAGGGTTCTTCCAATGGGTGGGATACCAAAATGACAAATGCTTATTGATAAGTGCATTACAACACCATTCATGTATAGTTCAAATGCCGAATTTTTGTCTAAGCTTAAATACTTGCGATTGGCGCAACCAGATCAGAGGACTTCTGGGCGTAGGAAAATGAGATGGTTCATTCTAGTTTAATTGATTTACATATGATGTAGTTATTTATTTGAACTTGTACTAGGGCGATTCATTTGTCAATAAAACTATTACTAACTAGCATGATCCCTACTGATTATGACACATTCAAAATATATCAAAAGCATTTATCTGAAAAACTGAAGCTTATAGCTTAAAGGACAAAAGAGTTAAGTTTTATATGCAGAAAATACATTTTTATCACATTTTTAAAATCTATAAAAACAAGTGACCCCATATTCAAACATGAAAAAATCTATTACTTTTTTCTAATTACACAGACTCTCAAAATGTGGTGTCGTTGGAAAGCATTTGGCAAGATCATACAATAAGAAAATAGTAATTAATAATACCTTAAGTCCCATATTTTCGCGTGTGATCTTCACCACCAGTATACATCCACTTTCCATCTTCATGAAATCCAACAGCTGTAACATTTTTTTGTACACCTTCGTAGTTTATGAGGGCATTAGGATTTGATGTGAATTAACATCATACATCCGAATATGCTGATAACCTTGAAACATAATTTTTTAAAGCGAAAAAAAGAGAACGTAAACTTTGAAAAGACAATTTATATTCAGTAATAATGATATCGAACTATGAAAAACCAGAATCGGGCACAACATTTTTTTGCGTGATAATAATGGGTGTTCTAAGATAATTTTACCTTTTGATAGTGAATTGATGAGGATGAGTAAGGCAAATTGTACCTTTATATTTTTTAACCTTTTCCTACTCTTTCAAGTGAAACTGAGGGTTCCAAATTATCTTAGAACGCTTGTTAAATCCCAGGTAGAAAAATAAAGTTTAATTTTGTTGTTACACATCAAATAAAAAGTTAATAGTTCAAATTGTTATTGATTTCACCTGCTGCAGCAATTAACTGTTTATCAGAGTAATGTCCAAAGCATTGACTTGCTAATTGAAATTAAGGATACAAAATTAGTTGAAAATATAAAATAACAAAGACTCGTAACAAATATTAAATATCAAGTATAGGCTAAAAGAGGTGGTAGAGTGATAAGCTGCCAGCTGGGTTTGAGCCCCATAATTCCAGCTAGGACTTTTCTTTAGACCAAGTCCAACTTGCTCAAAGATAGTTATAAGCCTGACCACTGTTAGGAGAATTAAAAATAGCAGGCCTGAGCTGGTAATTGTACAAGCCATATAAAATCACATAAAATGCTATGACTACAAAAAAATCTCCATCTGGACTCAAGGGTCTTGTAAAGTCTCTGTACTGTTTTTTTACTATAATAAGTTAAAGGCGTAGCCTAATCTCAACAGAAAAATTACATTTGTCTTTGCTTTTATTGATTACAAATAAGCAGGATTGGAATAGTCATTAGTAATAAAGGATAATAAAACACTTCCTGATTTCTTTTATGTCTAAGGGTGTTTGTTGACAATATTTGTAATCATTCGTTGGATTTTAGAGTTGTTATATAGTTGTTAAAGGAAAACAGATGATTCTCTGCCTTTGATTTAACTGGTTTTAGCAAGCCAAAAGCCGCCTAATCTTGGTCTAGAGTTAATGAAAAAAGAGTAGTTTGAATCAAAACTTTCTGAATTATAATATTTATATTTCTATATGCAAAAAGTCAGTTGAATATACGAGCAATGACTTGCAGTATAAAATATACATATTTACTGTTTTTTTCTGCCTAGCTTCATGTGATCATTACTGAGCCAATGAATCTCTTCCATGCATGGTCTCACTCAGTATATATTCTTTTTGAGATGTATCAACAAATATCAATATAAGTATTTAATGCTCTTAAAGTCTTCAAACTGTTGTGACTATGTAGGAACAATAGTGCTATGCTATAATAGCTGACATGAAGAAACACAAGTGACAAATCCTTCATTTCCCAAATTAAATTATGAGGTAACTAAAATGTGTAACATCTTATGCATTGACATTAAAGTGTGGAGGTATGAATCTGTTAAAAAAATGCCATGCCACATTTGGTGAAACCTTTAAAAAAGGTGCAAAACAAATATCACAGGACGATAAAACGTATGTTACGCTAAAACAAAAACTTTTACACTTACTACAGTAGAGAAAAAGAAAAAGATAGGTGGCAATTATTATTAATTATTATTATTATATTACTTATTGGTAACAAAAAAAACTCTTTTGTCTAGAATAATTAATGATTACATTCAATTACTTTATATGAAAATATAAAAAAACACATTTATCAATATTCTTAACAATATCTTAAGCTTTTTGAATAAGCTATCACTGATTGATGGTATCAGTTTCCTTAATTATTTATCACAATTTATGGCAATGTATGCCAACTTATGAGAAATCTGCTTATCATACATAGCCTACTTTCAGTACCTTTATATAAAAGGCGGTAAAATATTAGAGCACTTTTCTGGAATAAATAAATATTATTATTCTCAAAAAAGAGGTTTGTATTATATTTGAATGTCTTTTAATAAATTTATGAATAATAAAAAAACGCATAACTAATTAATATAAATTTATAGCTTACAAAAAATTTATTGTATTACAGACTTGTTACAAGCTGTAACAAGGCTTGTAATTTTTTATTATAAATAAATCTCACTCACTGATTAAAGACAAAGATTTGTAAGTCGTCTTACTTGAATTATTTTGTTATAAGTAAATCGACTTGAAAAAACGTTTTACCGAAGCATCTACATTTAAACTCTAATTAAGTAAATGAACTAAAACTGTAAACCCAAAGGATACAGAATCGGGATGCTGTACAGTTCGATGACAAATACCACTGTGAGCTTGCCAAAATCTGATCTAGGATCATATCCCGCAGTTGCTAATATAACAGGGTCGCCACTACCATTGGCCACATTGTATGAGTCTATTTAAAATGATATGAAAGCGTTGCTTATTTTGAATATCAAAATACAATGATGCACTGAGCTGGATTAATGGCTATCGCTATTCGTAGTCTGGTTACAAATAGACCAGCGCTATCCGTAATTCATTGCATTGACCTATATACATAATGCTGTAAAGTCAGGTACCACATTTAGATGCGTTATAAATACAGGATTTTAGAAAGAAAAACAAGCAATTAAGCCTGTTCCATTCTGGACACAGGACGTGTTAGAGCAGTTTCGTATTATGTATCAGTACGTATGCTATCTTTCAGTAAATATTTGTAAATTTTGTAAATGTTTATAAATTCAATTGTGTAATGCATATATCTGAAAAAGATATTAAAAGATGTTTTCTTATATTTGAAAACAAAATTATTTTCTCTTAAATCTAACTACAAGTGGTTTGTGGTTACTGAAATAGGGACTCATAATTGAAAACATTCGAAATTAGTCATTTAATCGTCCGAAAACTCCGTCAATTGTTGCATAGCTCTGATACTTTCTCAATTAAACTCAGAACACAACCTTACTATTTCATTTGATGAGTTTCTTAATAAATCTTGGTGAAACTACGTGCTGCAGTATTTCGCACCAAATGAATGGGTTATTGAACGTACAAGGTGTATATATAATAATAAGCCCCTTAGGAGCTCTGAAGCCCGGCCCTCAGAGGTCCCATCGCGAAATGGACTTTTGATGTACACTTGGCAGGCCAAGACCTACAAAATGATATGTACATCATGGGTCTAGGACTTATGGTTGTTGAGATATAGGCGCTCTTTATTAATATAGCTTATATAGCAAAACGGTACTAAGCCCTTTTACGGCCCTCAGAGGTCAGATCGCGAAATGGAAAAAGTCATTTCTTGGCAGGCCAAGACCTACATCATGGGTCTAGGACTTATGGTTGTTGAGATCTAGGGTGATGACAGGCAGACAAAACGGGGACAAATGCTACATTCTTTGTCAAATGGTTACAAAAAAAAGAATCTTACTTACGAATCGGTTTATACTTGACAACTTCAATATATCTACAAAGCGACATTACTCATTAGTAACATCAAAAGCCTGAAGAATTTTTCTTTATAATTATCTAGCTACTAGTATGAATACAGAACTCAATTTAGCCTAAATTTTTTTAGAAAAGTCAAGCTTTTAAAAACATTCTTTATGTCCTTAAGTTGTATTTTACTGCAATAACTATTTAATTTTTTCCCACGATAATAGCGCTCCGTTAAAAATGATAAAATTGGCAATACTTAGACCCCCTCAGCCGCTGTCGCTGCCGTAAGCCCTCAAGCGGGGCCCCGGCGGACGTTCGATTTTGGCCCCCTCCCCCAATTCTAGTTACGCCACTGCTTGCCATCTTCAGTAGAAATTTAAAAATATTATTTATAATATCGCAATAATAAAATTTCGTAACATTGAAAAACATGTTTTAAAATAAACAACTGTCACAACAGCATTGGTTTCTTTGTTCACTGCAAAGATAACGGTCTCACACCTAATTATATATATTATATACTATTGTGAATTACTCCAATTGGACTATTATTATTTCAGATAAGATAATACAAATTTGAAATAAATGAATATCATTTGCTTCCAATATTGATTGCCTTTTTTATTTCAATCAGTCAGATTAAAATGTCTGAAAGTAAAGACAGCAAACAAATTTGTTTCAACTTTGAAATCTCCACCGTTGACAACTCTTCGGTGGACATCATTAAATGACAAGAGCCATCGCAAGTCCAAAAGTTTGGGAATTTATGGGTGTGCTCACTGTAGTTGATACGACATCTGGGCGCAGTTGTGCATTCAACGAAGACCTTTATTCATTGTGTTGTGCTTTGAGGAACAACTGAAAGCTGGCAAGGATGGACAAGTGTCTAAAATTTATTGTGCCAAAAAAATCAACTGCATCTGGTAATCACATCATTCATGCCAGTCAAAAACATAAAGGCAACTTTAGACAAGACGCAACAAATCCCAAGCTGACTCAGTGGTTATCAAGTGCTAATAACTCATCTCAGCCCGCACAATACATTTGAGTTCAGCCGTGATGTGGCTTTGTACATGTGCAGAGACCTAATCGGTATTTAATGCAGTTGAAAGGCAGGTTTCAAGGCATTTTTGTGCCAGTGCGGCGTGCTAAGGGGGCGGACCGCCCCGGGTGACAGCCTATGAAGGTGACACCTTGCGTCACCTCCAACAAATTAAAAAAGTGGCATTTATAGCAATTTAAGTTGCATGACCATATTTATATTGAATATATTTATATACTAATAAGAACAATGTTTTTGCATCTTCTCATAGAGTCAAATGATAATTAGACCTATAAGCGAAAAATGTTGCCGATCTGAATTCGGGGTTTCACTTGTATAAATACGTTTGCCATTCATTGGCTGGAACCATAAGTCCACATGAATATGTGTTATACTGATGTCGATGCAGAGACCGGTAACCTGGCGGTAACTATTTTTAACTGCCAACTTTCTCAGCAAAGAATTATTTACTTACATAGTTTAAATATCCAGAATTATATAACAATTCAAGAACATAATTTTTATTAAATTTCTGACTGAACAAAAAAATAAAAATTATTTGATCTATTGTCTAAATAGCATTTTAGATTGATCAAAATAATTCTAGAACTGTCAATAAAATATGACAGTTTGGCAGCACTGCAGTAGACAAGCACGTCCAGCTTACGTCAGATTGTTTGTTTAAGTCTCGTCACCTGTCATCCAAGATCCCCCTCTCCTGCCCCCCCTGTACCTTTCCTTTTCCTTATGAGTCGTCGTGTTATTTTAGCGATAACACAATGGGAGTTAACTCTTTAATTGCTGGTGCCTCTGCAACTTAAAAGATTTTTAGCGCATTTTCGAGAAAATGCGATATTGTCCCCATTTTGTCTGTCTGTCATCACCCTAGATCTCAGCAGCAATCATAAGTCCTAGACCTAGACCCATGGTGTATATACTTTTTTGTAGGTCTTGTTTTAATTGTTAGAGCGCTCAAGCATAGCGATAAAAAACGTTTTACTTTATTATTGTACATTTATGTGTTCTTTTTTAATACATTGGGTGTATTCGAATGTTGTAAAAAAACATAAGTCAGTACGTTTAATTAAAATATTCTAGATGTAGCGAGATTGATTTTTTTTTCTCTTTTTTGTTTTAAATCACTATGTTTAATTAGTTTAATTAGTTTAATTACCCAAATCTGCTTTTTTCGCACGCTTTTTCATTTAATTTCTGAAATAAAAAGTAAAAAAATCACTATAGTAATTTAGTTTAATTCACTGTAGCTTTTATGGGGTGATATTTTGAATGATACAATTAGTGAACATCTGCAAGGAATCTTGATTAACAGGTGCCATGGTTTAGAAACGATGGGAACTTGTGTAGTGTACGTCATCTAAAATGTAACTACAGCGGGAAAATAAAAACGCGTTAATAATAAGTGAGCATCTACTTTTCTGGAGTACGATAATGCAGCAAAAGCATGGCTGAAATCCACGGTGGTGTGTGCAAACGAAAAATCAAAGACATCAACTGGAAGGCAATTTTGTACCTTATTCCAATCATTCTTTGAACCTTTGTAAAAGACCGTTTGCTAACAACTGTCGTGTGTAACGTTTTTGGAAGTCTTGAGGCGCTGTACATGCTGATGTAGTGAAACCAGTGATGACAGAAGTTTAACAAGTTTGTGGAAGCCATTGAAGCTCTTTGGGATTTCGAAGAAAGCGTCGAGACAAGAGGCGCTGTGCACAATCTGTTGCCAGCTTATATGCGACTTTTCTTATTTCGTTCTTGTTTTTCTGGGGTGACATTTTACAAAAAAGTTGACTCAGCACAGTAAAGGCACATGCAAACACCAGATATTACTGTGGACATGGTTGCAACCAAAACTCTCAAGGTCTTTGAAGTGCAGCGTACGAAGGTTGCTGACAATGCCGTCCAGCAGGCATTTGTGAAATTGTAGAACTTGGATATCCTTACAGAGAAGAGAATCATAAGAAAGACAAGATTACCAGGAGAGGAAGCAAGAGATGCTGGATTGTCATTGCAGCAGGAGACCAAGAGAGAGCAATGTTAGAGTGTCTTGGACCGTTTTCAGTATGGATTTAGATACCAGGATAGCAGTGGAATGACATTTTCGCCGACTTTTTCGCCGTTAAGCCAGACCATATTATTTGTGCCAACGACCAAGAAATACAGTCTTCTGTTACCAAGCTGACAGCCATGTATGATGAGCTGTCTGAAAAAGACCTTTGTCTAGAAATTCCACGTTTAAGGCGACAATTTGCCAAGCAACCGAAATAAACTTGGAGGAAGCCAAGCACTGGACTGTAATTGCAATTCATACGGTTTGTCATCAAGTGGGAATTTGTTGAATCATTGCCATATCTTACGCTGACTCTAAGATTCTTTCTGGCAATATGTGTTTATGTGGCATCGTGAGAAGTTTCTGAAAATGAAACTTATAAAAAATTACCTCCGGTCAACCATAAGCCAGTAGAGATTGTCGGATATGGCTGTTCTGTCCATTGAACGCGCGCTTACAAGACAAATAGATTTTGACGATGTCATTGACCTGTTTTGCCACAATGAAAACAAGAAGACATTCTGCTAGGACTATAATGTCGAAGGACATTCAGACATTCTTTGGGCTGTGCATTCCGAGTTCTGCAGTTTGTATTTAGATGTTCTGAAAGTGAAATGTTGCGTTTTAAAAAATGTTTGGATTTGAACTATTTGTTTTGTGATATTGGATTTGGATTTTGTCTTGGATCATACATGTAAGCAGTAACGTACCAGGTCAGTTGAGTAAAGTAGAGCCTAGAGGTAGAGTATATATGAAAGTTTAGCCACACCTAACCATTTGTGTAGATGGGGTTAGCTTGTGAGACGAAACGGACCGCCCCGAGTGACGTTTACTCCCAGCTACGCCACTGTTTTGTGCAAAGAAATCGCCTCCTACCCGGCTCCGTCTGCCAGCACTGTTGCTAATACTGCACTTATTGATGTTTATTCGCTGGTCAAATAAAGGTAAAAGAACCTCTTTCTGTTTGTCGCTGGATCGTTAATGATGACGGCTGGACTGATAAGCACCATTGTCATCCCTATTTTGCAGTGCGATTTAGTTTCATTCACGAGTGGACATTCAAAATTGTATCTCTAGCTATGCAACCTGTTGAAAGCCACAAAGCATTTAATCTTAGTAGTTTTGTTAAAGAAACTATTGGTGGAGTTCATGCCACATCATAAAAAGATGATATTGTTCAAACACAACCGACGGTGCAGCTAATATGAAATTTTTGTCCAAAGTACTTGGCCATGAGAGAGTGGGATTGCACAGCGCATTGCTTGCATCTATTGCTGACCGTTGACAGTTTAGATAAATTTCCACAGCTGACTGGTGAGCACAGAAATGCAAAGACATCATAAATGCTTTGCATTTCAAGGGTCACGTCATAAGATCTAAGTGCAGAGGATATTTCAGGATATAGAAATGTTTGATTGTGTTAATCAGATCCTTGGAAACCTTGATTGTAGTATATAATCAAAGACGATCCAATCTTCTGATGTTTGTTATACCGACCTGCATCCAGACAGCAATACATCAGCACGCAGCAAATAGTGGACATCAAACACTAAACTGCTCGTCTGGGCAATGCTGGGTGGAACAGTGCACTAATGATGATTGAGTCTGTCCTGATCTACAGAAGGCTGTAAATGAAGCCTTGCGTAATTGGCAAGTTTGACATATGCTTATCACCTGAATATATTTGTGTGCTGAATGAATTACGTGGTTTCTTGCAATTTCAAACCACTCACACTGCTTGTCAGTGAATGAAATCCCTAACTTATCACTACTGCCTCTCACACTGCTTGTCAGTGAATGTAACCTAACTTATCACTACTGCCATTGTTGTGCGGTCGTAATGAAAGCTTGCGAGCAATTGTTTGACGAATTTGGACACGTACAGACAGCCCTGCTATTACTGAACTAAAAAAACTTGTTCGCAATGCTGACAAGAGGATTAAAATCAGCGAGCTAGTACAATCGTCATGCTGCTTTGACCTTGTTGTTCGCAAAGCAGTTCTATCCTATGATGAATGTGTCCGGTTACTGCAGGATGCGTACCAGAATCTAATGAAGGAAAATAGCCTTGTGCGCCACGTTTTAGTTTCTGCTGCTGTGAAACCATCTTCAGACAAACAAGTCAACGAGTCAGATGTTGCTGAGGTGTCTGCGAAGAAGCTCAGAAGCCTACTGTTACATGTAATTATTTAATGCTATTGGTGTACTTTTAACAATATACTATATGCAGTGATGTTAACTTGTCCTTATGACCATTTTCAGTCCTTATCCTTGTCCTGGTCCTTGGCAGACAAGTCCTTATCCTTGTCCTTGCTCTTTCAGTCCTTATTAACATTACAAGGACCTGCTTTGTGGTTTTTAATAAAAAAATTTTTTTTGCTAAGTGCTTAGGCTGGTGCTATATTTAAAATCAATGCCAATCTATGGCAATGCACTCTTGCATGTATTTATAATATATTATCTATGGTGCTGCCATTTCTAGACTTCCTTTTCTTCTTGTTTCCGGTTTATTATTGGCGGCATATTTCTAATCTCATAAATATAAATTGATTTTTTAAAAAAATTTAATTATAAAAAAATAATGGTTCTTGCTTCTCTGTATACCAAATGTAATTAATTTTGCTTATACTGACTTTTAGTAAAGATAAGGTTAAAATAAGTGGAGTGCAAAATGTTGCATTTGTCGCAAAAATAATTCAAGACAATATCAACGTGACTTCAGGATTTACAAAGTAAGTGTGCTTTGTTTAGCCTCAGTAGTAATTTTTTCAGATTTTTGAATTAGTAGTATTACGCATTTTAGTAGTCTTGCTACATGTTCTTAATAATTTTAATTACGCCTTATACGGAAAATACCGTATTATCGCAAACAATATTCAAAATTCAAGCATACAGTAGCAATAGTTTATCAACAGCTGGTTGTGCGAGGTGGCCTTGAGAAGACCACCAGCTGTAGATCAAAGCACTCTCAAAAATTTCGAAATTAGCCAATATTGTTCTTCAAAGTGCATTATTTCTAACGGCTTTTGAGGACATTTTCAAGTGTGGAAACATGGTAAAGTTAATTCCAGTTAAATAAACGACACTCGTTGTAACAGTATATAGACAGCTGGAAGCAGTTGTCGACTTTGACCATGCAAAATTGATGGATTTGTTGCAACAAAACATCACATGAAAATCTTATAATGACAGCCAAGGAATATGGACAAATCCAAGAACTTGTTGATGTTCTTAGCTCCACGGCACAGTATGGACAGATATTGCACAGGGAGAGAAAATGGTTACAATTAGCTGTGTGGTCCCGACCATTTTCAGCCTTCGCCGCTTTCTTTCTCAGCAGCTGAATAAAGTTACGTACCACCATTCTGTCCTAAATGAACTTCTTTGCCAGTTGGATGAAGGGTTTTTCATGCTGTCTGCCATCTTGATATGACAAATCACTTAACTCGTCAACAAACTTCAAAGTCGTTGGCATTTGACAACAGCATTTTTATCTTAGCATCTGCAGCAGACCCCCAATATGCTTTTCACTGGCTTGCTGACTCAGGACCTCAAGATGTGAGAGACAACCTACGACATCGAATAACTGGTAAGTTGATGATTTTATTTTTTATGATTGTTTGGCAGTTAATGTGCAATGCTGAGTTGTAAATTTGTGTCGTTGTTTATGGCAATTTTTTCAAAACGTTATTCATTCATTGTTCCCGCAACCACTTGGCCAGTGCTATCACCATTTATTTTTAATTAAAGCAAAATGCTTTACCTAATGCATGTTTATAATTGTACATAGTTGTAAACGGTTTTTTGTTTTTACAGCAATGCTGCAGTCTGAGCCTACTGTTTGCCGACCAGCATCTTCTATTTCCACATCAGTCAAGCTCGCACAAGCCAACCAGCTCCCTGAAAGTCAACCTTCTGCGAAAGTTTGTAGAGTCTCCTTTCACATTATAAAAACAGCTGGAGACTACTGTAGAAGATGCAGCTGTTAAGAGTGAAAAACAGCTGCAGAATTACCTGAAGTTATAATTCATCATCATTTAATGCAGACGAGTGCAAACTGTCAGACATATATAAGAAAACCGGAATTTTCATTGCTGCAGCCAGCTGCTAGCGACTGTTTTGCGCCCTGCAAGTTCAGCTCTAGTGGAACGAGACTTTTCTACAAAGTGGATTGTTTTTTATGACCACACAGAGCTCGTATGAGTGATCTACCATTGGAGGCACTTGTGTTCCTCAAGTGTAACGCTTGACATTGACTAACATTATGATTTTGTTGAATGCACTACATTACATGTGGTTGGTTACGAAATAACAATTTTGCTGTTAAAGAAATATTGGATTTTGTTGTTTTATGAAATCCTTGTTTTAGTCCTTGTATGCAAAGTCCTTGTCCTGGTCCTTGATGCAAAGTCCTTGTCCTTGTCCTTGGCAGGCAAGTCTTTGTCCTTTGTGTCCTTGTCCTAGTCCTTGCACTTTGTGTCCTTGTTAACATCACTGACTATATGTATACACCTGTGACCTGCCAGCCGAATTTTTTTTTTCAGTTTCGGCTGGTTGACATAGTTTTTCGGTCGATAGCTGGTTTAGCCGAATTTGACCGTAAATTGGAGTCAAATTCATTTGCGGCTGATTTTCGGCTGATTTTTCGGTAGATTACGAAATATTTACAAAATTCGGCTGACGCCTTGACAATATTGAATTGATAAAACTTCAGCAATAAAAAACTTCAGCAATAAAACTTTACAATACTTGGGAAAGTTTTATTATTTAAAACAACAGAAATAAACAGTTTTTATGTGCTGTCCTACTAATACAGTGCATTAATGCATTACACTCATTCAGTTTCTGTCACTCAATAATTGATAAGCACTTAAAATAATTGTCATGAAAAAAACAAACGCGATGTAGTTTATCAGCTGTTAGACTTGATCGTTTGCTGTTCATTATCAAACCAGTAACCGAAAACATGCACTCCACTGGTACAGATGATGCTGATGATAGGTGAAGACGAGCCAGTTGAGTAAGTTGATACGAGGATGATTCTAAGCCAGAAAGCAAGGACACCATGAAACTGAACAACAGGCGCCGTCATAAATGATTTCCAGAACGGTTCACTTAAAAAGTCAATTTCATCTTCATGGAGACAGATATCAACTAGACCAATACGCTTGAGAGTATTTTGAACCTCTCTTTCAAGTCAAGCATAGACTGAATCATCATCAATGTTGAATTCCAACGCGTTGGACATGATGCCTTTACTGACTTATCATTGTGTCCATGACTGTCATTGATGAAAAGCAGTATGCTCTCAGAGGCATCCATTATTGATGCACTGAGCTGATCATCTACAAGAAGTAATTCACACACTGAAGACATGCCTTCTTTCAGGGTCTTTATCATTTCTTTATCCCTTGTGAATGCTGCATCGTATTCTATAATTGCGGTCTTGAAATTCTTCCTTTTTATTGATGCTGTCGGTAGTATAAAGGTGCAATACGTGTGCTGTAAAGTGCTGATAAGAGTCAACCCTTCAAAAAGCTTTGACGTTTTTATCATAATTGCAGCACCATCATGGCAGCTAGTATTTTGTGATCAACAGAAAAGCTTTTCAAGACAGAGCTGGATATGGTCAGCAAGGTCATGTGCAATAAGATTCAGTAATGTGACAGTTAATACAACGGCGAACGAAATACGGTTAATGTGGCGCGCCGCATATTTTTCTATGATTTACGGCGGACGAAAATTGGCGTCGTAGCTGGCGCGCGGCGCCGGCCTGAGGGGGTCTAGTATACCAATGCATTAATATACTGTAGTCAGTTCTTTATACACATATTGACATGTTGTTTTTACTTATATCAATTGTTAGTAATTATTCATGATCACTGTAAATTATTAATGTATTACTTGCTTTTGTAGGATATTATAGCAACAGCATCACTGGGTGGGTGGTGATCGGAGCTAGTGTGGAACCTTTCATCAGTGAAATGAACCGATTTTTATCAGTAGACGTGAATGAAAACGACTGCAATGGATTTTAAGCCAAAAGTCAGCTGATTTCCTGATTCTCTCACAAATGGCCAAAATATATCTGGCTATAAGTCCAGGCAGTGTGCCAGTTGAATCACCGTTCAGCACAGCTGGCTATATGCTTAACTTTAGGAGATCGTCTATGGCGCCGTACAAAGTGGACGTGGTGCTACTTCTCCATGATAGTTATGATGTTGTATCATAACATTATCGTAACATTTGCATGGTCGTATAATATTATGTTATTATATTATATATTATATTATTATTATTATTATATTATATTACATATTATTTTATATTATAAATTATATTATTTTAATGATATTATATTAAGATATTATATTATTATATGATATTATAAATGTTTTTTTTTAATGAATGTTTGGTTTTAGTTTCAAGTCTGCTACTGTACTGTTCATGTTACATTGCAATTTTACACACTTTAGGGAACATTTTAAAAAATGTTATGTAGGGATGTTGCCGTTGCAGAGTGTGAGTGAACATGCTTGTTCAGTCCAATGTTGCGTTGTTTAACTTATTTGTGTTTGTTTATAGCCTGTAAGCTGTAAGCCGCCGTAAGTCATCGTAAGCCGCCCATCATCTCAAGCCGCTTAAGCCGGCTAGCCAGCCATAACAATTCTAAGCCAGCCATTCAGTTCTACGGCGCGGCTGAGGGTCTAGCCAATATTGGCAAAGATAAAACAACTGACACCAGTGTTTCAGAGCTACCACTTAGCTCTATAGCTTACTACTACTATACTAGTATAGAGCTCAGGTGTTATACAGCCCCGTAGCGTGAAAGTTTTACAGCAGGGCCAGTCATTCTACAGCAGGGGCCAGGCAAAAAAGCAGGGGGGCCAGGTAATGCATTTTAATTAGTAAGGAACAAATTAGCAGGGGGCAGACAAATCGCAGGGGGGCTGCTCCGCACGCTACGGGCCTGGTGGTATATATCTATGGGTACGCATTGAGGGAAAACTAAACCGTAAAATTCAATCATTGTGCTTGACAACTGTCGATGAATCAACTGAGATTGTGAAATAGGCCAGCCAACTTTGTGGTGATTGTTAATACGCAACAGAAGTTGAAATCTTAAATTTTTATTTTGCCAGCCTTTATCAGGAGATATCTCAAATATTATGAATTCAACAGAGTCTTCTTTGGAACTATTAAGATTATTTTTGGAAGTTTTTTCTTTTTCGATTCTTTTTGTAGAAATGTAAATATTGTTAAGACCTCTCGGTGTGCACCGTACAGTCTACAGAGTGAACGCGATGATGCAGTAGAAGTGACGTAGAAGCCGGCAAGAAGATGGCCGTGATGTTATTGTCGTTGTGTTAAAAAGATAGTAAATACTCTTGGAATCCACGCCTGTGTGTTATTTTGATTTTATAAACAGAATTGCGAGTTGTAACATTGGTGTCAGAAGTCGAATTTCTTTTTTTGAAAATGGCTGGTAAGAAGCTAAGCTTTAGTCGTAGAGTTGATAGAAGAATTAGATAGTAGGAGCCTCCCTACTGACGGCAACAAGGAGCAATTGGCCCTAGACTAAAGGATGCTCTGATAAAGGAAGTAAGTAAACTTGGTCGTAGAGTTGATAGAAGAATTAGATAGCAGGGCCTTCCTACTGACGGCAACAAGGAGCAATTGGCCCTAGACTAAAGGATGCCCTGATAAAGGAAGTAAGTAAACTTCTAGTCGTAGAGTTGATAGAAGAATTAGATAATAGGGGCCTTCCTACTGACGGCAACAAGGGAGCAATTGGCCTCTAGACTAAAGATGTTCTGATAAAGGAAGTAAGTAAACTTCTAATGTAGAGTTGATAGAAGAATTAGATAATAGGGGCCTTCCTACTGACGGCAACAAGGGAGCAATTGGCCCTTAGACTAAAGGATGCTCTGATAAAGGAAGGAAATGATCCTGAGAGCCATCGTTTTGAGTCTGAAATTGAAAAAATTAAGAAAAGAAATGAAAGAAGGCCAGAAATGAAATGAAAGAATTAGTTCAAGCAATAAGAGACGAAATAGGAGATCTGAAGGAAGATCTCAACACTAGAATTGAGAAGGTGAAGGCTGAGATTAACGAAAAGGTCAACGGCCGGATAATGGAACTCCAAGCTCAGATCAAGGACACAACTCACAGGTATAATGGAGAGTATTGCGTGCTGGTTTACGTGCCACTTCTGCTGGGTATTTAGTATATTGCCAGCCTAAGATTCTTTCACACTGTAGCCATTCGTTCTATTATAGATATATCTAAATACCGACACTTTCAAACTCCGTACAGTAGTATTGATAACAGAGGCACTTGATTGCGTGTATGGTAATATTTATTATAAACACAAGGTACATCACATACAATATAGTCCAGCCTCAATTCCACTAAGTACAATAACATCACTATCACTGATACTCTACTTGTGACCACTCTATACGCTTGCCTCAGCCCAATTGCCTACTCTATTTCAAAAACCTACTTTATATCATTGGCCCTCGATCTGTCCCCATAACTCAGAGTCAGTTGTCAAACGCATGTGGAACTACAAATTACCTTCCATTCCACGAACAGAAAAGATATGCAAGTCACGGTCACTCTGGTATCCAAACGTACAGTTTCGTGCTGACCTACACAGCAATTAAATCAGGAGGGGACAACAGCTGGAATGTGTTGGGGGACGGGGGACGGGATGGGGAACTGAAATGCACGTTTTCACTAGAGGTCCCTGTCACGGCCATATTTGATCCGCAGATACATTCTATTAGAGAAGATGTGGTGGGATTGATGCTACTACAGTCCGTGGCAGTCCGGTGATTTATCTGTTTGTCCAGAATGTCGCTGACTCTCTCCCTACTCTCGGAACAAGGCTAAGGTATCATATATCAATTCCCTAACCGTAATGCTAGAAAACGTAAAGACTCTACCCCCAAATATTTAACCCTGAACTCTTGATTTAACCTCTCAATGATTTACTTTATATATTATACTACATTCTAACCACTATGTGAAAGAACCCTGTTCTCCACAGAGAGATTAAGATATCAGGGAAGAACTGAGGAAAGTTCAGTTGACACAGACTGCAACCCCAACAACCGTAGGCAAGATGCCCATGCCTACATTTGATGGCACAATTTCAAAGTGGTCCGTATACAAGAGACAGTTTGAGGCAGCAGTGCAAATAAACAACTGGACCAGAGAAGAAAACAAAGCCACGGCCCTTGTCTGGCTCTTAGAGACAAGGCCTCTGGAGATGCTCCGAACTGTCAACGACCCGGGAAATTATCAAGCTGTTGTAAAAGCACTAGAGTTACGGTACGGCGACGAGCACATGCAAGAAGTGTTCAGAGTTCAGTTGAAATCGAGGCAACAAAAATCCGGGGGAATTAAACACAGATATTGAAAAGTTACCGCGGTCATCTTACTCTGCCGCGGCACAGGAATTTCTTGGACGTCATAATAACCGACACTTTCATCGATGCCATTCGTGATCCAGACCCAAAAAAAGGCCATTATGATAAGTGGAAATGCAAGGCCAGCAGCACATTGGTGTATGCTCTGTCTTACGAAGCAGCTAAGAACGCGTCCAGGACTGACCACTCCTGCCAGGCAACAGTTGATGAAGATGAGTTACATCCCAAGGATAAAGAGAAGACCGCCTTTTTGACAGGTAACATATTACAGGGTCTGAACTGGAAGACGCCTTTGTTTTATCTGTGAGTTAATATAATCAGACTGGGAAGCACGCTTGACGAGCACCTTACAAACCTAGGAGAAGTTTTCTAGCGTATTCGGAGTGCCGGGATGAAACTCGGCCCACAGACGTGTTCACTTTTTAGAAAGAAAGTGAAGTATCTGGCTCATATTGTGTCTAAAGATGGCATAAGTACTGACCCTGAAAAGGTTGAAGCTGTTAAAAGTTGGCCAAAACCGACAAATGCATGAACTTCGAAGCTTTCTGGGACTCTGCACATACTATCGTCGGTTTGTGTCGGGCTTTTCCAAGATTGCTAGGAACTTATCGTTCACGGAGCAAAGGCAGTTTACTTTGAGCGAAGAATGCCAACAGTCTTTTGACAAAATTAAAGAATGCAGACTTACGACTTCGATACCAAACATCGCAGGGGATTGCTGTACACACGTAGATTCTATCACGTCGACCTGTAAGCTGGAGTGCAACACTGTCAAAGGTTAGAGTGGAAAAAGAAAATTGATGCTTACTGCTGCAATGATTGGGGTTAGGTGCTTCGAACCATGGTCTGATGCGAGTCTTCGAGAGGATCAGCTGAAGGATGAGTGGATCTGGCTCCCTATTCTTTGTGGAAAGAAGAAGGACAAAGGCCGGACTGGCTGAGAGTAGCGGAAAAGAGTGTCACGAAGGCCATTGGGCTCAGTGGGACTCATTGATATTAAACAGGGGAATCATCGAACGGGTTTGGAGTCAACTGACGGCAGTTCTCACCGCATGCAATTGTTGCCCCGAAGTCGAGTGGTCGAAGTTTTAAAAGAGATGTACAATGGTGTAACAGGTATCTTGGAGTAAACAAGACAATGGAGAAAGTGCGCCACAGTTTCTACTGGTTCCAGTACCGGAAGGATGTAGAGGACTGGTGTAGAAAATGCAACCAGTGTGCAGCAACAAAAGGGCCGAGGAACAAACCTTGGGCCGCATGCAACAGTACTTTAGTGGAGTCCCCTTTGAGAGAGGAGGCCAAAACTATGGCGGACATAGTGGCACGAGTGTGGATCAGTCGCTCGGAGTCCCGATGGAGTTCCACTCGGACCAGGTCGAAGCTTCGAATCAAAATTATTTCAGGAGATGTGCAAAATCCTGGGGATACAAAAGACAAGAACAACCCCGTTACATCCACAATCGGATGGGATGGTCGAATCGGTTTAACCGGACGCTGGTGCAGCACCTGGCAAAATTGGCAGATGACCGCCAGGACGACTGGGACACTCCACATACCACTGTGTCTGATCGCCTACCGAGGAGCAACCCACGAAACAACGGGTCACTCGTCATCAACGATTTGTGTTTGACCGGGAACTCCGCTACCTTGTGACCTCTGTTCGGGCTTTCCCAGAGACGCCCTCCATGGAAACAGATTATGCCAATGGACTGAGATCTCAGACTTGAGGAACTACATTCTATGGTTCGAAAACATCAAAATCGCTAGTTACACTATGAAACCAGATATGACAGACGGGCAAACTCGTCTGGTTTTTAAGAGGGAGATTCTAGTCTGGTTTACAACCCACAGGAGACGTAAAGGACGATCCCCAAAACTGCAGAGGGACTGGGAGGCCCCTACCGGATCATAAAGAGACTTAACGACGTCGTATATGAATACACATAAACACCCGCACCAAGATGAAAGTAGTTCATGTGGACAGACTTAAAGAGATATTGTTGTGAGAACTGACCTGTCCGGGACGGACAGATTAAGAGGGAGAATGTGTCGACCATCTCGGTGCGCACCATACAGTTCACAGAGTGAACGCGATGACGCAGTAGGAGAAGTGACGTAGAAGCCGCAAGAAGATGGCCGTGATGTTATTGTCGTTGTTCATGTGTTAAAAAGATAGTAAATACTCTTGGAATCCACGCCTGTGTGTTATTTTGATTTTTATAAACAGAATTAAGAGTTGTAACAATATTAATTGCGTTTGTGTTGTTATTGGCTTTTCAACAGTATCCACAAGTCACAAGTATTTCTTTGTATTCGTACCAATAACATTTAAAGTAGAATCTTTCATTAGCTTTACATATTCAAATTCAGGATTAGTTAAAAGTGAATTATTAAATTTCCATCAGAGACTTTCTATGCGAATTATAATTGATTTGTGTACAGTAGTGTACACCAACGAACACAATTTCCGATCCTAGCACTAAAGGCTAGTACGCGAATATAGAACTTATCCAGTCGCGAAGACATTGGTGCCGTGTCTCTGTTAGCTAAATTTATTTGTTTTTACTTCTTGTGGTCTTAATACTTCAAATTATATCAGATTGAGACTTCCAGGCTGACACATATGTCCATCAAAGAAACGACACCATTGGTCATTTTCAAAATTCACAAATGAGAACTGTTACTTATATATTCAGTATTTATATATGAAAATGTAGAATATAAAGAGCTCTTAACTATTAAATAGTCGTTGTATATACAGTACAAGGGTGGATAAATCCATGCATGTAAAATCATTAAAATACTTTTCATTTGGGAAAAAATCCGGCTATTAAGTATTATTTGAAAAGTTATATTAGTAACAATAGTAACAGTAACATCGAATGAATAAAATTCATTTATATTCTTAAATATTTCATATGTCATGGAAAGCAAACAAATTATTTACGCATTTTACTAGCACAGTTCACCTAAATTAGTGCAACTTTCGAAATTTAAGTAATTTTTACTTTAAGTTAATTTAGCATACATACCATTTAAATGAGTTATTAATGTACCTTTAATTGATCAGTAGGCTGGATTTAGACTTGATAAGGCCCTAAGCCATTTGGGAGTGGGGCCTTTTAAGTCCAGATATTACATGTCAGTAGCAAATATTTAAATAGATATGACAATTGCTCACTCTGACAATTTTTTTGGGGCCCCCAAAAAATAGGGGTCTAAGCTATAGTTTGTGTAGCTTAAACATAAATCCTGCATGGTTGATCAGCATCATTCCCTTCTTTTTTAATTTCATCTTTCAATGCCCTTAATACTGTAATAGTAATAAAGGTTTATTTAAGTGGAACTTTTCGGAAAATCAGTTTTGTTTCAATTCATGCTTATTTAGGAGATAAAGTACTGTTTTCTTGATCATTTAGTGATTTTAACTCTTGATATAGTATACTATTTTATCAAGGACATTTTTTCCAGTTTGAATTTTTTTACCCTACCATTAAAATTTTAAAGGGGGTGGGGGGCAAGACGAAATATGACCGAAAGACAAATTTTACCCCTTAATTCAATAATAGAATATAGTAATTCTTGTAGCAAGTATTCAATCGATATTAGTAAAAAATAATATATTTTAAAAAAATAATAATGAACATTGAGCACTTCTGTCGTAAACTGATTCGTAATGTCAGTTTGTTTACTGTAACACTGTATTTTTTGTATATAATGTTATGTATGTGATGGATACTATTGTAGACACCAATTTGAACGCTGAAATTGCCAACGTTATGGTACTATCGTTGTTCCACCAAATGCAATACTTCTTGTTCTTCACTGTTGCTTCAATGTGACGTTATATTTGAACGTTATGTAGTTTGTTGATATTAGGTTATGTAGTAGCCGATATTCTCTGGTTTTATTCAAAGATGGTAGCGTTCAGCCCTGGGCACTCACACACAAACACACCATGAATAAAGCCAAGTTCCAATATTCAATAACATTTATTTAAATAATAATAAAATACAGATAGAATGTACTCAAGTGCCGAAATATTCACAAATATGCTTTAGCAGAATAAACGTTGACTGTGTACCGTTAAAATTCAACTTATCTCTGAATGTATACTGTCTTCTCGTATGAGTAAGAGTACGTATATTTAATAACTTGATTTCTCTCTGAACACCTGTATACTGTCTTATCGTATAAGAGTACGTATACTTAATAACTTGTCAATATATAAGGTCTTGCGGTAAGAGTACGTATATCTAACATGTATACTGTCTTACAGGCAAGAGTACGTATGGTCTAGTATGTATACTGTCTTGCGGCAGAGTACGTATATCTAACATGTATACTGTCTTACAGCAAGAGTACGTATATCTAGTATGTATACTGTCTTGCGGTAAGAGTACGTATATCTAATATGTATACTGTCCTACAGGCAAGAGTACGTATATCTAATATGGTGTCCTGATGTCTCTATCTCTATAGTCGTTCTGTCGATCGGTAGGTCTCGATGTCTTTCGTCAGTCTGAATGTATCTCGTCGTTCTCTATCTCTATCGTCGTTCTGTCGACGGTAGGTCTGTATCTCGTAGGTCTCGATGTCTTCGTCGGTCTGAATGTATCTCGTCGGTCTCTATCTCTATCGTCGTTCTGTCGATCGTAGGTCTGTATCTCGTAGGTCTCGATGTCTTTCGTCGGTCTGACGAAATCTTAGCTACATCTCTTATTTATGTGATAGCAGAATTATCACGTGCCCCAAACGCCAAGAACTTGATTGGCTCCCAACACCCTTTCTAACTCATCTACATATTAATGAATCCTATTCCAGCCTAGATTGGTTGGCTAAAACTCACATGGGCTAGTATTTCTTTGTCTCCCTCACTACGTCTTATCACGTACATCCGGTGTCATCAACGCTCATTGACAGATTTATTCCAATCTGTAAAACAAAGATAACACGCTGGAATTCTAATTATCAAAATCTCTGCCTGTGTTCTTAGCCCATGAACTTTCAATGTTGGACCACCCAACTAAACAGCGGTTCTAAAAATTGTATGGACTTTATCTAAAGCTATTGTTACATTTACAAATTTAATAGTGAAATTAGATCAGAAAATTACTGATAATTATCATGAACGATGATGAACATGAAACTAAAAACCGGAACGAAACTCAATAAACAAAAAGTAATTTATGAAAAGATAATAAATAATTGTATTTTCTTTAAAAATCACATTTGCCGTCATTCGGTAGATGGCAATACTTCTCTATACTTATAAGACGCATTTGCTGTCTGTCTGACTGTCTGTTCCCTTAAGACTTCAAGATCCAGACAACCAAATAACGTGAAATTTACACGTACACAAAATTAAATGGGAAGGTTCTTAAACAGGTTTCGTTCCATCTCAATGGGTGCCTTAATTGTAATTAATTATTTTGGATATCAAAAGAAGAAATTTGGGCAAACTTTAACCAGATTTCATTGTTTACGAGCTTCTCTCCCACATAGCTCACTTACTATAAATATGATCGGTACAGGGAACCAAATACTCATTATACGGCCACATTATTACATTCCATTCTCTTCATCCATAGGAATTGTCATCTTTTGCTACAGTCGGAGTTGTCATCTTTTGCTACAGTCATGTCGAAGAGAGAGTAGGAAAGAGGGGGGGAGACAGAGTGAACTGCCAAAATGTTGTGTATCATATTGCTTTAAGATAAATGTACCTTTTTGTATTGCATGCAAATAAACCCTTTTTTTTTTACAAGCGTCTTATTTTAAATCTTAATTAAATGTCAAATTACGCTTCTTAAAATAAACAGAAACCTTTTTTAAACCTGAGCAAAGCAATAAATTCCCAAAGTCATTTTATCATATATTAGACAAAAAAATGTAGGAAAAACAATCGAGCTAAGTATTAATCTCTGCTGTGAAACAAGACTGAATCCCATTATGATCCTTTCACAAAGACAGTTGACGCGCAGGAATACATGTGAGAAAGGTGTATTGCATACCTTGTCCCAGCATAAATATAGTCCCAGGCAACTGCGTTACACACCCGTACACATAATAAAAGAGATAATCATTTATGCCGATTGGTAACTTATGAGTCACACCAGTTATATTTTATTTTGGGTGATCTTCCTGGATAATAAAACCATGCTTTGTGTCTAGGCAGCTAACTTAAGAGAACATACCCAAGCTTAATCGGGTCATGTTTAGGGTCAACCAGCCAACTGATTATCTAATTAAATGGGGACCAAGTGGATTATAAGAGGTATAGTTCATTATTTTTTAGCCAGGGGAAGTTAGATAATGAACATAGGTAGATGTGGTGTGGAAAGATTTTTTATTTAATCTTTTTGCTGTCAGAAATTATGTTTCTGGTATAGTTGTTTTGGCGGTGGCGAATTTTGTATTTTTGATGTTCAGAAGCCTGCACGTACTACTAGATATTAAGTTACAGAAAAAATCCAGTTTTTAATAGTGTCAAGAGCACAGAGATACTAAATATGTAAGACTGCATATTTACAAGTCCTTGGTGCTCAGTTTGATGATGATGGGGAAACAAGTGATGAACCTGAAAAAATATCTGATGATGAAGAATGGCAGCCAGAAAAACACTAGTACATGTACTGGCCCTGGTAGTTCTGATGATGAGGATAATCCAGTTAATGCTGCAACTACTGACAACATGCAAGCTTTTGACAGTAGTAGTGATGGTGTGCAAAATAGATCAAGAGAACCAATTGCCCTTGGCAAAGACAGCATTACTAAATGGCACCGTGAACCAATATCAGATATGAACCCTGGGAACATACTAAAACTTCCAAAGAACCGATTCCATTTGCAGATCACATTGTTTCTCCCACTGAAGTATTTCTACCCTCCATATAAATGAAAATAATACGCACAATAGCTGACTTCGCAAAACAAGGAAGGTCAGGAAGCAAAAGGAAATGAATGGCAAAGCACTGATGCTATTGAAATGCGTGCATTCACTGGATGCCTACTACATACTGGTGCTCTTCACCAGAACAACATATCAGTAAAATTTTTATTTAATCCTGTTGAGGGCAGCATTTTCAATGAAGAGATTCAGCAATCTTTCAGAATCATTAGGTTTGACGACAAGCAGGGGCGCAAACTAAAATGTTGAAGTTGGTAGGGTCCAAAATATTAAGGAAGATGAAAATTGGTATGTCTGTCTCCAAATTTTGCAGGTCCGGACCCGCACGACTGTCAAGGTAGTGACATTTTTGCTCCAATAAGACATTTGGGAAATATTTTAATGTAATTTAGCCCGGTATTATGCTCCTGGAGAAAGCATCACTGTGGACAATACCTGTTGGTTTAGAGGCATGCACATGTATTCAATATCTACCAAGCAAGCCTGACAAATATGGAATAAAAATCTTCTGGGCCTGTGAGTCCTTCAAACTATCCCTGGAGAGGTTGTCCATATCTTGGCAAAGAAAGTACAAGTGCCTTGCCAGCAAAGAGAAATATTGGAATAGCCTCAGAAACAGCACATTTCATCAGCTTACAACTCCTGCAGAGTCAATGACCAAGAAAAATCCCGCCATAGTTGGAACAGTCAAGAGAAATAAGAAATTCCTACCAAAGGAGTTCCAACAAAAGAAAGCTCTGCCTCTCAATGATTCAATATTTTTGTTTAGAACTGGATAACGTGGATGCCATGGACCTAATGGCAAAGGTATTTTCTGTGAAATGAAAAAACTAAAAGGTGGCCATTGATTGTGTTTTTCAACATGGTTGACCTGGCAACAATTGCAGCAAGAGTTGTATCTGTGCCAAGTATCTAAACAATCTACAATCTCATGAAGACAGCAGACAGAAATTCAATATTGAAGCGGCACATTTCCTCACCTCCTTCCACATATTCAGAGACGACCTGTTCAACGCATCAAGATATTAAAAGGCAGAATATTTTTAGTGTTCTAAATTCATTACAAGCACTCCAAACAGCTACCAAAACCACTTCAACTCCTGCTAAAAGGGCAAAGATAACTGATGTTCCTACTATCAATGTCAAAGCAGAAAAGATGTGCACTTTGTCCGCAAAAATGACAGGAAAACCAAATCTCATTGCAGCAAGTGTAGTAGACATACCTGCAAGGAACATTGTGTTAGTTCATGCTCCAAACTGTGCATACTGAGCGACAAAGCTCCTGTTTTTCATGTGTACATAAGGACTTCTGATTGAAACGCAGTACACGAACAATATATTTTTTTGATAACCTATGCTTTTTAGAGTATTTATTTATATGTAACAATTTTAAACCTATTTTATTATATCCCAATGCCTTCAGATTACTTATGTATTGCTAAAAGTTTCAATCCTATTCTATGGATGACACAAACCAGTTTTTAATTAACAAAAAAAAAAGTGTTTAAAAGTTAGTTCAGACCAGGCCCGTATGTGTGGGGGCGCCTGCGTTTTGTCTGTTCCATGATTATTTTTCTACTTTGTAAATGGCTACCTGCCCCCCCCTTGCTATTGCCTTGGCCCCTGCTGTAGAATGCCTGGCCCCCTGCTATAGAATTTTCACGCTATGGGCCGTTCAGACAGCTTATTTTATTTAAAAGTGTACGCAAGCGTTACACCCAGTTGCCAGGGATGGTACAGCCCCACACAATAAAGTCACTATGACATGTTTTATAATTAGTCCATCAATGTGTTCATTTCAACTATGTTATAGATGGTTAAAAAAACGTAAAAATATTCAAAAGGAGACAAGCCATCACACATATGGTTCCGGGTGGGTTCCAAATTCCAGTCGAGGTGGAAAGGGTATTAATTAATGAAGTACGATGGCTGTCTAGGATATTTGCTGTTAGTGCTTGATAAAGCCGCATGTGGCTCTTAAGGTGCTCTGCATTTAGTTTTATTTTAGTATACAACTTATTTAATGTAATAAATATTAACAGCGGGACCGTCCATAGTACGTCATGCTCCAACGGGGGGGTATAAGAAAGTGACAATTTGTGACAGGGGGAGGGGGGTCAGGCCAAGTGTGATGTCACATTTTAAATTTTATTTATTTCTAATTTAAATATTTTTTTTTATTAAAACTTAATAGTTTTAAAAATAATTTTAAAAAAAAATTTTGTGAAACACTTAAATTAGTTTTATGTCAAAAATAGCGTGAAAATGCATATCTTTTCAATGTGTTGTTCACAATTCCTCATTTTAGTTAGTCTATATTTCAACGTTTTACCTTCGAGATTCTTTCATCCTCCAATCCCAATCAACTCAAACAACTGATGCAAAGCCGCATTATCATTTATCAACTAGGCACAGTAGGCACTGTGTCTAGGACTTACGAACTTTTCTGCTGGCCTAAGAAAGCCAGAACATAAAGTGAAAACAAGTTCAGAATGCCAATAAAATTTAATAATGTTTGTATTAAAGTAACTATATATAACTGTGTGAGATGAGCACGTCAAGCGGCAGATCTTAAATTGCCAGTATGTTAACTTTACGGCTCTTTGTCTTAGCACAGTGGTCGGCAAAGTGCGGCCTGGCATTTAGTTTTGTCAGTGTACCATTTATTTAGTGTAATAAAATTTAGTGTAATAAAAGTCATTAAACAAGCAGATTTTGGCTCTGTACTCATTTTTTGTTGTTAGCGTTGTAATGTTCCCATTTTTGGCCTTTGGCTGATAAGTTTGCCGACCACTGTCTTAGCATATGACGTCCTCAAAAGTTTATTTAGATTTCAAATAGCAAATAAGTGCGGGTGCATTCTTGAACAATATTAAAAGTGAAGATGGGGAGGGCCTACGACTTTGAAAAGTGCCTAGGGCCTACGATGATCTTAAAACGGCCCTGAACTGATGGACTCAAAGCTTCAGAAAGAGCAGATGCCACGTTCATAAATTTCCTTCATTGTTTGTGGCACAAACTCTCAAATTTGATGACATTGGTGACAAGATCAAAAAGGAGTTTTTGAAAGTACAACCAGGTGATCTTTATCGTCCATCTTTGGCAGACCAACTTACATGATCGAATTTGCAAAGTGTGCTACTTATACTTTGCCTCACAAACAACACAAAATTTTTCAGAATTAACTCAGATGAAAACGCCTGTCCTTTGAGAATCGCTGCTAGAAGGCAAAGAGAACTCATGGCAATCATTGAAGAATGGAAAATGCATATTCAGAGAGTGTTGAGTGGCTAGATGAGGATGAAGTTGATCTGTCTGCAGTTATTCTTCCAGGAAAACGATGATGGGGAAGATTTGGCGTCAGTCAAACTATACATGGATGAACACTTCACTTCACCATAGATGGATGATAGCTAGTGAATATTTTTTTAATTAAACATAATTCACAGGTCCAATATAAACATATTCAATATAGCATAAGAGCTTCTCACATAATTTGTCAATCTAGTCCTTTTTTTAGTTACATTGTTTTGTTTCCATTTTTATTATTTAATCACTGATGATGCTCAAGTTTTAGTTAATCTACTTCTTATCATGTGTCAATAGAATGCATAATCGGAAGATTATCTCAAAGTTGACCCCACCCATTGTAAATGAAAAGGTAGCAGATAAATGATGTTTATTATATAATTGTCAAGTCAAATTTTTGCAATTTTTAAAAATTCAATTAATTGAGCTACTGTTTCAAAGAATACTGTGACAACTGTTGACAACTAGTTGGTTCTACTCGTAAAACATATACAACTGATATTACTTTTAGTGTTTATATTTTTACAGTTTAACAGTGAATTGCGTTTTAAGTTTACGATTAAAATTTCAATTAATTGTTAATTTTTTTTTTTGAAAGTGTGACGTACTTTTAGGGAGAGGGGGGTCCCGAGATTTGTGAGAGAGGGGGAAAAGGGGGGGGTCAAAAATAGCATGACGTACTTTATGGACGGCCCAAAGCAGATTTGGCTCCCAATTTTTTTTTAATTGTTGTAATGTTCATTTTTGCCTTTTGGCTGATAAAGTGTTTGCTGACCACTGGCATAGAACAAAGGGCACATGAAGATAATGACCCAGTGGACAGATACGTCTGACAAATGAAGAAACCTCAGAGATTCGCGTTGCATTAACAATCTCCAGGCTGTTCTTGGCGAGTTAGCAGAATTGGTAGACTCTCCAGAGGATAACCCAATTAGCAGCAAATTCAGGTTTGCCAAAGTCAAAATGGAAGACTGGCAGTATCTTGGGGAAAGTATATATTTAGAGATGAAGCGGAAAAATCTATTATCATCAAATAATCTTCAGTCAACACAGATATAATTAAATTTATTAAAGACATGGACAAAAGATTTCCAGATCAGGAATTACATGACGAAGATTAGCAAACCGGTATAGCACCTTATTACAGAAGAATGCGACATCTTTTCAAAGAGGTTCAGAAAAAATATTCAGAGTTGAAGCTACTTTTAAATGAAAAGAAAATTTGAACACTGAAAACCTTTCAGGACATTGTTAATTGTGTGCAGGAAAATGAGCGGTTTAGTGAACTTTTCTTATTCATATTTGTGGAACTTTTCTAGCTTCAAGTGCAGACTGTGAGAGAGAATTCAACTTAATGAATGCAATTAAAACAAAAATGCGAAATAGGCTTGATGTAGAACATATGGAACATTTATTGAGAATTAAGTCATATTTATAAACTGAAATTGTCACATATGACTTTTGGAAAGCAGAAAACATAAAAATTATTACAAAATAAAATTAATTGATTTTAATTATTGTGTTTTGTTTTCTTTTTTTGTATTAGAATTTAGTTTATTGTTGGTCTCACGGGAAGCTTCAATACTTCAATTTATATTTATATCCAATAACTTATCTGTTTATTTCGCTTTTGGTTGCAGTTTCACCATTTTTAAAATGCTATTTCTTCTACTTAACCATATTTACTTCAACCATTATTTTTTTTTATAAATTCTAAAATTCATTTACAACAGCTTTATATGGCTAAAAAACTACTTTAAATGGTATAATTGTTATTGAGATTTGACCAGTTTTACGTAGATATATTAAATTAAAACTATCAAAATATCAACTACAGTTCAGCAAACCACAATTTTGATTTTTGAGCCAGTTTGTGGTACCTAGGAACTAGGAAGCGACCGATAATCGGATCGGTACTCGGACCGATATTGGCACTATCGGTTAATATCGGATCGGCCGATTTTTGTAGGGAGCGACTGATAGTCGGACCGATATTGACACTGTGGGTTTTATATCTCATATGTGCATTTCCTTCCTAAAATAATATGTAAAGAAAGTAATCGCTCCCTTTATTACAACGGTTTTTTTTTATTACCCCCCCAACCCAGTTTCATTTACCAGTATAATAAACGTCACTTACCAACAGGGTCGGTGAGTTGAAGGACAAATTTTACTTTTAATCTTCTTTTAAAGATTTGGCGCGTCTATGTCTATAAATACATCATTTTATGTTCTTCTATTCATTTACTCTTTCTTATTAACAACTATTCGTTAAATGTTTTAGTGAACAATAGAAAAGAAAATTGTATTGTAAAACATACCTTTGATGCTACCGCAATGAAATTCCAAGCAAATTTTGATCGGTCGGCTTTCATTTTTCATCTTCTTCGTGTGTCAACATTAACAATTCTTTCTTTCGTTTCATTTTGGTTATAGCAACAGTGTTTCCAAGCCGGTTTAACTCTTTAGAGAAAATCTTTTGATGTTTTTATTGCTATGTACAAAGCACAAAACGAAAATATGCCTTTCCATCATATCGACATCGCTAGTTTCGCCAGAACGTTAATTAATTAATAGACTTACCAGGCAATAAATGACATGCCCAGATGTCTACAACATTGACAAAACAATTGAAACATAGATTTTAACTTCGTAGGTGCGTTACAAAGATAAGTTGGCTTCAATTAATACTATTTACAACTGCCGATTGCTGAACGTCAATACGAAGTTTTATTGGCGTTACATTACATTGGTTAGAACCTGGGTTATTCTCTCATGATAGCCGAATCCCAGGATAGGTCCCGGGAAATTGTCTTCTCCCGGGATATTGTTGGGTAAATAAAAGGAGGTTGGGAAAGGTACCACCCATACAATAGCCGTGGCTACAGAATTATAATTATGAACGGGTTCATTATACGTTCAACAATACGCTATAGTACCTTCACTCAATACACTTGCAGTAACTAGTGAATGAAAGTTTTCTCTTTTTACACTGACAGGGAAGGAGCAGGAGGTTTACTTGTCGAAGGGCTAAATAACAAAACATCTTCATTATATATTACAGGTGGGGCTTCAGTCGACATACCTGGGGGTGAGGGGTGTGCGAATTACGACAAAGTAGATCTACTTTAATAAGTGGACGGAATCCAAACTTCAAATGGTTGGAGTGAAATTCTGCTTATCGATTTAGTGAACTTTCCGCATTTGGTCAAATTAACGCATTTATGCTATGCTAAAAATTTAAATCGCAAATTTTTTGGCGTTGCACGAAATGAACGCAGTTTAAACAGCAGCCCTAATTTCATACATTTTTACTTTTTTAGTTTGACATTAATTATTTACAACTTTATCGTACTTTTCTGTTTGTGAACAAGTAAAAACAAATTGTTTGTTATAAGTTAAATTTTAAACAATAAACATGCAGATTTCTGAGATTATGCAGGCAAGGTTTGTGTTTCTGACTGGTCTTTCTTTTTCAAATCTTTTGTTTTTCTAATCTTCTAATCATCTGCAAGACACCCTTTCATTAATAGCAAAATATCGGTATCGGTAAAAATGCTGGGGGAAAATATCGGGTATCGGACTATCGGTAAAAGGCAGACGGCCGTCCCCTACTAGGAACACTAAACTATTTTCTTCACTCAACACATACATGTAATCAACTTTACATTATGGTTGTCAGTTTTTTGTTAGTCAAAGAGTGTTATGGATACATACACCAAAATTAACAACATGCCAACCTTGTTCTTTTTTATTGCTCCCATTTTTTGCAGATCATTTGAATCGACTTTAGAGAGCAGCTTTTTTTCATATCGTAGACTGAGAACCACTGCTTTAAAGGATAATAGTGCTTCCCCTTAAAATTTTTATTAAACACAGAGGTTTACATTAATGTATCATAGTGGGTTGCAAAGCCGTGACAAGTTTGAGTACCAATCAACGACAAAAATCATTAACAGATATAACATAAACGTCAAATGATATAAGCAAAAAAATTACTTTTAATTTTGAAATGTACACATAAGACCACAATTGTAAAAAACAACATAATATTGCTGGTTCATAATTAAACAGTTCAACACACTTATCTGGATAAAATAATATTATAAAAAAAGATAAAGACAAAGCTTGACGGTGAATCAGGTTCTTAATATCATACATCTTCATAACCTGTAGAATAAAATATTTATTTAGATCATTAATGGTGTGTAAAATTAATGTAATTCTAACTGTTTAAATAAAACTTAAAATTTACTTCTTCATATATAGTCCATGACATCGCTGACATGAGTGTGCGTCTTAAAGTACGCAGGAAGACTCCTTCCAAAAGCCATTTATTCCTTGTTCCTAGTGAAATAACAGCTCGATTAATTACTGATTTAAACAAACATTTCCAATTAAAAATAAAAGACATCAGTAAGCTTAGAGCATTTGATCTTAGTTTTGTTTAATTTTTTTTTCATGACTTAAGAGCAAATCTTTACTTAGGTAGGGATGGAACCCAAACAAACATGGTCCAATGCCGCTTTGGGTAAGTAGTGTGCTATAAAAATTCTGAGTCCATCCTCGCTTTACAGATTATTTTTTTTTTTTTTTTTTTTTTAATATAAAATTTTGCCACCTGATTAATCTAACCATATATATTTAAAGATACATAGAAGGGAAAGACTTCACCCCAATAAAGCTTTGGTAACTTGAGGCTCCCAAATGTGCTTAAAAGGCTACATAAAAAACAAGTGTTAGGGACAGTTCACATATTACCCAATTAAGATTATAAAAATGTAAACATGTAACATTGTATAAAATAAACTTAGGAGATCCCCTTCCTCTTAATAGTATAATAAATATTCAGTAAAGTATTAAGTACTATTTATAAAAAAATGAACAGAAAAAATTTGAATTTTATAACAGATAACATTAAACAAAACCATAAAAACCACCTGGTTTAATGGATCATACCAATAAACTAATTCCCAAGCATCTATATTAATATTTTACATCTCAAGTCTGTCTGTTGTAGATCTTAAGTAAGTGATACTGTTTCCTGTTCAAATATTAATGGTTTCTTGCCTATGTCTTCATTTTATAAATGTTTTTAAAAAAATACGGTTTTAATACTCTATATAGTTTTTATTTAAATTAGACGTAAAAGTCTAAAAATGTTAAAATATTTTTATTCAAATTATGTTGTCTTTTTTTTTGTCAAATGTAACCAAGATTAATAATTGAAATTCTGATGGTAGCGGTGTTCATTGTAACAAATTGTTAGTAAACTCTCAAAAATCAAAGTAGTATATGTAAAATTTACTCCTTACATAAATAAATAAACTTCTCAGTATATTATTTTATTTATATTAGATACATAAAATTCGCTTTGATTGTCTTTTTAAGAAAAAAAGTAAGACTATGTTTCTTACAGTTAGCAAGTGTAAGTTAAAAATAATTCAGTTAAATTTTAAAACAATTGTAAGTTGTTTTGAGAATGCACTTCCATGGCAAATAAAGAAACAGGCATGACAATCTGCTGCCATATACCACTCATGATTACTTAATTTCTTTTTTACTTGATACATATCTTTACTCTGAGGTTGTTAGAAAACAAAAATAGCTAATAAGTTTCTCAATTCTCGTCATAACATAAAAATAACCATTTTATGATATAATTATCGTTGAACTATTCATGAATCAAAGTTGGTTTTGCAGGGTATAGCTAGTTATATAATATCAGAACAGGCTCTTATTAAATTATAATGAGTGCTACATTCTTTAAAATGAAAGAATTTATACTTTAATATACCAATTTTTTCTGTTTTCAAGCGGTCTGACTCTATTTAGGTCTAGCAATATTTTCAATCCATTTTATTTTTATTCTTACTCGGTTCTTGAAGATATGTGATTTCAGAAAATTATACAAGGTAAATTTATCTTTCTATACAATATTTCTGAGGAAGGTATGCTGGACATTTAGAGTAAATAGATAAAAGAAAATGTTATTAGGTAGAAAATTTTTTTGTAAAATTTATAAATCTATGATAATTAAAGATAAGTTTTTACATTATATATAAAGGGATGACTTGCTCTTCTAATCTGCCATACTTCAGTGGATATAATTGCATATTGGTTTTGATGACATCTGCAGGCTGTGTGATGAAAGACGTTACAGTTCCCGCAGAATAACACCATTAGTAAAATTGATGTAGGATGAAGAACTCACTGCCAAATTGAAAGAAAATATTTTTAATAACGATAATTACATTTTCAATTACTTTACTAGTTTTAACATTTTTTTCTTCAGCTAGCATGCGCATTAGTTTTTTATATACCTTGAAGTCAAAGCTTTCAGATAGGTATAAAACATCACCATATACCAGAGAAAGTGAGATCTCTTAACAATGTTGGGGTTAGACCACTGTACAATCCTTTTAAATAAGTAAAGAAGCCAAGTATTAACAGGTTAACATTTCTCAGCATTTTAAATTGATATAGTGCCATATATTTCAGAGTGTCATGCAAGAATAGATCAGTGATCTTCTTGTAAGGGCTGATATTTCTGCTTAAGTGATTGTCTAGAGAGATATATATCAGAATAGCAAAAGTAATCATTCACTTCATGCAGTGTTAACTCTGGTATTTACATAACGAAGTGGCTACGGTAAATATCAAGCGCCATTATATTAGGGTTAGCGGGAAGTAATTTTTTTTTTTCTGGTACCAGCAATTATATTAGTGTTATGGAAAGGGTTAGATTAGGGTGTGGAGCAATATCTATTGATGTAACCCGAAAAAAAAAACTAACTCCGTCTTGATGTTACTCTGTAGCCACTGCGTTTACATAATTATATATACCTTTCTATGCATCTTTCATTTCAAAAGATATTCAAATAATCACATAAAGTACACATAATATAAATTAACAATAATAAAAATAAGCAAAAAAAATAACTGCCACTTATCTCAGGAAAATCTTCACAGCAAAATATCTACCCCAAGAACCCTAAAAGTTATATTTCTATATACCTCATGTAATAGTCCAACCAAATATAATTGTTTACCTAACTATACAAGGGAAAGGACATAACAATAAGCAAATTACATTGGTCTATATGTATAGCAAGCTTAGTTTCTTAGTTGAAGGGGAGAAGATAATATATTAAAAAGTCCTTGGCTTGACTGAGATAAAGGCTGTAAAGAGTTAGGATTTCTTGACAGCCAATAGCTTAGAGTGTGATCACTGACTGAGGTTGGTGGGTGCATTTATATTTGCCCTAGTCACATGGTTCTAAGAGACATAAACAACCAAAAAACAAATGAACAAATGTAATCACAAAGCAAAGTTAATTTCAGAGCCATTCTTACATGCCCTAGGCAAAAGTACATAAGGGGCCCTAGGCAAATAAAATGTATGCTGACCTTCAGGTCTGGTTGTGGGAGATGTACTCCCATTCAAAACCAGGTACACAGAAGTGAGGCAGATCTAAAAGGGGGCTTACATTTTGTAAAAAATAAAACAAAATAAATGGAGTTAAATGGAATTCTTGGTAAATGTATATGCAATAAAAATTCAACTTATCTGGTTATAGCAAATATACTAACTCTTACTGGATAGATTAAGTTAATCTACTCTTAGCAAAATTATCAATGTCTATTTATTAAGGAAATTTTAATATTACCTCAAAACTTAACTAAATCTAGTTATTATCACCAAGTAGGCCTTTCAAGTTCTTGCATAGTGGATATAATAATTATAATTGTTTTATTGGATTTAAAAATGATGCAGAATTAATAAAATAGGGATATCTCTCATTATTAATTATTTTCTTGTCCAAAAAGTATGTTATGCTTAAATAGAAGAAAAGGTAAATATTGTATGAATCTAGTTATTCTATTTATAAGTAAAAAGATATTTTACAATGTGATAAAGATAGTTTATTGAATATTATTACATGCATAACTGTTTTCTTTTCAATGTAAAATATTTGTCTGTCTAAAATTGACAAATTGAAAAATGAAAACAGTACTTTTATTTAGAAGTACAGTATTAAAATAATTTTAGTAAATAAAAACTAATAATTCTGTTTGCCATATATTTTTACCCTTGAAGCCTTCTTTAACATAGGTTGATTTGATTGCATGAGAAACACCTTTAGTGAAACTCCCCACTCTGTAATAAGAATAGTGCTAAAAATATCAATGATGTTACTATCTATGTTTTCAATGTCACTATAATCTTTGCCGCCTTATTCCACATGCTTTTTTCGTAATTAAATTACATTTTATAAAAAAGTAATCAATCGACAAAAAAATTAGTAAATCTGTGTAGATTTTTTTATGTTTGTAATTCTATAAAAAAAAATTTAAATTATACCGGAAAAACTGATAGAGAATGAGAAAATAAAACAAAGAAAGACCCAAATATAACTGGACCTCATATCTTGTTTTGATAACAGTAAAAGGTAAAACCATTATTCCAGCAATGGTTCTTGCTGCTGCACCAATTAATAGAGATTCTAATGGATGGGGATGAGTACTTCTGTAAAAGATTCTGATATATTCAAGCTAGATTTCATATTTATTGTAATGATCCAGATCCTACTTTAAAAGTTTATTTTAACAGCTGATGTATCATGTCTCAAATTCAATAGTCAGGTATGAAAAAAAGACTTATTTGTAATTTCAAAGACTAAAGCATATTCTGTAAAAAAAATTTGTTAGAAAAACTGACCCCATTAAAAATTATACCATGTATTTTTTTTTTTTTAACTACAGAAGAAAAAAAAGTGATACATCACTCAACTGAGGATTTGATCCAGTGAAGACTAGCAAAATAGAAACCGATACCAGGAACACACCTCCAAAGAGACTGAAAATAAAATAAAAGATAAAAAAAATTCTAATACATACATTACAAAATTTTACTATCCCACCTCATCACTGTGGGATTAAATCCTTTTGATGCCCAAAGGAATGACTAAATTTAGAGCCCCCCCGCTGAAAATATATTTTAGAAGTTTTTAACCACTTTACGTTACACATCTAGTACTCAATAGAAAATTCCAGCTTGTCTTGTTTCACATTTGCCTGAGTGGATTTTCACTGTTTCATCCATGAAAATGAATGCTTAATACATGAATACAGAAATTTACTTTTCATTAAATTTTGAAATAAAATTAATCTATATGAAAATTCAACTATAAAATGTTTGTGTGGTGTTCTCCTTCCTTGATGCCCAAAAGATATTATTTAGCTTACAGATTAATCCGCTACAGTAAACTCCCCTTGTAAACTAAAATAAAAATGCAATGAGGCCCAAAGGCTTGAAACCCTGACACCTCTCCATGCTTTTAGCAGTATAGTACGAATCTTGCCCACTGATTTTCTTCGTACTCTAGAAAAAAAATCTTAAAGTAAATAACAAACTACCTGATTATAAACTTTAAGACCAGAACAAAGTAATTTACTTTAGGTAGTGGAAAATTTAAGTTCTGGTTGCTCTCCAAGAAGGGTCTCTTTATTACTAGGCATGCCTACTTTGTCTGTCTAAAAGAACAGATCTGATTTAACATTTATTTTCAAATTTGTTTTTAGAATTTCAAATATGCATTCAGTATTTTAATTTCTTCAAATTAACAACAGTTATAACTTTTATAGTACTTATGAAACAATGTCACCAAAAACATGATGCTTAATATTGTACATTATTTTAAGACTTTCTAATGAAAACATACAGTGTAGCAGCATAAATATAAAAATTATTAAGTTATAAATCTAAATGACTTACTGGAATCAAGCCATTCCAAAGTCCAGATATTTTTTCTGCCTGATGACATTATTAAATTCAGCCATCATTCCAACTTTAGAACTGAAGAAAATGGTTAAAAATTAAATAATGGAAATGCACCACCAGTGGATCGGTCTGACCAGGAGTTCACCGCCCTCAATTGTTAATTAGTTTATCCGGTATCACCTGTACTAATTATCTTACAGAATTAGATAGTTTAATACAGTAGTGTGATTTATTTCTGACAAAAACCAAGATAATATTCCTTTTTTACTAACTTTTCCCTTCACTGGTTTTTTATTTTGCACTAGACCACCTAGTTTTTAAGTGGCTTCACATATGTATCTTTGAATAAAATTTAGGGCTTATATGCTTAGGTGATCCAATCATTTTGATGTTTGGGTGATCCAATCATTTTTTATCTTTTTCTTTTTTAACCAACAACCTACAAATGGTAAAGTTCTGTTTCACAGTTTACATTATTCATTATCTTTCTAGTGGTTTTCTAATTTTAGTTATATTGTTGTTTTTGCATATGCTTTGTTGAAGGTTTACTTGACATTCTGTGGTCTTCCCTAGCTTGCTTTTTTTTTATAACTTTTAACTTCAGTTTGGCAATACCAAGTGATGCTAAGAGCGCCAAACAGCATCTGCACCATTACTATAATAGTCTTTAAATGGCGTAAACATCAAAAATGCATTCCCTGTCTATTTGGTTCTATGTCTTTATACTGAAGATATTCATTCAACATTCATTTTTCATTAAAAAAAGACTTAATGTGATTCAATTAAATTATTTAACTGATAACACATAGTATTATATTCAAGCCAAATCACACATAATGAAAGCAGTATATATAATAAGAGAAAAATTACCCAATGTTTATAGATTTCTGAAGCCTTGTTTTCACTAGATCAAATGGTTGGAACAAACAGCTGAAAATGTACCACCAATGTACCAGCAATAAATGATTTCATGACGGGAGATCTAGAAAGTTAAATTGGGTATTTTGTCAGTCTTTTATTTTATTATTAAGTACTTAATGATAAATTTTTTTTTTTGAGATTTCAGCATTGGTCACAGGCTTACTTTCTGCCAGCAGACAACAATGCTAGCATTAAAAAATTGTCATAAATAAAAAACTTTTAAAATTACAATCAAAATACATCTCTCAATATAAATGTGAACCTCTGACCACCTGTCTGATCACACATACCTAAGCTTTATATTGCGATGTTGCATTAAAATTCTGAAATACAAACTTAGACACCATTAAATTTTTAACGAAACATTTTTTTTTCTCAAAATTCCACTTTCAAAACAAATTTAAACAATTTTGAGGAGGGGTGGAGTGTGTTTTTAGAGCATTTCAAAAAAAAGGCTCTATTGTCCTGTTTTGTCTGTCCGTCATCACCCTAGATCTCAACAACCATAAGTCCTAGAGATTCACATGTATATCATTTTGTAGGTCTTGGCCTCGTCAAGTGTACATCAAAAGTCCATTTCTACATCTGACTCTCAGGGCTGAATATAAGAGTTTCTTAGGTACCGTTTTGCTTATATTTTAAATATAAATAATAAAAGCAAATCAAAGGGGCGTAATCATTATTTATTTTTTGTAACAGTTATTCAACATGATTACTTCCCTTCAATATCTACGGCTGCACCCGGAAAAAAATACAGATTTCGTCCGGCGTAATCGTAGCCACTGCGTACACGAAAATGCTCTAAATGCCCCTTGTCCGAAAACGGAAAAGACTTAAATTGCTTGCTTTCTTATATTCTGATTGTTTTGTAAAGCTATTTCATAATAATCAAGGAAGATAAAGACAGTAATGTTTTTTTTTTTTTAAATAAATCATAATATGCATAAAAATGGACTTGTATTATAATGAGAAAATAACATGTTATAAATAAGGCCAATTAAAATTTTAAAATAAAATGTGTCATGTTTACTAACAAAGGGGCAAAACTTTTTTTAACATTGTATATAAATAAGTATGTAAGCTTATGATTTAGATTAGTCTCAAGGAGCATGATGCGATCTCGTAGAGTATGCAGCTGGTGGTGAGGTGAGCTTCAATATGGTGTGTAGATTGGGAATAAATATATCAATTGTTAATTGTGTTTAAGTTTTGCTATCACACATGAATATTAGCAGAGATACTATTTAGGACCTTTACAAAAAGAGGATGGAACAGAATTTCCCATCACTGGAAAGACTTAAGTTGTTGGAAAGAAATGTCACCGAAAATTAAAACCATACAGAAAGTCCAGGAAATAACATTCCTGGGTCATGTCATTGGGAAAGATGGGGTCAAAGTAGATCCAAAAAAGGTAGAAGCCATCAATAAAATGTCTGAACTTAGAGATGTTCAAGGGGTAAGGCTGTGGAATGGTAAAACAATCTTAGCAGATTTATTAAAGAACTAAAAGTTCACTGGTGAAAGGAGTGCAAGAGGGCATTTGAATGCATCGAGAGACAAATGTCAATTGAGCCAGTGCTGAGATATTCCACAGAAGTAAAGCACAACACACCATAATAACATACAAACTAAAACACTTCATTGTACTAAAGGTAATACATTTGAATGTTAAAACAATAATAAACCATAAAAGTCAGACAGAGTCTGCAACATATTACTAAAACATACATAAAGGGCAAATGCAATGTATCACATGCAGGGTATGAATTAAATAGACTCTAGCTGCAATATATACAAAATTTAAACAATATGAAAATGATAAAATAGGTAATTTCAACAAATTTCTGAAATATTTTCACAACATGTCACTTTTAAGATGTAGAACACCTTAAAAAATTTTATTAGATCGATTTAAATTATAATCTACGAATGTTTTGCTTAGCTTGATTATTATTTATAATTATATAGGACTTGCTAGCCCATGTGTTACACACACTGAAGCAATATGTAGATATAAGATTTTTGCTATTGTACTCAATAGTGAAAATGAGAGGGGAAAAAAGCCAAAAAATGTATTTTATAGAAATTAATATTTTGTAAACTGTAAGGCCATTTTCTTCTCTGTAAATAAATAACAACAACATAGTTACAATCATATAGAAATAAACAATTTTGTCCTAAGCTCTAACATTGAAAACAAAAAATTAAAATCTTTACAATGTATCTGAAATATGTTAAACCATTTAAATCTTGAAAAAAATTTAACACTTACTGCATGAATATTCAACCATGATCTGCTAATAGTTTCATAAGATGAGACTCTGGCACATTTTTTATGGTCATTCAGATGATAATAAAGTCTTCAAATCCAATTTTTTAGAAGATATTTAGCATTCTGCAAATGAATAATAGGTGAAGAAAAAAACAACTAGTTAGCAAACAGGAGCCTTTTTTGTTTATATCCCAGTTACTATCAGAAAAAGCTTTGTGCTTATTATATGTTAACAATACCACAAGACAAATTTAGCTAAATTAGATAAGAATATAATACTGATTCCACCAGATACACATAAAACATTAAACTATATTTGCATTTAATGAAAGCTTTTTTGTGAATTAAAAACCACAGGGAATTTTTCTTTGGAACCTCAGTGCTAATCGCTAGGACTTTGTTCTTTCTAACAACCCAACTCTTGAATAGGATGCTAATTTGGCACTTACAGTAGAACGCTGTTTATCCTAACGTTTATTATCCAGAGTGTCAAATATCCGGACCAGTTTATTTTTTGTCAATTACATGTACTGTATATGAATACGTTTCGAACAGTGCAATGTTCAACAGTGGCTTTGCGTGAAGCCTAAAGTGATGGGAAACCCATGCAGGTCCTTCAGCAATAGGCGTCAGATAGCATTTCTAATTTAAGCCCTTCTTACCAATCAGAGTGCTGTCCTCAAAAGGCCGCTGCTCCAGAGAGTCAGAGACCATGCAGCTTAAAAAAATGAAGGTGTACAGTGGTACAGCGAAAAAAAAAGTGATTATTTTCCACAATAAAGATGAAATTGCTACATTTTGCCCCTATTTAGCACGTTTCCACATGTTATGATTTCTAATATTTAGATAGGTGTCCCGGTTTCATATACAGCATGGATCGCATTTGGTTTTCAACTATCCTAACAACGTGTATCTATGGTGTCCCGTCCCAATTGATTTGACAATCAACGTTCTACTGTAATCTAGCATTACAGTGAATAGCAGATTTGCTAATTTAGGCTTCATTTTTCTTAATGACTCTATGAGTAAAATCGCCAAAATTAAAATGTTTACAATTGTATTTCATATTTCCCAGTTTTCTAATCAATCTAAAATTTCTATTTTCATTGCCATGCTTTTTTTTTCTGAGAGTAAAGAAATCTTTTTAAAAAATTGTAAATAGAAGCCCATTTAATTTACTTAAGTCTATTAAAAAATTAACAGAACATGTTTACAATTCTAATAACCATAAACTATTATTATAACTTAATTTAGAATAAAATTTAATCGTTAGAAGAAATTTACTTTAGGCGGTCGAAAAATACAAATTGTCCATACAATATAAAGATGTCTGGTAATCTTATCTATCTATATATTTACAAATATGCATGTATAAATGAAGAAGCCATGGGAAGAACGGCATAGTCCCAAACAAACATTAATGGAGTGAAATATTCATCTTAAATCTAAAGACTCATAAAATATTTATGTTGTTTTTATTGATTCTGAATATAAGTATTTTTCTATCATGTCAACTTTTTGAGTTATGCCAAGTTATGGACTCATAACGAAATAGCATGCTTAACAAAGGCTTCTGTTAACAAGCTCTGTGCCAAGCAAATCCTGGGTATCACATCACAGGAAACTTGTTAGTTACAGTGGCTTTTTTTCCAGATATCTTGGTATTAAAACAGACTTTTTAATTTCCTTTAAATTATATGTATATATTTATTTTGGGCTTGTTTTATTTCCTCTTTAAATTATATGTATATATTTATTTTGGGCTTGTTTATTTTGTTAAACCTAGTTCACAGTGCTTTGAAGTATACATGTGTGTTATATCTGCCTATATACAAAAACCCAATTTCAATGGGAAAAGTTTTTCTGTAGGATTTAGAAAAAAGGTTGAATTTTTTTCCAGTATATATATCTTTCCTAAGGTATAAAATAGCACAACTACTTGTGTTAGTGATTTAGCATTGAATTTGTATTATAAAAAAAATTTTTTTGGAGATCATGCATTCTACATTTTGTCTAAGATTGGGAATTTTCTATATATTTTGTCTGCAGCAAATTAATAGAAGTGAAAAATTGTGTTTGTAGGGCACCAAAAAAAAATCATTAAATTGAATCAGGACTTGATCGTTAGGTAACTCATGTTCAGATTATGAGGTATAACTGTACCTAAGTTAAGATACAATAAGTGCCCCCCCATCCAGCGTCTGGAGTAAGTGGCCACTTAGGATTATATTTCACTATTAACGCCACTTGTAAAATCCATCTGTTGAAGTAAATTTTGACAGGAATATTGATTTTTAGCAGAATTTCTTAAAAAGGACTAACTTGGATTGAACAAATCTAGGTCTAGTTTCCCAAAAATTAAAAATAGTAATGCAATAAATGAAACATTGGGCAATCATCGGAGCATGACTGTTTTTTCATTGCCATTAACTGCAAAATTGTTCATGCCAGTTTTTCCATTGTAGAATTGATGATGCCCATTTTTCCATTGTAATTACTGGCATTTCCGTTCTTATTAAGATATAATAGACAAAGGCAATAAACCTGATAAGAGGATGGGTCCTAGGAAAGGATGGACAAAATCAGTGCTTTTTGTGTGCCGATACGACCGGTATAGAATACCTGCACCTTTTTCAATGTGGGGAAAAAATTATTACTTTTCTTGTAAATACAAGAGGATTTAAGTTGGTTAACTATAAAATAAAAACTGTTTTAGACATTTAGTATCTTTGCAGTTGTGATTTAGCTTGCATCGAGAAAGCGAACTTGTAGTTAAAAGTTAGGGCAATCCATCACTGAGTACCGGCACCTATTTTTTTTACAAAAAAAGCACTGGGCAAAATAAGGGGTCAGCCCATAAAGTACGTCACGCCTAAGGGGGGAGGGGTATAAGGAAAGCAGACAGTTTGTGACAGGGGGAGGGGGTCAGGCCAAGTGTGACGTCACATTTTTTATATATTGTTAATTTTATTTCTAACTTAATTTTTTTATTTTTAGTAAAACTAATGTTCTAAAATAATTTTAAAAAAAATTGCGAAACACTTGAATTAGTTTTATGTCAAAATAGCACAAATGTATATTCAATGTTGTCTACAATTCCTCGTGCTAGTTAGGACCGTTTAATAAACTGTTGCAAAGCCTTGTTTTATCTGTAGCCTTACGGAAGTGTTATTATTTCTTTGTTGTCTGCTGCATAATTATATCACTGATAAAGAAATTCCTGAATTTGTATTACAATACAAAAATTACCAATTGAAGTTGCAATCCATCACTTTGTTAAAATAATATTGATGCCTTATTCCTTGCAACCAGTGCACCAGGAAGAAGTGCTTATAACGGCGTGGAACATCGAATGGCTCCATTTAGCAGCATACTGTCTGGTGTCATATATTGCCAAATGAACATTATGGCATTCACTTTGATTCGCAGGGCAGAACAATAAATGAGGATTTGGAAAGAACAAACTTCAAGTTTGCAGGTGAAACTTAGCTGAAATCTGTTGGCATGTGATTGTTGACCAATTTCCAACAGTTGCAGAATATATCAACCCTGAGAAATCTGAATTGGATGCAGCAGGACTGATGTCAATAGATAAGCAAGGAATAGTTTGACCATCATGTTCTCACTAAATAATACTTCACTCAAATTAGAAATATCAGGACATAAAATGTTGCGACAAAGTACGGAGCTCATTTTTCAACGTTTTACCTTTGAGATTATTTCCTCCTCCAAATCCAATCCCAATCAACCAAACAACTGATGGACTCAGAAAGAGCAGACAGATGCACTTACATTTCCTTTATTGTTTGTTAGTGGCACAAACTCTCAAATTTAATCACATTATGCCAAGACCAACAGGAGTTTTTAAAGTGCAACCATATGATCTTATTGTCCATCTTTGCAAACCAGCATACATGATCGAATTTGCAAAGTGTGTCTCTTATACTTTGCCCCACAAACAATGTTAAAGAAACATACAGGATAACACAGAGCTCGGGCGCAGGAGAATGTAAAAAAGCAAGTTTCCTTAGCCCTAGTACACGGGGCAGATGAAGTGTAGAATTCATCTGTTTTTATAACCTCGCATATGAAGGGATTGTGTGGTTTCCAGACAATTCCCAGCCGCCTTTTACTCCTCTAACATAAAGTCAGGTACCCATTTTAAAGCCGGGTGGACTTGGGAACTTTCACCAGGACCTGAAAAGTCCTAAGGTTCCACTGAGATCTCCAACCCGGACCCTCCGACAGTCGAGCGCTCTATACCACTCGATCACCCGTCTCCTAGGAGAATGTGCCAACCCCAGTCTTTCCAGAATCAGCTCGGATAAAACGCATTCGTCCTTTTGAGAATCGCTGCTAGAAGGCAAAGAGAACTCATGGCAATTATTGGCAGAATGGAAAATGTACATTTAGAGGATGTTGGAGTGGCTATAAGACGATGAAGATGATCTGTCTGCAACTATCCTTCTAGGAAACGATGATGGAGAGATTGAGTCAGTCTTAACTATGCATGAACACTTCACCATGGATGGATGATGTCTAGTGAATATTTTTTTAATTAAACATAATTCACAGGCCCACTATAAACATATTCAATATAGCACCAGAGCTGCTCACATAATTTTGTCAATCTAGTCCTTTTTTTAGTCACATTGTTTTGTTTCCATTTTTATTATTTAATCACTGGTTGATGTCAAGTTTCGCTAATCTACTTCTTATCCTGTGTCAATAGAATGCATAACGGGAAGATTATCTCAAAGTTCACCTCACCCATTGTAAATGAATAGGTAGCAGATAAATGATGTTTATTATTTAATTGTCAATCTAATTTTTTGCAATTTTTTTTTTCAAATTCAATTTATTGACTGTTTCAAAGAATAACTGATACAACTATTGACAATTAGTTATTCTACTATTAAACTCATTTAATAATCTGATAGTTCTTTTAATATTTATATTTCAAGGCAGTTTAATAGTGAAGTGCGATTTAAAAGTTTTTCGATTAAATTTTAATTAGGTCTTAGAATTAAAAAAAAAATTTCAAAGTGTGACGTACTTTTTGGGGGGGGGGGGGGGGGGTCAGAGATTTGTGACACTTTTGTGACAGGAGGCCTGGGACCATCAAAAATAGCGTGACGTAATTTTTATGGACGGCTCCCTAACGTGATTTCAAAATTTTGTGACAATGCCTCTCAAGAATGTTTAAAATTATATATCTATATATTAACTAAAGACTTTAATTAGCTTTAGAGACTAATTGACTCTAGTATATCAATTAATTTCTAAAAATAATAACACACTTCAGCCTGACTACCAACAATAATCATTACATTAATAAAAATTAGTCAATATCTAATAATGTAATGATTTTTGATAGTAAAAATGATGACATGAGTTTAAAAGTTAAATCGCCTTGGTGTTTATATATAGAACAACAATGAAATATATGCAAAGAAAAACATGAACCCCTATAGCGCCCAGCATTTTTAACTAAAATGCATCCAGAATGTTGCATAAAATGGCCCCTAATGAAAAGATTGCTACCCCCACCTAATATTTTATAAATTTCACATAAATATAATAGATATCATATTAAGTTGGTATATCTTTATTTCATCAACCATTTCGTTTGATACAAATTAAGACCTTACTTTAAGATATAACATAATCATTTAACTACAAATTAATGATTTATCTCAAAATATGGACTGATAATCGTTAACAATGTCAATTTTGTCAAATTTTGATAACCTCAAAATAAGTATTTTGAATATTCTTTAAATGATTGATACATTACCTTTAAACTGTTACAATACCGGCTGCCAATATGTAAAGGATTGCGTATGCCAATAATCGTTTCCCTTTCCCCTGCAAGACCCACACTAAGTAGAAGGTCAGGACAGTATGGTATAAAATGAAATTTGGTCACATCATTACATAACATGTAGGTACTTCGTCTTCGATAAGCCGACTTCCGACGCATTTTTCGTGGGGTACCGGAAACGGGCGAAAATCTGTTACGGCGTTTAACCACTGAGCTCTATACTAACTGGAGAGCTCGCGTCTGTTAAAACCTATATGCGAGCTTGAGTCAAACCATCCGCCATCTTGGATAGCCTTCATTTCTTTCAACAAGATGGTCTACTGTTGTGCTATCGGTTGCAAAAATAGATTGTCTGTTCAACTTTGCAAAGAGAAAGGAATAACTTTTCGCAGCAAGTATTTTTTAATTTAGTAAAGGTGTAAAAAGGTTTTTTTTTCCATTTGTATGCTCCAAATAATTTAAATGTTAAATGTTTTTCGAAATCCAAGCTTTAAACAAAGGCCATCATGAGACCGTGAAATCTCTTGGGAAGTTTTGGTTATAAACATTTTTCGTCACCGTTCGATTTAATATTATGATTGTGGAAAATAACGGATGGTAGCCTTAACATACATTTATATAATTTGTTATAAAAAGTTATTTCATTACATTGTTATACTACTGTTAGGCCTACTTGTTAGACCAGTAATATAATATAAGGCTACATTAAACTAAGTTAAGTCTTGTTTTAAAATTCAAATAAATAATTTGTAGGCTATGTACTATATTATTTTAGGAGTCATAACACATTTAGTTCCCCAATACTTATATTTCAGATTTTGATAATTGCTTAAAATTGCTACTATATAACTATATAAAAGTATATTACTAGACTGTCTAGACATAAATGACTATAACAGTTTAGGTTATTAAGAGTGTATTATGCAACTGTTTTACATTATTGCTTTAGACTTAGTAGTGGTGTAGTGAGGGGGGAATCATGCACCGGGCGCTTTAATGGTATTTTTTACACATAATATTATATAGTTTTCGAATAGGGGGGCTTAAAAGGTATTGTTCCCCGGGCGCAAGTTAAGCTCTATGCCACCAAGACTTAAACCTAGTAATTTATGATTTATTTTTGCTTCTTGATTTTGCAATTTATAAAAAAACATTTTTTTTTTAGGTTTCCTGATGCTGCAAAAGAAAACAAAGGTTGCAAAGATGGAAACACAACATTCGATTTGCATGAACTTTGTTATCACAAAGTATACTAAAATTTGCTCACAACATTTTCTACAAGAAATGTTTGACAGAACAGGTCAGATGAATATTGTTTAAAGAAAGATGCAGTGCCTACATTGTTTGATTTCCTAAACATCTCATGAAAGTAGTGTTTATTTATATTTTTTTTAAATAGCATTGTTTCAAAAAAATATGCATTTCATCTCTAAAACTTTCCTTGTAAATTTAGCCATCTGTTTATGTAATTTATTTCAGCCTTGTCAGAAGCCAAGAGTATTAAAAACGAACTTCTCCCCAGAATCTCTAGTTAAAAAACATCTAACAAGTCCTTGTATAAAGATTATCAAAATGTTCTGGTAGGAACAATAACTACACTTGAGGGACAACCTAAAAAATCAAGCGAAAACTGGAGACACAAATAGATGTCCTTGAAAATAAATTAAAAGCTCAATCAAAGGTATAAAAGTAAAGCTAAGATCAAATCCTTAAAAGCGTTATTAAGACCTTGAAAGACAAGTCTCTTGTTTCAAGCCAGCGAGGAAAGTTTGCTGGAGTCGAACACTGTCTGGAGTTCCAGAAATATGTCAAATCATTAATAAATGCAAAGTCAGGTAAATACCCAGAGGAATTACGTGCCTTTGCAATGACTCTACATTTTTACTCTAGCAAGGCATAAGGGATTATGTAAGAAAATCCATGCTAGTTCAGTCATTTATCCATCCAGTTATTCGTAAATGGTACAGTGCCATATCTGGAGATCCAGGCTTCACAGATCAAGCTTTCAAGGCACTGAAGTAAAAGTCCTTCATCCTTAAAATATGTGTTGTAGCCTATTAATAGGATGAAATGGCAATTAGAAATTTAAAGGCTTTGTTGACTTGGGAACAGGTGGCTGATGATGACTCTGCACCTATTGCTACAGATGCTTTGTTTTAATGGTGGTTGGATTAAATGCAGCCTGGAGGTTCTCAGGATATTTTTGGCATGGATTGACTGGTGAGGAAAAAGCAAAATATAATTACAAATTGTTTGTTAAAATTAAACGACATTAAATAAAAATTGTATCCTTAACTTGTGATGGTCCCTTCATCCAATTTTAGCATGTTAAAAAAATTGGGAGCTAAATTGAAAATGTTTAATCCTTTCTTTCCCTAATCCAGATCTTTCTTTTAAAAATTTCCATATTTTTGGATGTTTGCCATGATGATAAAATTAGTTAGGAAAACACCTTAGCTGTGGAACAAGGGCAAATTAAAAAGTTGATGGCAAGTTAATCAAATGGTCTTTTATAAAAGAGCTTCATGCTTTACAGGGAAAAGAAGGGGCTTAGACTTGGAAATAAATTAAAAGCTGCACATATAAATTTTCAGCAGCAGAAGATGAAGGTGAACTTAGCAGCACAATGCTTAAGTTCAAGTGCTATTGATAACACACTACTGGGGATGATTTAAAAAATTGCAGTTTTTCAAGGTTCAGAACCTACAGTAGAGTTCATTAAAAATTTTTAATTTCATCTTTTTTTGATGTTTTAAATAGTGGAAACTCACTAGCTAAGGGTTTCAAAAGCCCATTAACACTTTCAAATTTTCCTTTTTGTTGATTCTTTTAAACTTATCGAGAAAACTACATTAAATCTTTAAAAGACTGTAATGATATTCCTATTTTAGAACTCCAGAAGAAAGACAGGCTTTCAAGGTTTTTTAATAAATATTATTAGTATCAAATCCATTGTAAAAGATCTGTTGCTTTCAGAGCCTCCCCAGTTTAAATACTTACTTACTTATAAATTATCACAAGATCACTTAGAATTGTTTTTCAGTGCTATTCGAGCGGCTGGTGGATTTAACAATAACCCAACAGCATCTCAGTTTTCAGCAAGCATACAAAAGGCTTTTTGATCAGACATGAGATAGATGGTGGAAGGGGTAATTGTATAGCTCAAGATGACACAAGAGTTTTAGAAGTTTATGATGGATCTGATATTACTAACAACATCCTCTCTCCTTCAGACATCATTATTTACAATATCCCTTCTAACATTGATCCTATTTCAGAGCTTAAAGAGGCAGCCATATCATATTTCTGGCTATGTAGTAAAAATGTTTAAAAAAATTAAATGCTCTATATGTTTAGAAGCCATTGTAGAAGGAAATGGGGATGATATGCCATCAGCTAGCCTTGTACATTTAAAAAAATAGAGGGGTTAGTGGTCCTTCTTACAGTGTTTTAATCAGTCTGTTTGGAAACTGAAAAACTATTGCAGAGAGAGCTGAAAGTGGCCCAAAAAATGGTTCATTATCACCTGATATTGTTTTAGGGTATTAGCTCAGCAGCTCTCTTTAGCTGTCAGGCAAAAGACTTATTTTCAATTTAGATTTCCATTTATATGACTCATCCCCTACAGCAAACCATGTTATTATTTTAATGAAATATTGCAGAAAGTTATTTGAAAATAAGAATGCATCATATAGGAAAGAAATTGTCAGAAAATTAACTGGTCCAAAAGTCGAAAAATTGTTTTCAAAGCTAGTACACTTTTAAACATCAGTAGGTGTATTCGTATATTTTTCTTATCACTTTTTATATTACCTGGTATGTACCTTTTTTAAGGAGAAATTTTAGGGCTTTATTCTGAGATCTTTTGATTTGTCACATAAATACAAAAGCATGACATGCACAAACAGTATTATAGTTCCAATGGAAACCTTAGTACCTATTTTACATGTATTCTAAATCATTGTTCTGTTCTAATCATAATGGTTTTGTTTTTAATGAATTTGACTTTTTATTATTATTATTTGATAGTTTTATTATATTTCAAATTGTTAGAAACTATATTAAATAATTTAATAATAACTTTAGTACTGATACTACTAGTTGTTTTTTCTAAATTGATGTCAACCTTTTGTCCATACCAGTACTTCATTTTTATTTTATCTTATGGTTGATTTTTTTAAATATTGTTTTACAATGTATTTGCATCACCAAATATAAACATTCATAGTTAACCTTGTTGGGTATGTTAGTTTCCTATGAGGTAGTTCAGTTGCCTCAAGTTTTATCTGTGAACCTGACTTTTTAAAATATATACATTCATAGTCAACCTTGTTGGGTATGTTAGTTTCCTATGAGGTAGTTCAGTTGCCTTAAGTTTTATCTGTGAACCTGACTTTTTAAAATATAAACATTCATAGTTAACCTTGTTGGGTATGTCAGTTTCCTATGAGGTAGTTCAGTTGCCTCAAGTTTTATCTATGAACCTGACTTTTCAAAATATAAACATTCATAGTCAACCTTGTCAGCGCCTAGTCTCTTATTTATAAAAAAAATATTTCTCATAGTTGAATAAAAGATATAATTTATTCCAATTTTCTGTTAGATGCAGAAGCTCTATATGAACAGTACACAGATCATAAAACATTCAAGGAAAAAACAGCCAAGAAAAGAACTTTGTTAGAAGCTCTGGAAACTGTAGAGGTACTAACATTACTTTAAGACAAGGAATAATATGCTGTGATATATTTGCTAATAGATATCTACACAAGTTATACATGTGTCATTCATTTTTCAGTTAACTTCATTTTTTTCTTCAGGATCAGAATCATGTTTCAGTTACTAGAATACTTCCATCAGTTGGTGACAGCCGTAAAACATTTCCAGTAAGCCAGACACTGTACTTTTTATTTCCCTATGTGGTTTTTTTTTTTTTTACTATTGTGGAAAATATAGATAGTTTTGTATAACATCTTGTTACATATTATATGCTTTATTTCAGACAGTATTTTCACAACCAGTGTCTAAAAAATTGCCAGGAAAACAGAAAAAAATAAAGTTAAAAGTAAGATCATTGAAAAATATATTAATTTTCAAATTAATTTACATTATGGTGTTTTCATTTAGATATTTGTATTATTTTATTTTTTTCCATTTGAAAATGTATTTTGTCCTTAATGACCCATTCCAACATAACATATACACTTTTTTTTATAAAAGAAAAGTTAAAATGTTCAAGTTGATCTAAATGTTATGTAATAATTTCAGACATCTGAGATCATCTTTGCTGAGTCAGAAGAAGAAGTGAAACAGAAAATAGATGAGGTAAAAATCAAGTTTTCAGTGGAGTCTTGTAAACAGTATGTTAATGAGGTGAGTACTGTTGATTAATAAATACATTACAGGTTCAGTGGAAAAACTATGCACCCCTGATCAGATGGTCACCGCCTTTAAAAAAATGTGTTATGATTCCCTTTCAACAAAAGAATCATAGTTTCATGCCAGTGTAAGCACCATATTTTGAAGTATTACATATTTTAATTTTTTTTTCAGGTGAAAGATCTATTAAATAAAGAGCGTTACAGGACTTTCTCATCTGCTTTGGCCAAATATAAACAAGAAGGTGACATCCATTCAGTAACTCCAGTCTTGGCCGATTTGTTTACAGACTCAGCTGAGAATTATTATTTGTTTCGAAGTAATGATTTTTACACTAATGCTTATGATTTTGTGTGTTTTCAATAATAACCAAACAAAAAGACTTCTTACAAAAAATGACTTTTATTCCTTTGTTGTTTTTTATGATGAGCAATAATTAAGCCATCATACTAGCGGTTTTATTGTTTATTTGATAGTTACAGTTACTGGGGGGCAAAAAAGGTTTTGAACTTAACCTTTAGATCAAAACATATAACCCTGTTCATTGAATTAAAAAAATGTTCTGTTTCTTTTTTTCTCAATATCTTTAGTGAGGTTTATTACCAGGACAGATATTGTCTAACCATATTTTAAAAGGATTTTTTTCAAATTATTTATATATTTGGAACAGCAATAAAAAAAAACAGTTATATTTTTTTCAAGTTCAGAAGAAATTACAATTTTTTATTGAGATTTGTCTATCTTAAGCATGTTAAGATCAGTCCATCTTCAGCACTTATAATGTGTAGCATAGAAATTTTTAACATAGTTAATACCTGTTAAGATCAGTTAATCTTCACCATTTCTAAATGAATGTTTTATATTGTAAATACATTTTATAATTTAGAACTTTTTTCAATTTTGTTTACAAATACAAAGTTTTTAATGCACCTACACATTATTTCCATTTTTAAGAGTTCTACAGATTTGTTCGACCAAAAGACAAACAGTATTTTGCCCGTACATGTTATGACCTGACAGGTTTATCATGTGACATACAATTGTCTGCAGTAGATTCTTCTGAAGTTATCCCAAGTGTTAGCAAACCTATAGATCCAATTGTCTCAATGTATGTTTTTATCATAAATATCTAGAACTTACTGTCTTATGAACCTCGTTTTATTTTTACTCATTTTTTTTAAATATTCAGTACAACTTGTAAGGACAGAAATTATTAGATATAGAATATCTGTTAATAAAGTTTGATAGAAAAAGACTTAGCAAAAAATATTTATTGTTTAGATCAAATGATGTTACCAAACAGGCAAGCACATCATCTGTCAAAGAGTCTACTTCAACTAAAACAAAAGGTAAGTCAACATTTATATAATACATGTATATATAAAGATAATGTATTATTTTTGTATAAAATTATAGCTATATTTACTTTAATAATTTGTTTTTAATTCTTACAAAGATTAGCATGATGTTTGCTAAAGGAATAATCCCAAAGGTTATGTAGATTTTAAATTGAATAAACTTAATGTATAAGAAAATGGGTGGTTTAAAACATTAAGTTTAACCTGTTTGGAATCTAATATCACAATAAAAAATCGGTTAATTCTGTTGAAAGACAATTTTTTTCTAGACTTAGAGCACTGTAAAATATCAATATATTGTATTAGTGGTCTGTTGATTTAAATAAATCTGGAATGTAATAGACTTTAAAGAATTTCTTCTATGGTTCTTATTTCATTGAAAATTCCACAACAGTCAACACTTTGCAGAAAAAAAGAACTCTTAATGATCTCAGCATATATACATGTAAAAGTCTTTATGTCTTTCTGTCTGTTTGGCAGAATGTGGTTGAATTTGTATTAAAACATTAAGTTTTTTTTTAATATACATTGCCACTAGAAATAATAAAAGTGGTTGACGTCTTTTATGGATGACCCCATAGTCTTTAGATAAGATGTCTTAATCTACCAAATGATATAATTATTCAACAGAATTTTTAAATTCATTAAGCATAGCCAGCTTCTCTACTTACAGACTGAAGTTCAAAGTTAAGACTTCAAAAATCTTTGATCAGCTACAAATTTGCAAAGATCTAAGTCAATGCCCGGCATCATCATTTTATAGAAACAATGATACAGACCAGCAGCAGAGACTAAAATACCATCATCCCCATCATCCCTCTCATTTCAACTCAAACGCTTATAGTTGACCTCACCTTTTATTATGTCCATAATAAATCTTTGGGTCAAACTTTCAAAACTGTCGGAATTGACTTGAAAGATGACAACTTTTTTTGCCCACAGTCAGCTAGCTATATGTGGCATCTCATGACTTCTGTCACAATACAGGAAACATTGCATAAAAAGAATTACTTTTATTTGTAATTTCTTTGTAGAACAACTCATTTGTTTATTGTTCTAACAAGTTATTTTTGTCACTCTGCTTTCCTGTGTGATGCCAAGTACACTGCCTGTTAGCTGATACTTTACTTGACATTAAGTGATAGCAAAACTCTGTATCATCTGTCAATATATTCCTTGATATTAGTCCATCTTTTGATCATCAGAGTTCCGAGGTTACATTCCTCCCCATAAAAACAGCTGCTATATGGCCGTAGTGGACTTGGCAGAGGATGGCGATGTGTCAGTGCATGTGAAGGAGTTCCCTGATATTTCTGGAGGCAAACAACGGGTCTTATGGTCATCAGACAAGATGGATTGTATTGATTTCAAACATGACGATAGAGAAACATATCAGGAACTCCTAGAATGTGGTGCCATTAATCCTAAAGATGAAATTTTCACCCCAGACATGTTTGTTTATCCCAAGTGCTGGGAAACAACCAGAAAAACTTTTACTAGATACCCTGAAGGTTAATGTTGCTAACTTTTAATTTTTTTGGATTGAAATAAGTCAGTCACAAGGTTTACTAGATATCTTAAAGGTTAATGTTGCTAACTTTTAAATTTTTTGGAGTAAAATAAGTCAGTCACAAGGTTGACTGTAAGGCTGATGAAGCATTTTTGTTTGTAATCTAGGAGACACCATCTTCTCAACATGTGTGATTTGTGATCAAGTTCCAGTGAATGGCTTCAGACATGGCTGTGGAGCCATTTGTTGTTTCTTATGCTGGAAAACAAAAGTTTTTGAGGTACTTCAGGTTTTTAGCTTACTTTTTATTTTGGCACACTGTGCTTTTATAATTAAATTTTATAAGAAATTAATTTTCTTTTATTTCATGTGGTCATGACTAACTTTTGGGAAGGTTGGGAATACTTTGCACAACTGTTAAGGTATTAGAATAAATTACACTTTAATCCACAAAATTAACAGCTAATGACAATACACAAATTTCCAGGGGCACTGCTTTGATTTATTTTCTGTTGTGGCCAGATTTAAAATTTAAGCTTATAAATTTAAGGCTAAACAGAAATAATAACTATAGCACATGTCTTCATGATAATCACCAAGAAAAATATTCCATGAAAAATTTAGTGAAAAAAATTAAGACTGTAGTATTTAGTTTTTTTCTGAATTGAATAAATATTTAAAACTCTTTTATTAAAATTTCTTTGTCCAGGGACCGCCTGAAAGAAAATGCCCTTACCCTCATTGTGGCTCTAGAATATCAAGAAAACATTTAGAGCCTGTCAAGTCTGCCAATGATATTTCACAAGATAAATAACTGTAACATATTTAACTTTCTAGTTTGTATTAAAGATCAAATTATTTCAACATTGAAAAAAAATAGTTGCCTCATGTTTTTTGTGTTCTGAACCAATGAATTCATTCTGTATTTGTATACAATCTGTGGGTATCATGTTTGTTTACAACATGTGGGAACTTTGTTCAAAGGAACTTTGTTCAAAAGCAATGGGTGCTGTGTTTGTTCAAAATCAATGTGTTAATATGTAAAGTTCCCTTAGCCCCTGCGGGCCATATGAAGTGTAGAATTCACCTGTTTCTATAACCTTGGCATATGAAGGCATTGAGTGGTTAGCACAACTTTACTTACCCAACTAGTCAGGTACCCATTTAAAGCTGGGTGGATTTTTGGGACGACTTTGAAACACATTTCACCTGGGAAAATTCCCATGTTTCTCACCGAGGATCAAACCCAGGACTCTCAGGTCAATAGTCGAGTGTCTACACCACTCTGCCATCCGTCCCACTGTGGTTATATGTATTGTGTATTTAATACTTTTTTTTCAGCATTTCAAACAGTTGTTGGTGTTCTGTATTAGCCTAATATCACTCCTGTCCATATCTTCACATATGCAATGAACTAATTTTGTCTAGCATGTATTGAGATGCATCTCAAAATTTTTCTGGAGGGCTTCCAAGTTGTTAAGGGCCACACTGCCAGTAATGATTGTGTAATAATAGTTTTAAGTATAGCTCTACAACTTTAAAACCACTGAAACCAATGATTCAGAATTGCAAAGTAAGTGACAAATTTCCCTTAATAGTTTTCTTGACATTAAATTCATTTGGTTGTTTTTCTCATTATCTAATGTATTTAAACTAGGGCTGCTGGTTAAACTGCGTTAATTTGCGATTAACGCGTCAAAAAAAATGTGCGATTAAAATTTTTAACGCAATACCTAAATGCGTTAATTTGACCAAAATGCTGAAAGTTCACCAAATCGATAAATAACGGATTTTCACGCTACAAGTTGCGTTCACTTATTAAGTAGATCTACCAACCCCACCCTGTCACAATTTCCACACACCCTCACCCCTAGGTACGTCGACAAAAGCCCCAATTGTAATATAAAATGAAGATGTTTTGTTATATGGCCCTTCGACAAGTGAACCTCCTGTTCCCTTGCTATAACTAAAATGAAACGAAAGAAAGAATCTTTAATGTTGACACACGAAAACAACAGAAGATGAAAAATGAAAGCCGAACTTTCAAAATTTTAGCTTTGAACGTTTGAAAATTGCCATAGGTAACATTAAAGAGTCTCATTTTACAAGATATTTTTTTATTAATATAACTGACAGACCGATAAAAAAAATAAAATTTTCTTTTCTGTTGTTCACTAAAACATTGAAATAATAGTTGATAGTAAGAAAGTAAATGAATGAAATAATAAAAGAGTAACATCGCGGCACAAAACAAAAACTTCAAAAAAAAGATTAAAAGTAAATTTGTCCTTCAACTCGACGACCGTAGTAGTATTGGTGGGGTAAACGTCACGTCTACGTAAAATCATAGCAGCTGTATGACCTTAAAACAAGAGGATTGTCTTTTATGACGCGTGCTCCTAGTTTGAAACAATGGAACCGGTGTCAACTTGTTTTTGGTACATCTATAAGTGGAAAGAGAGTGTTAATAATAAGTGAGCGACAACTTTCTGGCTATACTATCATTTTATGAAAGAAAAGTTACATTTGAGATATAAATGAAGTATGTATTTTTTTTTTATGGGAAGTGGAGGGTAGGGTAAACAGACGTACGTGTGGGCGATGTGAAGCAAAATATGACAGGGAGGGAGGGAAGAGGGGTTGACATACGTCATTAGTCCGGAAACTAGGGTACGAAAAAAAAAAGGTTAGGGATTGTTGTTAAATAAAAAGAAAATAATTGACGTGATTGATACATGTCTATAAACTGGTCTCAATAGCTAATTCAATAGACATATATGCTAATGCTTAATAAATGTTATAATTCATTATACCTCTTTCGTAAATTAAAATGACTTGTTTATTATGCCATTGTTATGCTTTGATATTATGACATATTAGTTTGAATACAAAAAATTGTATTATATTGTGTCGATTAAAATGTGCGTTAATTTGCCATTAAAATTTTTAATCATGCGTTAATTTCGATCATTTTTTTTAATCGAACAGCAGCTCTAATTAAAATACACAATTTTTGCATTTAGTCAGGATAACTACCGTATATGAATAAAAAGAAAGATTCTTTCACCTGGGAAGGGATCGTCTCAATGGGGTTGGCCATTATTTATGTAAAAAAATTTTTTGGCGATTTTTACCCCCCCCCCCTGTCAACAACTTGTCAAACGTCCAGAGAACCCCCCCCCCCCAAAAAAAAAATAAAATGGAAAAAAAAGCAATATTTTAAATAGACTAGTTTACACCTACAACAAAAAAAGTGAATAAAAGTAAAATGTTTAGAAAAAAAAGTTTAATAAACTTATAAATTATGAAAATATTTCCTATTTATAACTATAAAGGCTTACTCTGAACAGAATATAAATTATAGGGTTTATAAAAATGTATACACATTACACCTTGAAATTATGAACATATTTCAAATTAATAAAACACTTTAAAGACTATTTAATTATTTACAAAGACTTATTCTAACTTCAAGCAGAAACGAGATTAAAAAAGTTGAAGTATAAATACAGTTTTAATTTACTAACATATTTTTTTTTACAAACAAATCCAAATCTTATAATCTCCCATGGAGATGTCAAATGTTCCTCAATTGTTATTATTGGCATAGGTTCTGGCTGAATAATTTCTTGTGGAACCGAAACACCAGACAAGTCAACATTTTCTTCATCTAGCCATTCTGCACTTACAGTCACCCAAGAGCAATAATTGCCACGAGCTCTGTCATTTGATAGCCACTCACATTGGACGAATTCTTTGCATGTAGTATTTGACTGGGCCCAGGCATACATTGTTAATTGTTGGTGCTGTTGAACGTACTTGTTTAACATGGTTTGCGAAGCAACATAAAGGTGACAGAGTTTACAGATCCGTTCAAACAAAAGCAACTGAATAGATGGACCATATATATCAAATGGAAGAATTTTGAATGCTTTTGCCGATGAGGTAGTATGATTTCAACTTTCACAGAATGAAGAAAAGAGATGGAAATCTTTGTGAGTTTATATCAGATACATCTGGTTCTTTAAGGCCCTCATTAGTTTGGCAGACTGGAATTGCTGGGGAGGGGGACAAGTTACATCACAATATTTGAAAATTTGTTGAAAGTACTGACTTGTTCTTACATGGTTATGGCAACAAACTTGCTCTTTGATTATTAAATTTTCAACTTCAAGCTCAGACTTTTCAGGCCACTGTTGGAAAATTGTCTATGCTTACTTGTTCATATTTCTGTCATTGTTTCGCCAGCGTATTTGAAGTATAATTTTTCCAACTCTTCATTAGTTTTTCAACCTTGTGTACCAAGGTGGCTTCCAAAATGTTTATGTGGCAAAATTAGTAGGAGTATAGTTAGTTTAATTAAAATACTGAATGTTAGGCGAGTGTGTAACACATGATTACAAACGCTGCTTAATTTTCCTTTATTAAGTAATTATATTAAATTTAAAAAAGTAACATTGTTGACGTCAACTTTTCTTGACCTCCCCCCTTCCCCTTGTCAACAAGTGTCAAAAATTTTCTGACCCCCCCTCCCCCCTATTTTGTTGACGTAATTTATGGACAGCCCCTTATTTACGAAATTAGATGCGAAAACACGCTCGCTATAGTCATATCATCGGAGATTTTCGATTATTACTATTATTTACGTTTGACGATGTTAAAATGCTATCTGTTGTAATAAAAACTACAATAATATGAATGATATTATATGTTAATTATTAATTTTAAATATTTGGGTTTTTTACATTTCATAATAAAAACCACAGAAACTATTTAAAACTGTAGATTTTTCAAAAAGAAATATCGAATCGAGACACGGGCAAGACGCCATTTTTAATTCTTGTTTTCCGCTTTCGATTTAACGCAGAATCCAAATGAAAAATACGTTTATAGATACATTCCAGAATTACAAAAATGAATTTTTATATTTTGTCAACTTTCACCAAAAGACCTCGACAGGCCGAACAATGGCTCAATTGATCCATAGATCGATATATCAAGAGACCTAATTATGACCAGGGTTCATTAAAAGATGTTGCTCATTAGCCTACAATTGATACTGTTTCTGATTCCTCCTATACTAGCGACATGCATCGTGCAGAAATGTGAGAAATTGACGCATAAATACATATAATTGTTATATATATATATATATATATATATATATATATATATATATATACATATGTCTCATTGCTATCTATATGTCTCATTGTTATCTATATGTCTCATTGCTATCTATGTGTCTCATTGTTATCTATATGTCTCATTGCTATCTATGTGTCTCATTCAGTGCCGAAGCGAGCTTGACTCGCGCCGGGGCACAAAACCTTTTTGATAACTTTTTAGTCCCGCCCCAATTCGAAAACCATATAATATTATATGTAAAATATACCATTTGGCCCCCTTTGTGAGTAGCGCCCGGGGCATGATCCCCCTTGCCCACCCCTCGCTACGCCTCTTGTCTCACTGCTATCTATATGTCTCATTGCTATCAATATGTCTCATTGTTGTCTATACGTCTCATTGCTTTCTATATGTCTCATTGCTCTCTATATGTCTCATTGCTATCTCTATATCTCATTGCTGTCTAAATGTCTCATTGCTGTCTAAATGTCTCATTGCTATCTCTATGCCTCATTGCTGTCTATATGTCTCATTGCTATCAATATGTCTCATTGTTGTCTATACGTCTCATTGCTTTCTATATGTCTCATTGCTCTCTATATGTCTCATTGCTATCTCTATATCTCATTGCTGTCTAAATGTCTCATTGCTGTCTAAATGTCTCATTGCTATCTCTATGCCTCATTGCTGTCTAAATGTCTCATTGCTATCTATATGTCTCATTGCTGTCTATATGTCTCATTGCTATCTATATGTCTCATTGCTGTCTATATGTCTCATTGCTATCTATATGTCTCATTGCTATCTATATGTCTCGTTGAATGTAAATGACATAGATTTTATCCGAATATTGGTTTAAAAAAAAAGTTGCATACTCCGCGAAGTGAAAAGTGCAGGAGAGACGTTACGTAATCCAGAGGTGCGGTCTGCCCTGGACTCACTCGCTCAGCTGGTAGGGCGAACAAAGAAAAACGTCTACCGTGATAAAGTCAAGTTGTTTGGTCGTGTAGGGAAATAGTTTCCTCGAGCAAAGAGCAGATAAATCTGGCACAGGTCTTGTCATGAGTGAAGTTGTTTCCCCCAATGTAGTCTCATGAAAAAATGGAGTATCAAGTTTACCTGCTCCTATCGGTATGGATGTATGTTTTGTTCAATCCTCTGAATGCTTGCCCCGAGCGCTGCTTTTGTTCAAGAAGTCATGTCCGATGCATGTTCATAAGTTTGGAAACTGTGCCACAGAATATACCAGTGGATACAACCTTGCTGTAAGTAATTCTGATTGTTATTGTTGATGAAAGTATTATATTAAACTTAGTTGAATTTAGGTTGTAGATAATTGGTAATAAATACCTGTTAGTCACCCTATCTATCTATCTATCTATCTATCTATCTATCTATCTATCTATCTATCTATCTATCTATCTATCTATCTATCTATCTATCTATCTATCTATCTATCTATCTATCTATCTATCTATCTATCTATCTATCTATCTATCTATCTATCTATCTATCTATCTATCTATCTATCTATCTATCTATCTATCTATCTATCTATCTATCTATCTATCTATCTATCTATCTATCTATCTATCTATCTATCTATCTATCTATCTATCTATCTATCTATCTATCTATCTATCTATCTATCTATCTATCTATCTATCTATCTATCTATCTATCTATCTATCTATCTATCTATCTATCTATCTATCTATCTATCTATCTATCTATCTATCTATCTATCTATCTATCTATCTATCTATCTATCTATCTATCTATCTATCTATCTATCTATCTATCTATCTATCTATCTATCTATCTATCTATCTATCTATCTATCTATCTATCTATCTATCTATCTATCTATCTATCTATCTATCTATCTATCTATCTATCTATCTATCTATCTATCTATCTATCTATCTATCTATCTATCTATCTATCTATCTATCTATCTATCTATCTATCTATCTATCTATCTATCTATCTATCTATCTATCTATCTATCTATCTATCTATCTATCTATCTATCTATCTATCTATCTATCTATCTATCTATCTATCTATCTAATCTATCTATCATCTACCTATAAACATTTCTACCTACCTACCTACCTACCTACCTACCTACCTACCTGTCTGTCCGTACGAGGCTGTCTGTCTGTCCTACTAAATACACTGATATACTATACTCAGTGGTATATCAATACCAACTCTGTAAAGTAAAACACTTGTCATTTTAACAGTGTCTCCATCCTCCAGCCATATAAACCCCATTATTTCACCATCCCCCAGCCATATAAACCCCATTATTTCACCATCCCCCAGCCATATAAACCCCATTATTTCACCATCCCCCAGCCATATAAACCCCATTATTTCACCATCCCCCAGCCATATAAACCCCATTATTTCACCATCCCCCAGCCATATAAACCCCATTATTTCACCATCCCCCAGCCGTATAAACCCCATTATTTCACCATCCCCCAGCCATATAAACCCCATTATTTCACCATCCCCCAGCCATATAAACCCCATTATTTCACCATCCCCCAGCCATATAAACCCCATTATTTCACCATCCCCCAGCCATATAAACCCCATTATTTCACCATCCCCCAGCCATATAAACCCCATTATTTCACCATCCCCCAGCCATATAAACCCCATTATTTCACCATCCCCCAGCCATATAAACCCCATTATTTCACCATCCTCCAGCCATATAAACCCCATTATTTCACCATCCCCCAGCCATATAAACCCCATTATTTCACCATCCCCCAGCCATATAAACCCCATTATTTCACCATCCCCCAGCCATATAAACCCCATTATTTCACCATCCCCCAGCCGTATAAACCCCATTATTTCACCATCCCCCAGCCGTATAAACCCCATTATTTTACCATCCCCCAGCCATAAAAACCCCATTATTTCACCATCCTCCAGTTTCCCCTCAATGGTATCCCATCTAATTCCGCAGTGAAATCTCTAAATTTTAAAATGTATTGTTGAAGCTCAAAAGACGATTTTTTCTATACTTAAAAGTTGTGGTAAAAAAAAATCATTGTTAAGTTTATCAGTTAAATGAAGTTATGAAATATTATGAAGAATTTTATAGAAAGGTTAATAGTGGTTGTGAATAGTTTTATGAAAGATATGAATAGCGCTGGCTTCATTGAGTGTGATTTATTTTGGCTATGTTAACACAAACAGGCACACACAAACACATCAAGTGGTATTAAAGCAGGGAGAGTTATGTGGGATGGATTTACCCGGTGACCTCCCCACCCACCCTTGTGACGTCTTAAGTGAAGCCATTCACCTCTGACCTCATTAATTTCAATTTCACTTGTCAGTGGCCTAATCCAAACGTTTGAAAAACTTATTTCAAACAGCAACAACGTTCCCTTATCCTTGTTTCTTAAAGATCTCTTCCCAAAATGACGTCATTAATCGCATGAGTGGCTGATAATGTTGCCAACGCAGCTTAATTAGATGTTTTAATCCACATTGCAAGAGAGTCAGTTTAGGATGCCATATTTGTCTTTCAAACAAACATACATGTATTTATATCTGTAATGACTGACACACGCTTCTATTGAACTACTAAACAAATAAAACAAACATACGTGTATTTATATCTTCTGTAATGACTGACACACGCTTCTGTTGAACAACTAAACAAATAAAACAAATATACATGTATTTATATCTGTAATGACTGACACACGCTTCTATTGAGCAACTAAACACATAAAACAAACATACATGTATTTATATCTTCTGTAATGACTGACACACGCTTCTATTGAACAACTAAACAAATAAAACAAACATACATGTATTTATGTCTTCTGTAATGACTGACACACGCTTCTATTGAACAACTAAACAAATAAAACAAACATACATGTATTTATATCTGTAATGACTGACACACGCTTCTATTGAACAACTAAACAAATAAATCAAACATACATGTATTTATATCTGCAATGACTGACACACGCTTCTATTGAACAACTAAACAAATAAAACAAACATACCCAGTGCAAATCTTTTTGTATATTTCCTAATAAATAAACGCATTATAAATATGTATAAATAAATATATAAATATTTATGTGTGTGTATGTGGTTATGTCCGTACGAGGCTTTGATTAAAACACATCGCCAGACTCCAATTCTTTACGCCTGTGTTACAAGTGGCCTTTAGCTGGATGCTAGAAGGTTATTTAGGAACACATTACAATCTTGGGGAGGTCTGTGAACATTTAAGACATAGCAGACTTATGGGTGGACATGTCGTATTATTGACATGTTGTTTGTACTCTACATCAGTGCTTCTCAAAGTGGTGGGCCGCGGCCCCCTAGGGGGCCGTGGACTGTCCGGAGGGGGGCCGTGGAATTTCGAAAAATTATAAATTTAAGCAATCTAAACTAAAAAAAAAATAGGGGGGCCGCGACATATTGATTGGCGTTCCAAGGGGGCCGTGACTTCAAAAAGTTTGAGAAGCACTGCTCTACATAAACAAAACAAGCGAAACAAAGTATTCGCTGTATTTGAAACCAACATATAGATAGACAGAATGTGTTAGGTGTGTACATATAGACAGATAGTGTTAGATGGGGGTACATATAGATAGACAGTGTTAGATGCAAGGAGGTTGAATACATGGAGACGGCGTCTGCTATCAGATGGTACCAAGCGGCTGAATCCAGTGGCGTAGCCATTCGCCGCCATGTTCGACTCAAAACATTCCACCAGCTTTCATTACGATACCAGTTTTCTCATTCTAGAAACGACTCTAATGAGCTTTGTATTTTGTCATCACTTTTTTCTAAAGTTTGCTAAGGCCCTAGTTAATTTCTAGAGGACTAGTTATTCAAATGTGTCAATTACAAAGCGCTGTAATCTATGTAAAGCTATTTATACGATCAGCTGATAGAGGCCTATAAAGCTTATATTATACGCTATATCGAAATTAACCCAGGGTAAAAATTGTATTTTTACATAATACATAATATTTTGTATTTATACTTTGATGTTTATTGCAAGGCATTTGATCAAACAATGAAAAATGGCTAGCACTAAGCAGCGTAAACTAGACTAAAAACAATCCTGTCAATAATGCCTTTCGAAGCGTTTCGAATTAATCAGTAAATCAAACGATAGCAACAAACTATCGATACACAAAGACCCGCTGAGAGAGGGGCATGGGGGGAAATGCCCAGGGGCCCGGCGAGTTTTAGGGGCCCAGACAGAGCTGGCCAATCAACTTTTGAAAAGATTATTATCAGCACGACGGGGGGGGGCGTGACAGCCCTGCCCAGGGGCCAGAAATTTCTGTCGGTGGACCTGGATGCACATTTAAAAAGCTAATAAAACCTGTTTTACGACAAGAACCAAATATGAGTCTGCCATTTGGCGATTCACGTAAACCAGCTATGTATGTCTTCGCATTGCACCGTATCAATATTTATGTACATTGTGAAACGTTGTTGAAATCGTGGGGATATTGTGTTACATTGTAGTACATTGTGGATTATGTGGTACATTGTGGTGCATTGGGAGACATTATGGGACATTCTGATACATTGTGGTACATTCTGTTACATTGTGAAACGTTGTTGAAATCGTGGGATATTCCGTTACATTGTATAGTAGCCTACATTGTGGGACATTCTGGTACATTCTGTTTCATTGTGGTACATTGTGGGACATTCTGGTACATTCTGTTTCATTGTGGTACATTGTGGGACATTCTGGTACATTCTGTCTCATTGTGGTACATTTTGGGACATTTTGGGACATTCTGGTACATTCTGTTTCATTGTGGTACATTGTGGTACATTGTGGGACATTCTGGTACATTCAGTTTCATTGTGGTACATTGTGGGACATTGTGGTACATTGTGGGACATTCTGGTACATTCTGTTTCATTGTGGTACATTGTGGGACATTGTGGTATATTGTGGGACATTCTGGTACATTCTGTTTCATTGTGGTACATTGTGGGACATTGTGGTACATTGTGGGACATTCTGGTACATTCTGTTTCATTGTGGTACATTGTGGGACATTCTGGTACATTCTGTTTCATTCTTTCAATGCCACCTAATCCATCAATTATAGCATAGCCAACAGGCAACTTAAATGAACCATTGACAGCAACAATCATAAACGTTAGGCTCTCTTTTTGCCAACGGCATTGTGTCATTATCTAGATGTTTATTGCATATCACAACAGCACTGCTTTACAGCAACAGTATTAAGCGCAAACAAATTAACTATTTAGCATTAATATTATAGTGACTAACTGATGAAGCGATATCCCGTTTTCTTGTCGTCGTTGTGTACAACCGTACGCCAAACAAGAGGGCATTTATTACTTTAAAAAAAATTATAACACAGTGTTTTATAACGTTCAAAATAGTACAATAATATAACATACACACTACACAGCTACCAATGTTTTGAGTCGAACATGGCGGTGATAGGCAACGCCCACTGGTTTCAGCCTAGTGACGTCATGCCGCCTCCAGTAATTCAACCTCCTTTGTTAGATGGGGGTACATGCAGATAGACAGATAGTGTTAGATGGGGGTACATACATATAGACAGATAGTGTTAGATGGGGGTACATAGAGATAGACAGATAGTGCTAGATGGGGGTACATACAGATAGATGTCTAACAATGACGTGCAATTATCTGTTTGATTGTCTAACCAGTCGATCTACGTATCTATCTTAATTTATCTAACTTTATGTCTGTCTGTAGATAAATACTTCGTGGTGAAATTTAAAATTGTAAAGCAACTGGTATGTATCTGATGCATGTATACCTCAAGCAGTTAATAGGTGTCTTAAAAAATAAAAAAAATAAAACACCATCCTGTTGGTAGCACCATACACACGTAACCTTCATACGGACAATGGTGTCAAGTTGTACCTGCCAAGTAAAAAATACTCAACAATAGTTTCACTGTGACTGCGGTCTGCATTAAGGTGTGTACGTGTTGTGTTCTGTATGAGTGCAGTCTAGTTGTGAGCCAAAAGTGTTTAATTTATTTTAAACATCATATGCATCGATTAATACAAAACAAAATATGAGAAAATGAAAATCATTGTTTGGCATTATCAAACAAAAAAAACCAAAAAAAAAACCCCAGAAATTATGCAGATATCGATTTGATTTAAAAATTAAAACTCAGAAATTATTTTTTTACTAGATGGGTGAAATAAATTGTTGTCATCGTTCCAAGTTGTGCGTGACCTGTAACAAACGTTTAGTTATGTTGTCATCGTTCCAAGTTGTGCGTGGCCTGTAACAAATGTTTAGTTATGTTGTCATCGTTCCAAGTTGTGCGCGGCCTGTAACAAATGTTTAGTTATGTTGTCATCGTTCCAAGTTGTGCGTGGCCTGTAACAAATGTTTAATTATGTTGTCATCGTTCCAAGTTGTGCGTGGCCTGTAACAAACGTTTAGTTATGTTGTCATCGTTCCAAGTTGTGCGTGGCCTGTAAGTGCGTGGCCTGTAACAAACGTTTAGTTATGTTGTCATCGTTCCAAGTTGTGCGTGGCCTGTAACAAACGTTTAGTTATGTCGTCATCGTTCCAAGTTGTGCGTGGCCTGTAACAAACGTTTAGTTATGCCACCCAACAAAAACGAACTCCTCTCTCCTCACTTTCCCACAGCCCCGTAGCGTGAAAATTCTACAGCAGGGGCTAGGCCAATAGCGGGATGGGGGGGGGGGAAATAAATGTTACTAAATAGAGCAAACAAGCAGAGGGGGCCAGACAAAGTGCAGAGTCCGGCCCCCCCCCAGGCCTCCCTCCATTTTTACACCACTACTGTGATGATCGACCTGTCAACTCAGTTATTTTTACACCACTACTGTGATGATCGACCTGTCAACTCAGTTATTTTTACACCACTACTGTGATGATCGACCTGTCAACTCAGTTATTTTTACACCACTACTGTGATGATCGACCTGTCAACTCAGTTATTTTTACACCACTACTGTGATGATCGACCTGTCAACTCAGTTATTTTTACACCACTACTGTGATGATCGACCTGTCAACTCAGTTATTTTTACACCACTACTGTGATGATCGACCTGTCAACTCAGTTATTTTTACACCACTACTGTGATGATCGACCTGTCAACTCAGTTATTATAAATTAGATTAAAAAAATTTAAGTGATGAAGTGATTCCATTAGTCAGTAAATTTCGTTTTTTTTTTTGTATTTACATATAAAGAAGTAATTATAAATGACCATGAATTTATAAGAAAATTTAAGTTGTCCGTAATTCTGAAATTCTGATCAAATTTATTTCAACTCATTAAATAGAAGTATGTGCAAAATCACGCAATTTATATCATATAATATTTTATATGATGTGATATTCTTATTTAGTCCTAGCTGCCCAGTAAGTGACCATAATGGTTGTTTCATAATTGAAGAAAACAACTATAGCAACAAAAGCTTGTGTGATTGTGTTGTTTCAAGGTCATCTAGCTGCTATGACTACATGTAGGCCCACCGACAGAAATTTCGGGCCCCTGGTCAGGGCTGTCACGGGCCCCGTACTGATAATATTTTCAAAAGTTGATTGACCAGCTCAGTCCGGGTCCCGAAAACTCGTCGCCGGGCCCCTGAGCATTTGCCCCCCGCCCCCCCCCACCTCTCGGCGGCACTGTCTACATGTAGGCGTGACGGATCCTGCGTTCCCGTATTTTTTCGGGCGTAAACGGGCGTTAATGTCAATGAATCATCACCTCTAATAAAAACGCTTCTTTCCTACTGTGACAACTCACCTTCTTAACAATGATACTTCCTTGGAAGTTTTGCATCACCTGTTTATCTATACGGTTACAATCACTTCGAGAAACTTGTCTACAAACTGAGTAATTCTACACACAGGGCCTATAGCCATAGTCAAAACAAACGAATTCTCAAAAACTGTTTTAGTTATTTTTTTTAAATAGCAGATCCATTCCTTCGTGTTTTTGAGGATCTCTTGGCGAATGTACATTTGAGGGCACCAGGTGAAATAAAAATCCTCACACGGGGCCCTCATTTAAACGGTTCTGTCGCGGGGGGGGTAACATCGTCACTCTCCAATCAAAATATTTTTTGTTTGTTTACGTTCATTATGTTCAATAAGTTGACTTAACATTAGTACATACCATGGCTCATAGCTTGCCAAGTGTCAATAAGTGACATAGATAACCATGATTTGACTTACCATTAGTACATACCATACAATGTGTCAGTAACCGGCATAGATAATTTTGACTGGGACACGTTCCAATTAAAATTTTTAGTAAAGATGTTTTGTGTTTTAAAAGGGAGTATACTTTTAATCTTGCCACTGATTTATTTCAATAATTCTCACATTTTTACGATTCTATAATATCCGTTTTTATTAAATGTGGTTACTTGTTAAGGAGTAGGATTGGGCATTTTAAAAAGAAAATGTGCCTTTTTCTACATTACAAAAATCTACCCGATATGTGCACAGTAGGGGTATGACCAAAATATAACCCTATTTCCCCATATCATATTTGGTGAGCTTTGCATCACAAATAAAGAAAATATGGGTAATTTTTGTTCAGCATAAAAAAGTTCACCCTCCAATCGACACGAATATTTTATAACATACACATTTTCAAATATTTCAATAAATGTTTCACCATAATAAATAAAAGTGACATAAGTATAATATTGATAATTGTTACAATATTACAATGTACATTTCTATTGTGCATTAGTAGAGGAAATTTAATGTTAAATTTTTCAATGGACTTGCAAGTGGAAGTAAATCTTGTATCACATTAATTGCACGCTCTGCACAGATATTAGAACGCTTCGTTGATATAGAAGTTGGATCTGTGGACCATATTGTTTTTAATGACTTCAAAGTGTTTGTATGCTGCTTACAAGCTTATGATAAATTATCAAAGTCAGTATTATTGAAACACTGGGCATTATGACTAATAATTTTTTTCATTATTTTTTATTCCCCATACTGCCACAAGTGGATATTTATCACATCTAAACAAAAAAATATCAATAACAGCCCTCAACTGTTAAAAAAGGTCATCCTCCACACGCCCAGTAAAGAGTGCTGACGAGATGACATGGCTTTAACATAATGCTACAGGATTTTCAAAACTAGAGGAAGCTTACCAAAAGTAAATTTTCAATAACTTCCAAAAATCAGTAATGAGAGATGGAACTCAAGGGCAATTTATTGTCATCATTCGTTCATTGTACGATCATGTATTTTCTGCTTTTTACATCAGAAGCAATTGTTTTATATCTGTTCACGATATGAAGTTCCATTGGAATTTTTCGCATTTGATAAAGACTGTCAACAGTCTTTGGTGATTTAATGACTTTTCGGAAATACACTATATTTGAAGTCCAAATTCTCTTGCTCGTCTCGGAAGCTGGAGCATTTTTGACAGAACTGCTTTGAGACGATCCAGAAATGACAAATACTATTTAGTTGCCAACTAAAATGCTGACGGTGCATGGAACAACAAAGAACAAAATTACAGTTAAAATACTAAATGCGGGTATGACATGACATACGATTTACTGGGCGCGTGGAGGCAGTGTTGATTCAGTTAACTGTAACTGTAACTGAAATGGCTCTAATAACTGAAAAAAGTGATCTCAGTTAACTACTAACTGAAACTGTAATTGAAAAAACATTTTAACTGTAACTGTAATACTAATAGGAAAAAAATAATAGTAATAATAATACTAACTGAAAAATGCGCCATAAAATAAAATTCTAGAAATGCGCTACAATATTACATGCATTAGGGAGCGACCGATAATCGGATCGGTATCGGACCGATATTGGCACTATCGGTCAATATAGGATCGGCCGATTTTTGTAGGGAGCGACCGATAGTCACACCGATATTGGCACTATGGGTTAACTATCGGACCGGCCGTTTTTTGGCTGCCGATACATTTTTTTTTTTCACAACAGAGTTGCATAAAAAAAAATCAGTAAATAACCCAATTCTATAACCAGATCAGACAAGATTTAAAAAAAAAGGAAAAAAAAAACCCGTACACAGAAATTGTCACGTCTACATGAATTGCATCAGCGATATGGCCTTGAAACAATAGGATTTGCATTTCTTAATTCTACTGTATGACCTTGAATGATACAATTAGTGAACATATGTGTGTATTTTTTTTTGGGATGGTAAGTTGGGCGGGGGGAGGGTTATTACGGTAGTGGAGGGTAAACAAGACTTACGTGTGGGCGAAGTGTTACAAAATATGACAGGGAAAGGGGGGAACAAGAGTTGACATACGTCATATGATTGCGTACTTTTTTGAAAGTGAGCAAAAAATTTTATTAGATAACCCAATACTGTTGTTTTGTAAAAATATTTGGTTCATATACCGGTATTTTTCATATGTTTTGATGCATACGTCTTTACTAGTGATAACTGATATAGTAACTGAAAAAATTACTAACTGTAATAGTAACTGTAAAAACAATTTAATAATTACTCTAACTGTAATAGTAACTGAAAAATATTTGAAAGGCTAACTGTAACTCTTACTGTAACTGAAAAATGGTAACTGAATCAACACTGTGTGAAGGGTGACCTTTTTTAACAGTTGAGGGTTGTTATTGATATTTTTTGTTTAGATATGATAAATATCCACTTGTGGCAGTACGGGGAATAAAAAATAATGAAAAAAAATTTTTTAGTCATATACCTAGTGCCATGGGCGTCGCTAGGAATTTTTCCAGGGGGGGGCAAACATTTTCCAGGGGGAGGGGCAAATAACAACTTTATGACATTTTTTTTAAATGTAGGGGGGGAGCAAATGCCCCCCTCTTATATGACATTTTTTCAAAATGTAGGGGGGGGCAAATGCCCCCTTGCCCCCCCCCCCCTATGAATACGCCCATGCCTAGTGCACTGGTTCGAATTTACATCGGGGCATATTGTCTAATAATTTTATTAACACCTTAATGAAATAGATTGAAAGACGAACAGGCAAAAAGACAGATTGATTGATTGTGCTAATATCGTATAATAGTTTAATTCATCAAAATCGAGAAAAATAATAACCGTAATCAAACACGCCAGTATCAATCAACATATAAATACATTAAACATGTGTTTTACTTTAGTCTAGACAGATTATGTGGTCAATTTAATTTTACAGTTTACAGATGCTCCCATTTTAAAGTTTATTAAGCCCATGCAAACAAAAATCAGTTTATATTAGATAACAAGAGATGAGAAGTTAACAAGGGAAAAGCTGGCAATAAAGGGAAGCAGCTAGAAGACAAGAGTCTTTTCTACTAAATGTTAAACAGGTGTGTTTGTATCAGTATAATTTTATTGAAGAGGTTTATTTAATGGGAGGTGAGGCGATAATAAAAGTTATACGTTTCTAACAATTATGTAATATACCTGTAAATTGAAGCAGTATCGCCTGATCCTAAATTAAATACGCTGCCGTTAATGAGGTTATGCCGTTACATAAACACGAGCGCCTAGAACGGGGGCTGATTAGTCGAGGGCTGAAACAAACAGGACTTGAACCCAGAACTTCAACACTTAAATCGATCTCACTATCCACTGTGTTATCAATACATCAATCTCACCAGCCACTGTGTCATCAATACATCGATCTCACCATCCACGGTGTCATCAATACTTCGATCTCACCATCCACGGTGTCATCAATACATCGATCTCACCATCCACGGTGTCATCAATATATCAATCTCACCATCCACTGTGTCATCAATACATCGATCTTACCATCCACGGTGTCATCACATCAATACATCGATCTCACCATCCACTGTGTTCATCAATAATGGGCCTACTGGCAGGACCAGTGAGAGAAAACACAAGGCAGTCTTAGCAGTACGGTTGACTTCGCGGGGCTTAAGGTGAATTTCACAAGCGGGGACAAGAACCTAAACACTCCTATCACAGAGCCCTCCTCAGTATGGCGCCCCCCGCCCCACCTTTCAGGCGCGCTTACAAAAGCATCTACTGATTTCATAAAAAAAATATTGCCAATATAATATTTAATGTTAACTCATGTCAATTCAGCTATTAAAGTTCTATTTTCAGTTTGTCCATTTTGCCATTATGTCATAGGTTTTATTGCGATGAGCACGTAGGCATTAATAAGGAAATTAGTAAAGTGTGATATCCTAGTGAACTTGAGATCATGGCTAACTTGTCTCACTGATGCTCGTGATTACAATGTAATGAGCAAAGTGTGATGTCCTAGTGAACTTGAGATCATGGCTCACTTGTCTCACTGATGCTCGTGATTACATTGAAAAACTACGGAATCAGGCATGTGTCTAGAAATTAAATTATATAACAGTGTTGTAGTAAAACCTCATCATTCACCGGTTTTTGTAGAACATCTTCATTCACTGGATTATAGTAGAACTTCTTCATTCACCGCGTTATAGTACAACCCTTCACTGCGTTATAGTAGTGGCTCTTCATTCACCGCGTTATAGTAGAACTTCTTCATCAACTGGGTTATAGTAGAGCTCTTCATTCACCGCGTTATAGTAGAACCATTCACTGCTTTATAGTAGAGCCTCTTCGTTCAAGTAAATACAGAGTATAGCGGCCGGCGGGTGGGATAAAGAAATACAGACGTCTTTTTATCAGGCCAAACATTGTTTACCCAGAGTCAACACTTTGATAGACAGGTGTCTGCAGATAGCGGCCGTTAGATTCGGGTCAGAGGTCGCGCCTACCAAAATATTGGAATGTCTCATAAAAAAACAACTGTTGCTTCCGTTGGGTTGGCTCCACATAAACTACGGGTTTATTTTCTTCTTATTTCCATGATATTTGTACTTTATCAATTATCGCGTATAACAGAGTAAATAGTCCATTTTAAGCTAAACGTAAACCTTAAAAAAATCTAATCTGTGGGCAAGACCACATAATAATAATATCTAATCTGTGGGCCAGACCACATATAATAATATCTAATATGTGGACCAGACCACATATAATAATATCTAATCTGTGGGCCAGACCACATATAATAATATCTAATCTGTGGGCCAGACCACATATAATAATATCTAATCTGTGGGGCAGACCACATATAATAATATATAATCTGTGGGCCAGACCACATATAATAATATCTAATCTGTGGGCCAGACCACATATAATAATATCTAATCTGTGGGCCAGACCACATATAATAATATCTAATCTGTGGGCCAGACCACATATAATAATATCTAATCTGTGGGCCAGACCACATATAATAATATCTAATCTGTGGGGCAGACCACATATAATAATATATAATCTGTGGGCCAGACCACATATAATAATATCTAATCTGTGGGCCAGACCACATATAATAATATCTAATCTGTGGGCCAGACCACATATAATAATATCTAATCTGTGGGCCAGACCACATATAATAATATCTAATCTGTGGGTCAGACCACATATAATATCTAATCTGTGGGCCAGACACACATATAATAATATCTAATCTGTGGGCCAGACAAACATTATACAGATGAAATCACACAATTCACTTTTAATATGACATATAGTATTGATATCACACAATGTAATGTTGATATCACACAATGTAATGTTGATATCACGCAATGTAATGTTGATATCACGCAATGTAATGTTGATATCACACAATGTAATGTTGATATCACACAATGTAATGTTGATATCACGCAATGTAATGTTGATATCACACAATGTAATGTTGATATCACACAATGTAATGTTGATATCACACAATGTAATCCACAATGTAATGTTGATATCACACAATGTAATGTTGATATCACACAATGTAATGTTGATATCACGCAATGTAATGTTGATATCACACAATGTAATCCACAATGTAATGTTGATATCACGCAATGTAATGTTGGTATCACACAATGTAATGTTGATATCACGCAATGTAATGTTGATATCACGCAATGTAATGTTGATATCACACAATGTAATGTTGATATCACGCAATGTAATGTTGATATCACGAAATGTAATGTTGATATCACGCAATGTAATGTTGATATCACACAATGTGTTATTTATATTATGCAATATACTGTGCATATATCATAATTGTAGTATTGATATCACATAATGTAATGTTGACATCACACAATGTATTATTTATATTATGCAATATACTGTATATATCATAATCGTAGTGTTGATATCACACAATGTTCTGTTGGTATCATGCAATATACTGTATATATCGTTATCGTAGTCTTGATATCACTAGACCTAATGAGATGGGGGTATAACCAGGCTACTGGCCAACCAAGTTAGATATTATCAAATCTTCAAGTAATTTGAACATACATGCACTTTTATTTTTACTTTTTTAAAAACACGGTTGTCCATTTCAGTTAGTGACACAATGCATGATAAAGTGTTAATGGTAAGACATCGTATTAAAAAAGATTACCGTTAACAGACACACACGCACAGGCACATATCCCCCCACCCCCTTCTTTCATACCATGGCCATGGGGAAACCACGGGATACATGGAAGGAACTTACACCATGACATGACGTGGTAAGAGCCATCATTGTCCGCCCCTGATCTATACACTAGTAACTGTATTTAAGTTATTTCCCCATTAATACTAAAACTATCCATATTTTTTGCATAATCGCGAACGATGAGTCGAGATTTTTTAATGTAATGCACAGTAATAAAAATATAGAATATATAAAAGGGCCTTCTGGGGTCTGGGGCCCATAATTTCTCTTGAAGGCCCTGTGTGGTGTAAAACTCATCTTAAGTAATGTTACAATTACGCTACAACACTTACTGGCCGTTTTGTAACTGTAATGTGGAAATGATATAGATCTACAACTACAGATGTTTACATAATTTCCGAGATGTGGGCGTTGTCTCAGGTATGGAATTTCTCACAACTTAACAACTTCTTAAAGCACTCTAACAGATGTGTTAGCACGTGTTTCCCATCTAGCACACATGCGGTAGCAATACTCTCAAAGAAACAGGGTGACATACCTAAATATCATTCGTCTTATTTCGAGGTTTACACTTTATTACTGCTATTCATCTTGTTGGCTTTGAAGCATTTTTTCTTTATTTAGCATTTGGTTATGAGATGTATAAAGTCAAGTTGCATGTTAGGTTCCATCTAAAATACAAGTCTAGTAGTCTAATTGTCTAGTAGTCTAATAGTCTAATAGTCTAGCAGTCTAATAGTCTAGCAGTCTAATAGTCTAGTAGTCTAATAGTCTAGTAGTCTAATAGTCTAGCAGTCTAATAGTCTAGTAGTCTAATAGTCTAGCAGTCTAATAGTCTAGTAGTCTAATAGTCTAGTAGTCTAATATATATATATATATATATATATATATATATATATATATATATACTAGTTGCAAGTACCCGGCTTTGCCCGGGTTTAAAATAAGGTTTTCTGTTTACCTTTTGTTTTCTCCCTCCCCCACTCTCCCTCCTTACCCCTCTCTCCCTTTCTCTTTCCCTCCCTCCCTTTCTCCCTCCCTCCCTCTCCTTCCCTCCCTAACGTTCCCATCTCCCTCTCTCTCCCTATCTCCCTCCCTCCTTCTCTCACCCCCGTCCCCCCTCTCTCCACCTTCCTCCCTTCCTCCTCCCCCTCTCTCTCCCCTCCCTGCCCCCTCTCTCTCTCTTTATCTCTCACTCCCTCCCATTTCTCCCATCCTCCTCTCCCTCCCCTACCCCCTCTCTCCCTCCCTCCTTTCCTCCCTCCCTCTCCCCGTCTCCCTCCTCTCCCCCTCTTCCTTCCTCTCTCCCTCCCTCATCCCTCTTCCCTTTCCTCTCTCTCCCTCCCTCCCTCACTCTCCCATCTCTCTCTCCCCATTCCTCCTTCCCTCATTCCCTCCCTCTCCCTCCCTGCCCCCTCACTCTCTCTCCTCTCTCTCCCACCCTCTCTTTCCTCCCTCCCCTCTATCTTCCTCCCTACCCCTCTCTCCCTCCCTTCTTTTCTCTCTCCTCTCCCTCTCCCCTGCTCCCTCTCCCATCTCCCTCTTTCCCCCTGTCCACCCCCTCCTGAGATACTTATAAGACGCATTTGTTGTCTGTCTGTCTGTCTGTCTGTTCCCTTATAACTCAAGATCCAGACAACCAAATAACGTGAAATTTGTTACACATACACATAATTACATGGGGAAGGTTATAGGACAGGTTTCGTTTCATCTCGATGGGTAGTTTAATTGTAATTAATTATTTTTATTTTAGTATTTTACTATATTAAAGTAATCTCGACGGCGCTATAGATAAAATTCCTCTGTGACATCATTTCCCGATGATACATTTTTAAATTTTCCTACTAATAAAGCCGAATAGAACTTGCGCGCTGGTGCTGTATAGTTCCTTTGTGCTACAAAGAATTGTTGTTGTTTTTTCATGCTCCCTGATTTGTACAGTTTGAGGAAGGTAAAGGAATGAAGAAGGATTTTTAGAAGAAGTGTGAAGCCATAATAATAAGTATATATATATATATATATATATATATATATATATATAGAGAGAGAGAGAGAGAGAGAGGAAAGGAGGGTAGGAGGGAGGGAGGGAAAGGGAGGGAGGGGGAGAGAGGGAGGGAGGGGGAATGGACTGGGGGGAGAGAAGGGGGAGAGGGGAGAGAGGTAGATGGGAGAGGGAGAGAGAGGGAGATGGGGGAGAGAGAAAGGGAGGGAAGGAAAGAGAAAGGAAGGGAGGGAGGGAGAGAGAGAGGGTGGGAGAGAGATGAGATGAGGGGGGCAGGGAGGGAGAGAGAGGGAATGAAGGAGGGAGGAAGGGGGAGAGAGGGGAAGGGAGAGAGGTGGAGAGGGGAGGGAGGGAGAAAGGAGGGATGGAGAGAGAGGGGAGAAAAGGAGAGAGGGAGAGAGAGGATGGGAGAAATGGGAGGAAGAGATAAAGAGATAGGGGGCAGGGAGGGGGAGAGAGGGAAGGAGAAGGGGAGAGGGAGGGGGTGGACAGGGGGGAAAGGAGGGGGAGAGGGGAGAGGGTGGGAGGGAGAGGGAGGGAAAGGGGGGAGAGGGGGAGGGAGGGAGGAAGAGAGAGAGGAAGGGAGAGAGGGGGTATGGAGAAAACAGAAGGTAAACAGAAAACCTTATTTTAAACCCGGGCAAAGCCGGGTACTTGCAACTAGTAGATATATATTTCCTGCTCCTCCTAAAATACACGAAGTGTACTGTTTAAAATACAAGTCTAGTAATTTGAAATTAATATCGACTACAATTTAAAACACATGTCTAGTATCACCCGTAACTTATCATTTACCATCTAGTTCTGAATCACAGATTTGACAGATTATATATTATATAGTATCTTATCTGTGATCTAATATGTGTTCTGTACCAATGGTTTCTGTAGGGATAAGTTCCGATTAAGATATTGGGACTTGAAAAAAAACAACAATTGAAAAGTACATTAAAACAAATTCTGCTAGTTCCCCTTAATTTTTTTTTTAATGACTAAAATAAATGTTCCTTAACACTGGCCTATGTACTAGCCAGTAGGCCTATATCTCACGCTTCAACACCATTCATTGTTTACCAACATTATCTTGACTCAGATTGGGTCAGGAAGATATTAAAACCTGGTAGTTTTCCTGTGACAAAGATCCCTTTGTTGAACAAGGGCAAAGACCCAAAAATACCCTTGTGAATGGGAGAGGGATATAGATGTGTGTGGGTGAGGGGTATAGATGTGTGTGGGTGAGGGATAAATATGTGTGTGGGTGAGGTGTATAGATGTGTGTGGGTGAGGTGTATAGATGTGTGTGGGTGAGGTGTATAGATGTGTGTGGGTGAGGTGTATAGATGTGTGTGGGTGAGGGGTATAGATGTGTGTGGGTGAGGTGTATAGATGTGTGTGGGTGAGGGATATAGATGTGTGTGGGTGAGGTGTATAGATGTATGTGGGTGAGGTGTATAGATGTGTGTGGGTGAGGGATATAGATGTGTGTGGGTGAGGTGTATAGATGTGTGTGGGTGAGGTGTATAGATGTGTGTGGGTGAGGGGTATAGATGTGTGTGGATGAGGGGTATAGATGTGTGTGGGTGAGGGGTATAGATGTGTGAATGTTAGCAGAGTCGTTCTTAGATCTTTTGAAGCCTGTGATGGGGGGGGGGGACGAACGTACCAGTCCGGGGGGGGGGGTGTCTCTTAGCAACAAATTCAATATGAACTAATATTGGAAGATTTTTTTGTTTAGTTAGGATATCAATGAAAACGGCTCTCAGTCTGGTGATGTATGTTTGCGTGTGTGCGTTTATTGGTGTTTGTATGTGTTCCGATGCTTACTTGGGGTTAAAATGTTATTCGTTAAAACAATATATGTATATATTTATATAAATTGACTGAAACTAATTGTCATTTGATTTGATATACGGTTTGAGCTAATTGATACAAATTGCAAACCGTAGCCTACATCTGTTAATTTGCTTTCAGTGACTATTTCACTGATTATTCTTCCATGAACGTAGTACTTTCAAAAAAAACCTAACCTATATTCGATGTTGTGTTTTCAGAAGCGTACATTTCATTTGAGTAAACGATTATAGCCCCACATGATTGCGATATGGGTCAAGCGGTCCTTGGTGAACTTCTAAAACTACCAGCTCAACATGCCAACATTCTCTCCCATAAGGATGTAATTCCGCATGTAGCGACACGAAGAAAAATCTGGATACTATAAATCTCAAACCAAACAGAACCAGGTGAACCTGTTCACACGTCTCCAAGGCGTTCTACCTGGCCTAACAGTCAAAATGAAGAATTTTACTTACAGACATTGTTTATGCATTTTTCATGAAAATCAATGGCTAGTTTATTAAATCAATGCATAGTTTATAAAATCAATGGCTAGTTTATAAAACCAATGGCTAGTTTATAAAATCAATTGGTAGTTTATAAAATTAATGGCTAGTTTATAAAATTAATGGATAGTTTATAAAATCAATGGCTAGTTTATAAAATCAATGACTAGTTTATATCAACCTTTAATCATGGACTTTCAATTTGATGTATTTGATGAAATCTCTAAATATTTTGTATTATTGTCTGTGATAAGGAGGTATTAAGGTTTTTCCTATTCTAGTATTCAATATTGATTTAAATCGAGTTTAGCGTGGCGTTGAATGAGGGCACACACGAATACTGGGACCCTGACAAATGAATAAATGAATATAAACAAACAAAATGTGACGGGACCGGGGCCCCCCTTCAAGGTTTAAGGTTTCCGATAAGTATTTGCCCCTCCCCCTTCTCGCGGCGGTCCTACACTAGAGATTGATGAAAACCGCTTTCCGGTTTTTATATAGCTAAATATATTTTATGGCTCAATATATTATATAGCTAAATATATATTTTAAAAAGCCGCGCTACAGTAACTTTATTAAAATGAAGTGGATAGAAGTATTTAAGTAGTCAATGGGAGGGGGCACATACTTTTAGTCAACAAGGAGCGGCATTTGTACCACTTTAGTAACGGTATTTAATGACACAAGAGCCACCACTAATGTCATCTGCACTAGGGAGCGACCGATATGCCTTTTTACCGATAGTCCGATACCGATATTTCCCCCCAGCATTTGTACCGATACCGATACCGATATTTTCTTTTTAGGGGCTGTCCATTATTTATGTCAACAAATTTTTGGCGATTTTTACCCCCCCCCTCTTGTCAACAACTTGTCAAACTTCCAGAGACCCCCCCCCTATAAAATTACGTCAACATTTGATTACCCCCCCCTAAAAAAGGTAGCTTCCAAAATGTTTAAGTGGCAAAATTAGTAGGAATGTAGTTAGTTTAATTAAAATACTGAATGTTAAGCGAGTGTTTAACACAGAACTACAAACGCTGCTTAATTTTCATATTTATTAAGTAATTATATTAAATTTAAAAAAGTAACATTGTTGACGTCAACTTTTCTTGACCTCCCCCCCCTCCTTGTAAACAATTGTCAAAAATTTTCTGACCCCCCCTCCCCCCTATTTTGTTGACGTAATTAATGGACAGCCCCTTAAGCAACAACAATGCCAAACACGTGTTATTCTCGTGCAATATGACGTATTTCAACCCAAGTTCACATATTTTGTAACACTTCGCCCACGCGTGTCTTGTTTACCTCCCCCCGCCCCAGATACTGATATTTTTTTTAAATCAACAACAATGCCAAACACGTGTTTCTCTCGTGCTACAGCTAATGACGTATGTCAACCCATGCTTACCCCTTCCCTGTCATATTTCGTGACACTTCGCCCACACGTAAGTCTTGTCCCCCCCCCCCCCCAACTTCCCATCCCAACAAAAAATACGCACAGATGTTCACTAATTGTATCATTCAATGTCATACATTAGAATTAAGAAATGCCAATCCTATTGTTTCAAGGTCATATCTCTGATGTAGACGTGACGATTTCTGTGTACGGGTCTTTTTTTTTCCTTTTTTTTTAAAATCTTGTCTGATCTGGTTATAGAATTGGGTTATTTACTGATTTTTTTTTATGCAACTCTGTTGTGAAAAAAAAAAAACCAATGTATCGGCAGCCAAAAAACGGCCGGTCCGACAGTTAACCCATAGTGCCAATATCGGTTCGACTATCGGTCGCTCCCTACAACAATCGGCCGATCCTATATTGACCGATAGTGCCAATATCGGTCCGATACCGATACCGATCCGATTATCGGTCGCTCCCTAATCTGCACTAGTGACTCCCGCACATCTCTAACAGTCTCATACCCTAGAGATATCAAGTGCTAGTATTTAAAAACAAACATCAACAAACATTCGATGATAGGGGGGAGCAGAGGTGACGTCAAGATTGATGACTGTGGGGTTGTGAGCGTTGGCTAGGTTCAGGGTCGTTATTATGGGAAGGCAGACTAGGCGATTGCCAAGCCCCCAAACCCCCCCCTATCCCACCGCTACCGAAGGGCCCTAGTACAATTACCGGAAAAGGTCATAGCGTTTTATAGGAACATTTTCTGATTCTTAATGGTTAAAAACGTTACATGCTATACATTTTTCATTAACATATTAAGATTCAGGGAAGATGGTTGGCCGAGCGGTGTAAAGGGCTTGATTGTCGACCTGAGAGTCCCGAGTTCGTTGCTCGGTGACAATCAATGAAATTTTTCAGGGTTAAATTTAGTGTAAACTCCCCCAAGTCCATCCGGGTTTAAATAGGTAACTGATTTTTAGTAAGGAAAATAAAGGAGGCTGGGCGTTGTGCTAACCACACAATCCCTTCATATGGTGGTAACAGAAACAGTTGAATTCTACACTTTATCTGCCTTGACGGCCCTTTAGGGCTAAGAAACTTTACTTTTTATTTGGAATCAGGAGATCAAACTTGTCTTATAACATATGATAAATTCCAGGTAGCAAAACATTTGCTTGCTTAATTTCTCTGACTCATAGAGGAGCAATATGCCTCATCAATAACTTTGCAGCGAATTCTGTTTTGGGAGACCTTTTTCAGTATAGCCGTGCTAAGTTGCAATACTTCATTTCCTCCAAGTGGTCTTTGGGTGGCAAACTTTTCTGTGAACCATTTTTGTAATGTCTTCTGGTGGCTTCCTGAGTGAATGGCACCCATTTTTGTAATGTCTTCTGGTGGCTTCCTGAGTGAATGGCACCCATTTTTGTAATGTCTTCTGGTGGTTTCCTGAGTGAATGGCACCAAGCCATCTCCACATCCTTCTGTAGGTCTGTGGAGTCTTGGTTCCAGAGACCTTTGTTCCTTACTTTATCTAGTCGCATTTTCTTTAGTTTGCTCCAGGGGCTACCATTTAGAACGTCTGAAGTTTGTTGGTCACTGGGTTGGGGACTGTCCATGTTTCTATACCATACAACAGGATTGATTTGACATTGTTATTGAATATCCGAAATTTATATTTTGTTGAGAGAGACGTTTTCCGCACAGGTCCCCAGGGAGACAGAAGCATGTCTTGCATTGTTTTTTCTTTCTGGCTTTGACATCATCGTCTGATCCACCTGTGGCAGAAACCACCCAATCATCTTTTATTTATCTGTCTCTTTAATTCGAAATTTCCAGAACAACGAAGGCCAATACCTTTTCCTCACTAAAGCACGTTCAACCGACTGTGGCTTTAACAGTAGCAGCTTAGGGCTTGACAACTTGGGCGTTCATAGTGAGCCCCGCACCGGAGTTTTTATTTCAATCACCCCACTTAACAAAACGTTTGTTTCAGGCCCCACATATGATTATGTGGTTTTAATCACATTCATCAGAACGGGTGGAGGGGTGTACCATTTTTTAAGCCTTCATTTTCTTCTTAATAACATACTTTGTATGCAACTGTTTTGTTTATGGTTATTGCGTGAGGTAATAAGTCATGACCAGCAAGAATTTTATCGCTGTACTCCAAGAGTTATTGACCTTATTTAGTCGATCCCTATTTATATCGTTAAAAAGATGCGTTTTTATTAGAGTTTACAAAAACTTCCCAATAATCCATATGATATAGTATACGTCATTCAATCGGCATGAGGAAATGTCACATATGTCATTGTATAAAACGTTTCATAAGAACCAAATGCATGAAACAAACCATACATATAAAGAAACAAGCACAAAACAGCACGAGTTAAATTCGCACAACGGGTTGCTTGGTGGTGATTAGCTAGAGATACGGATCTTCATGCTGCAGGTAAATAGCCGGGTCTTCATGATGCAGCAAGATCTATTTGCTGTTCGACTCCCGAACGTCGCTAAGTGGCTAAGTCTCCCTTGGTGCCTCCATGGTCATAGCGCTATTGGCATTAGTGATTTACGGGCTGCAAGAGATAAACATCTCATTGTTACCGAGCCTTAAAAAAATTGCACAACATTAAGCAAAATGCAGACACAAAGCACTTAATAAATATCAAGAAACAGACCAGCCTTCACCAAGTACAAAACAGCAATAGCCTTTGACATAGCCAAGGCCTAAGTCCGGGCAAGTGCTCAAAGCTGCAATAACCAGATAGGCCTACTCTAGTGACAACATTATCCAGAATGAGGAAAGCACACAACACATGTAAACAATAAAATCACAAACATGTTCATGCTGATTAAAATGGTGATAATAATTTTAATTAAACAATTAAATCCTTTTATATAGAAGATAAAATTAGATATTTTATTTGAATTGATCACATAAAAGCTTATGTTATACTTATAAATTTAAACAAACCATATCATTAACATTTTGTTGTTTCTCTTTTTTTCTCCAGAGATTTAAGATTTAACAAAATCAAATCACTTCCAAAAGGCAGTTTTTCTTTGTTACCCAACCTTAATACACTGTAAGTAACCCAAATAAAACAAACAATTAAATGTATTTTACTTTGAATAGTCCCTGAGTAGTTCAAAGTAGCCACTGTTTCATGTTTTTTGCTTTATTTTTGTATTAAGTGGTTAATAGATAAAGTATAGAATATAGTCATAACAGTATATTTGTGTTTATTATTCTAAACAAATTTACTATGACTAAATTTATTCAGTGGTAGCAAAGATTTGGATTAAGCTGAATGTGTATTCTCTTCATTTTTAGACTTCTAAATAACAATGAAATTGAAGAACTTGAAGAAGATTCATTTCAAGGATTGTCAGAACTCAGATTTTTGTAAGTATTATCGAAACTTTGATTTAATTGTATTTTGATTAACTAAACCTAGTGATTTATGTACTTGATAAACCAGGAAATATTTTATGTTGTTATCTTCCCATTTTATATGCAGCAGAGAAGCATTCAATGAGAAAAATAGATTTAATGAATAAATGCACTAAAACATATTTTATTCAAAGCTAAGAAGAGAAAACTTTTCAATAAAAAAAATTTGGTAAAATCTTTATTTCAACATATTTTTTAAATTAAAAAATATGTATAATTTAAACTTAAATTATTATATTAAAATGTTGTTTAATATTCTCTATTCCAGATATCTGTACAAAAACAATATTTCCAAGATTCATCCTAATGCTTTACGAGGTGTCCCTAATCTGGAACAGCTGTAAGTTTTTCTAAATCAACTTATGGTCTTAAACTTTACATTAAATCTGTTCATATATCTAGGTAAATACAGTAAGAAATATACTGATATATATACAATTATATGTAAGCTTGAAAAAATAACTTTTGTACACTTATGTGATAGATGCCATCCTCAATTGCTTTGACTGTTTTTGTTCACCTATCTATACAATTAATGTACAAATTATGTTTCATTTATCATGAAGGCAATATGTTATTTAATGTTGTACCTTTCTTTAAGATTAAAAGTTAGTTCTTTCTTTTAAAAAATCTTGATTGACGAAACAAATTTGAATCAGTTGTCTTTACCAAAAAATGTATAGGAATAACTTAATTGAATAACAGCAAATGTCACATTAAAAGTGGATAACAGAATTCCCAGAGAAGGAAAGCCATATACTTAAAATATTTTAACACTTATTGGAGAACGACATGTCTCATTAAGTTATAAAACACATTTCTTTTGGAAGTTCCAAAAAATGTAAGATTAATTTATTATGCTGGAGTATTAAAACAAAACACAAAAACATGACTACTGATTAACTTGCTAACAAAAAAATGATGGATAGCTCGATAAAATAGAACACTGAATAATATGTTAGGTTAGCCAGTTACTTAAATGGAAATAATTATCAACTTGTAAAGTTTCTTTATTTTTATGTAAATATGTGTCTTATTTCAACAGTTCACTACATAACAATAAATTGAGCAAGTTTCCTGAACATGTATTTGACAACAATTCAAATATCAAAAGATTGTGAGTAAAAAATGTACAAGAAATGGTATTTTAAAATATTATTTCTCAAACCATTGTAGTGATCGGGATGCCATTTTTTTACAGGTTATTAAAATACTTGAAATATTTTTTTTATATATGTCCTTCACAATATTTATCTCTCCCCTCAAACAGAAGCTACCAAGATGTGATTATCAAGGTTGTATGGGTTGCAAATTACTTCTTAATTTATAATACAAACTTAGCCCCCCTTCACTAGATAGGTTAGCTCCATTTATTATGGTCAGAATATTAACATATGGATGGTGAAACACTTTTTTTTTTAATCATAGTGCTGTACTATAACTCATAGTTTTAATTGGAGTTTCCACACTATAAATAACATGTTAAGAAAAATATATACTGCAAAAAAAAAAATAGTGACAGTGAAGTGAAATAAATCAAATTACACTTTTAAGATTTCTTCATATTTTTATCCTCCAATATGGTTACCTCATGTTTGCTGGTTATGCACATAGAGGGTAAATTCACTTGATAACCACATGAATAACACACTTGAGAGGTATCTCCACACTATAAAATCATTAACAACTACAGCACAACTTTAGTAAGAGTACTTGTTGACAGCCTTCAGAATCTAGTGTTGATAAGTGCCATCAAAGAACAGCACATTATTTTCTCAGAAACTGAAATCTGCGTTATCAAAACATGCAATTAAAGCATGTGGTTTACTTCTTGACAAATAGAAACAGAATCTGTGAAATCAAAAAATATTTCAGAATAAGAGTTAAAGAGTTAGGTGATGGAACATTTCTTTATGGCTACTGGAAAACAAGTACTTTCCATTTGCCTTTTAGGCACACAGTTTTATCCTTAGACTGAATTTCTCATGGATTTAGTGGTACACAGATGGTGCATTGAAATACATAATCATTCTATTTCGTTTAAGGCAACAAAAAGTACCTGAACTATTGATAGTGTTAAAATTTGGAATAAAGTGTAATATGAGAGCATAACGATTTAAGTGGAAGATGATTTTGACTTCCATTACCTCATATTGTCTGAACTTCTGCAAACAAAATTTGCCCAAAGCTTAAAATGGATTGTAGCTATTGAAAATAAAGGGCTGGATGGCTCTTGGGCTGTTGAGTTTGCTTCTTCTGAATGACATGATTATGAAGTTCTTTAACCTGATTTAGAGCATGGTGAAGATACCTCGAAACCAGGCTTGCGGAGCCGGATCTGAGGAGCTGGGAGCCGCCACTTTTTGCTGGAGCCAGAGCCGGAGCCGAAAAAATCTGGCGGCTCCACGGCTCCCAAATGTTTTTTTTTACAGCAGAATTTTTTTTTTTTAGCTTTAAAATTCCAAATTTGTTTGATTGTTTGCCTCCTACAATTTGAAATGTTTTTTTTTTTAAAGCCACAACAGTAACAGCGTTAAAAATGATAGCGTGCACGCACGTCACCACAAGAATTCTTTAACGGGGAATCGTTTTGTGTTCGTTTTAAATCTTGTTTACCCTCCGAAATTTTTTTAATGGCATGTTATTTTGTTATATATAAAGTTAAAACAGTTTTATTTCACAGAATAATTGTATCAATCATTTAAAATAAATTTTTACTAAGACGACAAATAGAACCCGTCATTTCGTTTTATTATTTGACCGCGAATCAGGCCCATAGCGTGTGTGGGGGCCAGGGGGCTTAGCTATTGCCTGGCCCCTGTTGTAGAATGCCTGGCCCCTGCTGTAGAATTTTCACGCTACGGGGCTGCCGCGAATTTGTAATAGACTATAAACAAAATGGTCGCTTTCTGTATTTAACAATTTTATTATAAACAGAATATCTTAAATAGAGTAGATAAATTTATAAGGATGTGGCTATACGGACCCGGGTCCCAATAAAATCCGACTGTTATTCGGACCCGTGGCAAATATGCACTAAGCTTAGCAATATTTAAACTTTATTAGACGGATCCTGAAAAAATAATAATACACAGTCCGCTTAGTGGAACCCTAGACACTGAGGAACGATTAAATCATACAATTCAAACAATTATAAAAAAAAACAATAATAAAGTTTATGTATAGCTAAGCTAAGTGCATATTTGCCACGGGTCCGAATAACAATCAGACTTGATTGGGACGGGGTCCGAATAAAAATCGGAGTTTATTGGTACCCAGGTCCGAATAGTCACTTCAAATTTATAAATAATAATATAAATACTGAAGTCTTTAAAATATTTTAAATAATGTATCATTTTACTATTTGCTAATTTGATCATTGAAATAAATAACCTTTTATCACTTATGAAAATGGTGACTAGTGAAACCTCGGTCGAAAATAATGATATGATTCTGGATGCACTGAAATGGTTTGTTTTTAGTAAAACCGACATGCTTATATTTTCAAGTACCAGACTATGGGGCAGCCCCGTAGCGTGAAAATTCTACAGCAGGGGCCAAGCAATAGCAGGGGGGCAGGTAATACATTTTACTAAGTAGAACAAATAAGCAGAGGGGGCCAGACAAAACGCAGAGGGGCCCCGGCCCCCTTGGCCCTCCCCCCGCACGCCCTGGCCCCCCTCCGCACGCCCTGCCCCCCCCGCACGCCCTGCCCCCCCATGCACGCTACGGGCCTGCTATGGGGGGTGAACGCGACAAAATTTTTATCAGCGGCATGTTTGCGTGGCGCAATTACAAAAATTTTTGTCTTGTGTGATACTATCTTAATAGGGAGCCGGAGCTGTCAAATTTGTGGGAGCCGGAGCCGGAAAAAAATTTGGCGACTCCGCAAGCCTGCTCGAAACACATTATGCTGCAAACCATTGATGAACACATAAAACATATATGGGCACTCAAAACATCTCGACCCACAAGAGATGATGACAACATACCACCTAATTCAGAGCGAATAAAAGAACATTCACAAATAGTGCACAGTTTAAGTTACCTGTCAAAGTACAATTATTTACGTGACAGGTGAAGAGCTGCCATAATTAAAGGAATAAAATACTTATGGTAGAAGTAGATAATAAGTATGACATATTAAAGACATGCTGTGAATTTTTAGAACAACCATCAGAGGCTTTTAAGAGAAAAAAGTGATTTAGATACAAAATCTAGAGAAAGAGATTATAACTTTGCAGAATAATAGATAGTTTTAGACTCAATAAAGGTTTTTATATCTCTATATGTCTTTACATGAGTTAATTCTTTGTAAAATGTATATTCTTCCCATATATCATCAATTATAAAAAAAGCAGCTTTAGACAAAAGGCTTTGTAATGTATCACAGCAAAGCCACATCCAGGAATTATGGAGTCCCTGACAAACTATGATAGCTTGGGGCAGATCTGGCCCCCTTTCCCTGCAATTTTGCAGCAAAATAAATGAATAACAAATAAATTTTGACAGTGATGCACCTCCTCCCCCAAAGCTTAAGCGCCCCCCCCATTCCCTTGCAGTGGCCCTTATGACTGATACAGTTTTATTAAAAATATGACATCATAACCATATTGGTTTTAGCACTGACCATCTTAAAAATGACGATGTAGAAATAAAATACTGAAATACATTAGGGGATAGTTGAAGAAAAGTGTAATTCATTTACACTGATTATGGTATCCTTCAAAATTTTTAACCACCATAGTTTTGGATATAATTGTGATTAAATTATAAAAAAAATGTGAACAATAAATTTTATTATGAATATTTTAAAATATTTATTTATGAAAAAATTATGCATGCAGCATAAATATTAAGTTCAAAGACTGCAACTGAGGTTGTACATAGGAGCACCATCATTTTTTTTTCTTGTGAAATAAAAAAAAATGTACAGGTAATTAAAAAGTTCCTATTGGTCAGTATTTTAAGGCTTCAGCAGCCATAGGTTTTACACTTTTTTTAGTCTAAAGTGCCCAAGTTCTATTTAAAGATTTCTATGATTTAATTTCTTATATCCTTTATTTAATAACTGAAAATATTTAAATAGAGAGCTAATCGTGTCCACTTGATTAATGAATAAGACAAGATTTGTTTTATTTGTATATCTAGTTTTCTCATTAATATGTGCTTTCTATGTTATCATTATTATTTACCTTAGTATTATAAAATATTTTTTTAACTTATATCTGTACATTTCTTTAATGTTTTAACCATAAAGAGTCCAAATCATTTCCCAGACGGCTAGACTCCAACTCTTTGATGTGTGATTGTGACATGATGTGGTTAGCAGACATGTTGAAAGAAAAACAAGGATTCACCCAAGCTGCTGTCACCTGCAAATATCCAAGCAAGTTTCAGGGGAGATCACTTATGTCCATTGCTAAAGAAGACTTTAATTGTGGTAAGTGGGTTATCACTCTTGATTTTTATTCCATGCATGTTCATTGGATACTAGCCAAGTTCAGTGATGGGCAAAAGTTAATTATAACGTTACTAGCTAAAACTTAAAAAAAATAATAAGTGCCCATAACTAGCTAAATTAGGTCTATTAATGTGAATAACTTTTTATTGTCAATGATTTGTATCTCTCTTTGTTTTAATAAGCTTTCCGTATTATGATCATAACCAAGCAATGAGATGATTTGTTTAAATAAATGTACTGTTTATGTTTAAATTGTAATTAGTCTTAGCTTTATGTTTCACATTTCTTTTCTAATAAATGAAAGTTTTGACAGGGATGTTTTCAATATTATTGAATAAATTTATATTGGAATTAGAAATGTTAAATTTATAACAGCTGAACTGCACAAACTAATAAGAAAAGAACGTTATTTTATTGAAAGTACTTTGAAAATTGAAAAGTTTCTGATCCATCTACCAAAAGTTAGCCAATATTAATTCATAAATAATTAATTATTTCTTCAATAAAACTTTCTTATAATAAAAAAAATGCTTCCATCTTGTATGACTTTATAAAACTTCAACTGTTAATTCTTTCAGAAAAACCAAAAATTACAATGGAGCCTAAGAGTGTGGATGTAACATTTGGTAATACAGTTTATTTCACATGTCGAGCTGAAGGGGATCCACAACCTGAAATAACATGGCTACATAATGAGTAGGTTTAACTACTAAGTATTAAACAATGCATGGCAAGGGGTGGAACCATACAATTGAAAATAGAGTCACTGCCCCTAATCTATACCATAACTGAAGATATCAATAATGTCTTAGTGGCTTTTAGTTTTTAACTTGTATTGAATATTTATTTTTAAATTATGTAAAAAAAATGTGAATTTTTTTTTATTTAAAGCTGTGCTGAGCAAAAATTCTAGCTAAAATTTATTACTATGTAATTATTTGCATTAAATGTACTTAATTACACGAATACATATATAAATATAAATATATATATATATATATATATGTATATATATCATGTTTTACATTTTTTAAGACTTATTTAACTTGTGTCTGGACATAGGGAGATGGGTGTATGGAATTAGGGACAGGTTAGTGACCAGTATAAAAATAATAAAATAAAATAAAAAAATAAACAACAGTTTGATGACTGGACAACGTGTAAATGACCTGTGAAAAAAAACTGTTTGACAAGTTGTGACATAAGTGACTGGTCTATTGTTGTACTAGAGGGAAATTACAGAGGTCAGGTTGTGGCCAGTATAAGAGATGGACTGGATGAGACAACTATTAACTGGGGAGCTCATGTCTAAACATTAAGAACAAATACATGTAGATACAAAAATTAATAAAAAAAACTTAAAAAAAAAAAGAAGTCTTCAATTAAAATGTACTAAAAAGTAAAAAATAATTCCTTAGGCTTACATCATAAAATTATTTATAGAAATTATATTGACCAAAAAAAAACTGTGAGTAGCTCTGTATTAATGAAAGGACAAAAAATTTCAACATTAAAATATTTCAGATTTTGTATATTTTTTAAACTCAATTCATTGTTAATATTAGTTAATTCATATTGGCACTCTCTCACTTTTATTTAATCAATATAATTTCTAATACCATTTGTTTGATCTTAGCCTAAAGAATTATTTTTTTTATTTTTCAGTACATTTTAATTAAGGTCTTTTTTAAAAAAAAATGTTTAATTATTTATTTTTTTCAAAGTTAGACTTGTCTAATACAGGTTATGAGTTTAGCTTTTGTAATCTGCAGATATTGTGTATAATATGACAACTCCTTTTCTTTTTTTATTCTATATGGAATTAGTAAAGATGATACTATTATTAGAATTTTTAAATTTTTTTTAATCTACTAATTACAATGCGATGGAGCAGATGCATTTTACAGAAACTTTTATAGATGTGCTGTATTTTATTATAAATAATGAGAATGTAACTAGTGTCAATCTCAGACCTGTTTCCAGGAGCAGATTGTTGAATTTATTCCAGAGGAGTAAAATGTGGGGCTGTATGTACTGAGTGTCCACCTTGCCTTACTTACATTGTGTCCACCCTGTCTGTACTTACATTGTGTCCACCCTACCAGTACTTACATTGTGTCCACCCTATCTGTACTTACATTGTGTCCACCCTGTCTGTACTTACATTGTGTCCACCCTGTCTATACTTACATTTTGTCCACCCTGCCTGTACTTACATTGTGTCCACCCTATCAGTATTTACATTGTGTCCACCCTGTCTGTACTTACATTGTGTCCACCCGGCCTGTACTTACATTGTGTCCACCCTATCTGTACTTACATTGTGTCCACCCTGTCTGTACTTACATTTTGTCCACCCGGCCAGTACTTACATTGTGTCCACCCTGTCTGTACTTACATTGTGTCCACCCTGTCTGTACTTACATTGTGTCCACCCTGTCTGTACTTACATTGTGTCCACCCGGCCTGTACTTACATTGTGTCCACCCTACCAGTACTTACATTGTGTCCACCCTACCAGTACTTACATTGTGTCCACCCTGTCTGTACTTACATTGTGTCCACCCTGTCTGTACTTACATTGTGTCCACCCTGCCTGTACTTACATTGTGTCCACCCTGTCTATACTTACATTTTTTCCACCCTGCCTGTACTTACATTGTGTCCACCCTATCAGTACTTACATTGTGTCCACCCTGTCTGTACTTACATTGTGTCCACCCTGTCTGTACTTACATTGTGTCCACCCTGCCTGTACTTACATTGTGTCCACCCTATCTGTACTTACATTGTGTCCACCCTATCAGTACTTACATTGTGTCCACCCTGTCTGTACTTACATTGTGTCCACCCTGTCTGTACTTACATTGTGTCCACCTGGCCTGTACTTACATTGTGTCCACCCTATCTGTACTTACATTGTGTCCACCCTGTCTGTACTTACATTTTGTCCACCCGGCCTGTACTTACATTGTGTCCACCCTGCCTGTACTTACATTGTGTCCACCCTGTCTGTACTTACATTGTGTCCACCCTGTCTGTACTTACATTGTGTCCACCCTGCCTGTACTTACATTGTGTCCACCCTACCAGTACTTACATTGTGTCCACCCTACCAGTACTTACATTGTGTCCACCCTACCAGTACTTACATTGTGTCCACCCTGTCTGTACTTATGTTGTGTCCACCCTGTCTGTACTTACATTGTGTCCACCCTGTCTGTACTTACATTGTGTCCACCCTGTCTGTACTTACATTGTGTCCACCCTGCCTGTACTTACATTGTGTCCACCCTACCAGTACTTACATTGTGTCCACCCGGCCTGTACTTACATTGTGTCCACCCTGTCTGTACTTAAATTGTGTCCACCCTGCCTCTACTTACTTGTGACCAGCCTGGGACAGCATCTGCCATACTATTGTAATTTTGGCACAAAAGAAATGGGGTGGAATATTCAGTCTTACATGGGTGCCTTCTAGGCTTGTTCTGCCACTGACCTTTATTTTTGAAACTTGTGTTAATATTAGTGACTGGTTTAAAAAGAACCTGTTTTTTTTTTGTTTTAGTAATGTGATAAGCCCTGGTACAGAAGATAGATATAAAATCATGACTGATGGAACATTAATGATAGAAGATACGCAAGATTCTGACAAAGGTTTTTATGAATGTATGGCTAGAAACTCAGCTGGAATGACCAAAGCAAATAAAGTAGAATTAAGATATCTCAATGATGAAGGTAATAATTTTTATTGAAAATGTCTTTTTTATAGGTTGTTAGTGTTTAAGTACCACTTATACTGTGTATTTAATATATTGTCTGCCTTTGTTATAGGTTATGTGTTTGTTTAAGTGCCACTTATACTGTGTATTTAATATATTGTCTGCCTTTTATTCTTTCACTCTGTAGCCACTCATTCTATTATAGATATGTCTGCATACAGATGCCTTCAAACTTCTTACAGTAGTATTGATAATAGAGGCCCTTGGGTTGCCATGTATATAGCAATATTTATAATAAATAAAGTATATAACATCCAATATAGTCTAACATCAATTTCACTAAGTACAAGAACTTCACTATCAAATTATAATCTACTTGTGACCACTCGCCGCTCTATCTAAAATCTCTGTTTTCAATCTCTCTATACATTCTCCCAAGCCCTGTTTTTTCTAACTTTCCCATCAGGCTTGGTGCACCCACTTGTGGACTGAGTAGTTAAAAAAAACCCATTAAAAGGTGAGCGCCCTTTGCCACCTTTGGTTGTGTCGGGTGATTTATCTGTTGGTCAGGAATGTTAGTTGATGCTCTCCCTACTTTTGGAACAAAGACTAGGGTATAAGATGTTAAGTCCCTAACCTGGGTCACTAGAAATTATAAAGATTCTACCCCCAAAGATTTAACCCTGAACTCTTGATTTAACCCCCACAAAGATTTAACCCTGAACTCTTGATTTAACTAATATATTATCCTGTCTTCCAGATCTACATTGTAACCAATGTGTGAGAACTCTGTTCTCCACATAGGTGAAAAATTAATAATTTATACATATTTATAATTGGCAGAAATTTTCTTCAGGTTTTCTTAACTTTTCTGTAATAACAAGTATGTGTAACTCTTACAACAATTACAATTCTAAGACACCTTAGAACAGAGGTTTTCAACCTTTTTTACCCTGCGGACCCCACAGACATACCACGCTCGGGTGGCGGACCCCCAGAGACCAAGGTGCCCTGGCCTTAACTTTACGTACCTCAGGTTGTACCCTAATATGTCTTATTAAGTTTACGGATGCAATCTACTTAAATTCTGATAAACGGTAGGCCTATCCTGAGTTATGCGCACATCATGTAAAAGTCATTTTACATACGGGAATATCTACCTATCCAAATAATGAAATACTCACCGAGTATTTATTCCACTGGTATGTCTGTTACACAGTTTTCTGTTCAGTGGGAAGGCTGTGCCTTTTTGGCACTACAGAGTTTGTCCAGACATGGTGGTATGCGTGATAAACAAATGTGTATTTCATGTTCAATGTCCAGTCTGGACCTGTACTTGGTCTTCATCGCAGTAACAGCAGAGAATGCAGTTTCGCACAAGTACGTCATAGAAACTGGTAGCAGGACATTGATGGTTTTGTCTGACAGCAGCGAGTACTTCTTGAAACATGCTAGCCAGAACGAAAACAGTGACAGTCTGCTGAACTGCAAGCCCAGTGTCCTGTCGGACTTCGCACATGTCGACTGCTGCTGGTAGAATTAGCTCTTCTGCAATTGTGTGAGGTTTTTTTTTTGAACGCGCTATTCGTAATGCTACTAAATATGACGATCGAAGAGCATTCTCGTTCACAGTAGTGCAGGCCACCAGTTTGCCTTTCTGTTTCAAATAGAGCTCTTTCCGCATCTCAAAGTATTCATTCGGTTTACTGGCAAGTTCCGAATGCATTGTGGTCAAATGGCGCCTCAATTTGGCAGGCTTCATTGCATCGTTCGATAATGTTTGCAAGCACACGACACAAAGATGTTGGTCAGCATCGGTCCCCCCTGCGGTGAAGCCCAGTGATATATATTCTGGATTATACTTGCGCCGTTTTCTTTTTCGTTCGTCTTTGGCTGCTTGATCATCAGAATCTTCCAGGTTCTGGTCAGTTTTCATGTTCACAAATTTATCCATGCTACTAGGTGTCATAACTATTCGTATTATTAGTCATACTTTGTGCGTATTATTAGTCATACTTTGTGCGTAATTGTGAGTGTCTGTCTTCACTTCTCTGGTAGCGATTTACACTTTATTTAAGCGTGTACTTATTCACAGACTACACATATAAATGATTTAAATTGCCAAGTCCTATTCATGTAGTTTATGTAACGATTACACAAAATATAATTTCATAATATAATTAGCATGAAACTATACACTCCTAGATACATATTCACTGAAACATCACTACTCTATCCTGTGGGTTGCCTATTTTTTCGAACTGTATGTCTGTACCACTCAGTTCTCCTCCTCCCCTCTCTTTCGCTCTTCCAATCTCTATACCTATCAAAAGATCTGCTAACTCCTTTTGTAAGACCCTAATTATTGTGTCTTCTCACCTATGTTGTTGTCTCTGATTGGTCCGTCCCCTGATTGGGGATATTCTGTTATTTCAGTCAAAACAGCAGTAGCCCTGAACCTTTGTAATTTAATGACAAACTAATTAATTAACTCTCATCCCTGACCCAATGATAAATATTCTTGAAAATACAATGTTTGACCTATATTCTTGTAAATACAATGCTCAACCTAGAAACTTTGGGACACTGATTCTTTGTAACACTAATCAAGCATATGCAGAAGTTTGGCGCCATGTATACTATACCAGACAGTAGATAATTAGCTTATCACACAACATTTATCTCTTGAAAACACAAGGGCGCTAAGCCTTGCTTTTAATTCCAGCCTAACCAGGTCATCTTTTCCCCAGGTCTGTGTCACCTAAAAATACAAACTCTCTCTAAACATGACCGACATGGTAATCTCACAGTACCTATGGCGCATTTTTGCCCCTCCAAAGTTTGTTATAAAAACATTACAGAATGATCAACCAGACTATTTATCAACAATACACGCGCTGTCGCACTTGCGGATATTTTAACAGTGACGCCATAGCTCAGCAAATAAGAAATATTGCCAAGATGACATGACTCAAAAACTCACTACACAAGGACATGTAGTATGAACTCTAGTTCATATATCAGACGTAGCATAAGCAAGTACTACTACTAGCAGAGTTTTCAATTCTGCACATTGATGTCTGAAACTGAAACATTGGCATAGCTTGTATTTTTTTGTTGCTAAAACCTAACCAATCAACCAAACAGAGCAATAATTTATACGAGAAAATCCCTAATTTCATTGATTTGCCCACGGACCCCTTTGAAGCTCCCCACGGACCCCTGGGTGTCCGCGGACCACAGGTTGAAAACCTCTGCCTTAGAAGACACCTTAGCTTTACATAAAAACATTCAAATGTTTCTTTGAACAATAAATAATATGTCTATGTCTCATTTTTTCCAGCTGTTGTACCAAAGTTTATGGAGACTCCTAAAGATATTTCTGTTATAGACGGAGATGATGTACTTCTGCCATGCCAAGCATCTGGAAGACCTACTCCAGACATAACCTGGCTGTATAATTCTGAGCCTTTGATTAGCAATATACGAATGAGAAAGCTGGCTAATGGCTCACTGTCTATAACAAACATCCGTGTATCTGATGCAGGACAGTATGAATGTAAGGCTGAAAATTCCATCCAGAAAATATCTTCAGCAGCAAATGTCAGAGTGTTAGGTATGATTTTGTCAACCATCTCTAATTATTTCATTGACATTGAAAATTGTATGGGTCTAAATTTTCTACTTTTTAAAACAAAATAAATTTTAAACCAAGAACCTGCCAAACATTTTCTTGTATTATTTTGTAGTTCGACCAGTGATAATCACATCTCCTACAAATGCAAGAGTTCATCTAGGGGCTACAGTTTCCTTTAATTGTGAGGCTCGAGGAGACAGTCAGCCGGTTTTGATATGGACCAAAGATGGTATTAAGCTGTTATGTTTTATGTGTTGAATTTTATTTAAGAAGAATAGGCTATATTTTTAGCAAAAGGTGAAACATACAAACCACCAAGGTCAGATGAAGTAGAGTTCAGCTTTTTCAGTAGCCACTGCTATTCCATGAGATGGTGTGGCTAGTAAAAATGCCCAGCCAGCTTTACTTTCCCCAACAAAAGGTATGTTTTTTTAAGCTTGGTGGATCTAGTGGCATCTATCAGACTTTCAATTTGGCAATCTAGCACACTACCACCCTGTCCCTTGGTTATGTTTAACTAGCAGAAAACATAATTTCAAAAAAGCCTTTATATTTTAATACATAATTGATTTGAAATCGACACAATTAAAAAAAATGTATGTACTATAATGGTGATTTGTTGGTCTTTATAGAATAGTTATAATATAATGGTGATCAATCTATTTGCAATAAACTTCTCTTGCTTCGATGTTTTCTCACACTCAAAAAAGTTCATAATTGATGTTATCTTTTTCATTATACTGTTCACAGCCAATGATTTGATGGTCAATGTCTGACATTGGCCAGTTAGAAAGCATTGGCTGGTTAGCAAGCATTGGCTGTAAAATATATATACTTTGATTAATTAGTATTTGGTAATCATAATTAGCACTTTAACTACTTAAACATTATACTTTGTACATGTATTCTTGCAATCTATTTTTATGCATAATTTTATTTCATAAATTAATTCTAAATATGATCAGTTGAGAGATTCTACTAAGACCAAGTAAATTTGAAATAAATGTACTAAAAATTAGACATATCTATATTTTTTAATGATTGAAATAAAGTATATTTCAATACGTGAAATTTTAAAAATGTTTATTAATGTGAGTAGACAAATTTAATGCAAGTAATTTTTTTTTTTAATTCACATCTAGGTAGTCCATTACAAAATAATGGGAGATATGAACTTTTGAGAAATGGAGAAGTACTGAGAATTAATAATGCTTTAGCATCAGACCAAGGAACTTACACTTGCAAGGCAGAGAATGCAGCTGGATCAGTAACTGTCAGTGCAAGACTGCAGCTCATAGAAAGTTGTATGTCATCATTGATTTTGAACTAGACCATGGATTTATAAAAAAATTAGCTCATTAGTATTGTAGCTTATTTTATGTATTTTATCACACTAACTTTGTTCCATATTTTAGCTGTACCAAGTTTTAGTCAATCTACTGAAGTTGTGACAGCTATTCTGGGCAACGCCCTGACATTACAGTGTGTTGCTGAAGGTAGGCCTGATCCATTATATGAATGGGTCAGAGATGGCAGAGTTATACATAACAGGAACAGAATAGTAATACAGGTAAGAAACAAATTCTAATGTAGTCATATCATTTAAAAATAATTGATTAAAAGTCATGCCCACATTGAAAATATTCATTTTAACAGAATGAAACAGTTATTTGAAATTTATGTTGTATTAAATGGTGTGTGTGTGTGTGTAAAGATGAGATGAAATCTCTTAGATCCTATTAACCACTTAAAGCCAATAGAACAATCGCTAGGAGGCACCACAGGGACCCTCAGGTCAACAGTCGAGTGCTCTACCACATGACCATCCATCCATATGTATTAAATGGTAGAACTAAAACATCCAACGTCCTATGTAATTTAATAGCCTAGTAATGTGCATAGAAATAATTATTTTAAATTACTTTTTGAAACATCTTATTTCAATAGGGAGGTAGTTTAACCATCAATGGTGTCAATCGTATTGATGCTGGCAGATATGACTGTGTTGCTGAGAATTCATTTGGAAGAGCAACCAAATCCATATTTTTACAAGTTGATGGTCAGTAAAAAATGTATAGAACTTGAGAAAATGTTAAAAACCGAAGTTAATGTCTATCAAAACTAACAATTATTTTTAAATCATTAATAAATGCAACCAAATTTTAAAAATAATATAATGATAAAAAAAGAAAGCTTTCAAAATAGATAAAAAACATAATAAATACATTAAGTTAAATAAAAGTGAAAAATATATTATGCATGTATCCTTATGGTATATTTAATGTGAATATTGAGTTTCATCAGGATGTATTCAGTTTTGTATTTTAATGCAGATATTGCACATTATGCTTCCACATAATCTTTCTTTCAGAAAGCAATACACCAAGAGCTGGAGACAGATTTGTAAGCAATGCTATCCCACAAGCTACTAGACAGATCAACCATGCAATAAATGTCACCCGATCACAATTATTTAACCACAGTCGAGTACATAGTGTACAGGTATAACTCATCTGACTATTGTATTCTGTAGCTGTTATTTAATTAAGCTCCCGAGTTAACAGTCAACGAAGTAATGTAGTATAGTCTTCACCACAAATTTCTAAACCTGAATTGCTAAAAATGATTAAAACTTTACCTGAATCTTAAGAAATCAGTTTGCTATCCTTTTTAAAAGTATTGGTGTATGTTTGAGACACATTCAGAAGAATAAGCACATTTTATTGTTTTACTATTTCAGGATCTCATCTCTGCTATTCGCTATCCATCCCCAGAATCATTGGATTTCGTAAGAGCGGAAGAAATCTTTGAACAGACCCTGGATATTATCTATCAGCATGTTAATGAAGGCCATAAATACAACTTAAGTGGAGCTGGTAATATTTGTTGTACTCTATTTGTAAAACAATGTGTTTACTTATGAATCATCCCATAGAGTTGCCTAAATTATTCAGCTATGCGAGATTTAAAAATTCATTAAAAATTAAAAAAATTAAATGATTTTATTTAATCATTTAAACCAATGGTTTAGCAAGTCAATTGATTAATGCAGTGACCAAATTTCATTACCAAGAATTAATTCAAATTTGGTTTTTTCCTAATGCTACTAAGTCAATTTGAACGAGATGTAGAAAATAAATAAATTTATTAGACCAATAATTGGAACATAATTCTTCAATAGAGTTCAACTAAGTATAATAAATTAATTTATTAGACTAACTGATTGGAACATATTTCTTCAATAGAGTTCAACTGACTAAAGCAGAAACAAATTAAGGATGGATAATTTTTTTTATACCACAGAAATTTCCTATCAAGAGCTAGTGTCTCCTGGATATGTCAATCTAATTGCCAACTTATCTGGATGCTTAAGCCATATTCACTCAATAGACTGTTCAGACATCTGTTTTCACAATAGATATCGTACACTAGATGGCACATGTAACAACTTTCAGAATCCAACATGGGGTGCAGCTAATACAGCATTTGTCCGACTTCTTCCTCCTATTTATGAAAATGGTTTTAACTCTCCAGTAGGTAAGTTAATGTGACATTAAAAATAAAGTCTTTATTAAAAAAATTAAAAGGAGAAATTATCTGTTTAAAATTTCAGCCAAATCAAAATTGTTTGTGAATCTTTGTTGTATTAAGTTTGCTTAAATCTATGTAAAACATATGGCAAAAATTTAAATAAAATGTTGATGGGTTTTAATTAACATGAAAATTATAATAAACATAAATAAAAATTACAATTATTAATACAAATGAATTTATTTGCTTTAGGATGGAATCGTCATAAACTATACAGAGGTACACATCTGCCGAGTGCTCGTCTGGTTTCATCATTACTTATGTCATCAGATGATCAAATTATTAATGATGACACTTTTACTCATATGCTGATGCAATGGGGACAATTTATTGACCATGACTTAGATTTAACACCCCAGGTTAAACAATACTGTCTTGTCTAATACAATGTATTTATTGATTACTTTAAAATTAAAAAAAAATGCCTCAGACAATGAAATTATTACATATAAGATTATAACATTCTTCAAAAATAGTCAATTTCTTTTTTTATTCCAATAATGACAAATTCTTTAGCTGTTATTTTGAACATATTTCAGGCATTAAGCTATGCAAGATTTAGTGATGGGAGAAATTGTAATGCAACTTGTGAGAACACCAATCCCTGTTTCCCTATTCCAGTTCCTGCCTCAGACCCAAGGATTACTGAACATGCATGTCTTGGTTTCACTCGAAGTAGCGCCACTTGCAATACAGATACAACATCTTTATTTTATAAAACTTTAATGCCCAGACAACAACTAAATGTTCTCACAGCTTTTATAGATGGCAGTATGATATATGGAAGTAATGAAAGATATTCACAGACTCTTCGTAATTTAGCAAGCAACAGAGGTTTGCTAAGAGAAGGTAAAATAATGTTATAAAAACTTGTATTTGTATTAGAATTAAGATGACATGCATTACAAGTCTCATTGAACAGTGAGTTTATTTAATGAAATGTTGAACCAAGATCATAAAGACATAGGGTTGATCTTGTGCGCATATGTTTATCAATAAAAAACAGCCATTATAAAAATATCACGTTTAGAAATGGGGCATATAATTGATTTTTGATATTCTTATTTTTTGTTATGTTGATTATTATTTTGTGCTCAAAATTAAGACAGATAGGGAAATAGATTTCTAATTATACATATAAAGATTCTTGATCCTTTAATTATAAAATTAAATTTTTGTCACGACCCACCTAAAATTTAACTGCGACCCAGAAAGGGTCACTACCCCACACTTTGACAACCATTGTATCTTGAATAATTCAAAATGATTACAGGTCCAACTAGTGTTCCTGCCAGACGTCTGCTTCCATTTGATGATGAAGACTTAATACACAGAGCAGACTGTCAGCTGGAGTCTAACAAACGCCATGTGCTTTGTTTCTTAGCTGGAGACCACCGAGCCAATGAACAGTTGGCTTTAACAGCATTTCACACACTGTGGATGAGACAACATAATCATGTAGCCACAGGTCTTCAGAGATTAAATCCACATTGGGATGGCAATAAAATATTTTATGAGGTTATCACTGCTATACTAAGCTAGGGATATTTCTTTTTAAAATAATGTTGAATTTACTTTTGATATTATGATGTAGGACCGATACAGAAGTAAGATATATATTTGCTAATTTGTACAACTGGACTTTTTAAAGATAAACATTTAAACATAATTATTATTTTGAAAAAAAAAAGTTTTTTAAAAATAAAATTTTACTAATCATTATCTTTTTTTTTTAGGCTAGAAAAATAGTAGGTGCCATCATTCAGCACATCACTTATAATCATTGGCTTCCCAAAATCCTTGGAGCCACTGGAATGAAAATGCTTGGCAATTACACTGGCTATAAACCTGATGTAAATCCAACCATTGCCAATGAGTTTGCTACAGCGGCATTCAGGTTTGGCCATACTTTAATTCAGCCTGTCCTCTTCAGACTGAATGAATCATTCCAAGAAACAGAACATGGCCACCTTCCTTTACATAAGGCATTTTTTGCTCCATACAGACTTATTGAAGAAGGTGGCATTGATCCTTTGATTAGAGGTCTTTTTGCGAGAGCAACCAAAAAAAGGATGCCAGGTATATTTATTTATTATTTATATTTTTTAATAACATGCATTGTTGTACTTTAAATTAAGAACATTTTTCATTTTCATCCCCACAGGAAAATTTCTCAATTCAGAGCTAACAGATAGATTGTTCATGATTTCAAATGCTATTGGTCAAGACCTCGCATCTCTAAATGTTCAGAGAGGTCGCGATCACGGTCTCCAGTTTTATAACGACTACAGGGAATATTGTGGGCTTAAACGTGCAATTAAATTTGAAGATTTACAAAATGAAATCCAGTTTAAGGAGACTCGTGACAAGTTGCATGCCCTGTATAGTCATCCAGGTAGAGTAAAAAAACTAACTATTTAATATTATTTAAGACCTCTATCTAAGCAGAGCTGAATGTTTAATTTGTGTAATGTTTAATTCTTGCAATGTTTAATGTTGCATAGATTTGAAACTGCTGAACTTATTATGTGTGATTGAAAAGACTTAAACTGACAAAAATGTTATCAGTTTCTAGAATGTTTTTTTTTAATGTATTTATTGGGAAGGGTGTAAAAATAAAACCTTTTGTTGTTTCATAAGTCTGTTGAAAAAGCCAATTTTTATATCAGGTTAAAGCCATCATTTTACATGTGGTGTCAGTGTCAAGATCTGTTTTTTGTCTTTTTGACAAAGTTGCATAACAACGCACCTGCATATTACCATGATTAGCCTCAATCAGCATGTTGTTTCAAAACCTAGCATGGTTTACTAATTCTTCCTCATTTATGTTTAAGAATTACAAGGTCACTAAAAAAAGATATTAAAAAATATTATAAAACAATGATATCTAGTAGATATTCAGTAGATTTACAAAAAGAATATTCCCCCCCCCCCCTCCATTCTCCCACACAAGGTAAAAACTGTTTATATGTTAACACTAGAACGACGGCAGCGGTCATTTAGACCGCAATGCTACTTTGCCGATTAATTACTTCTAAACGGCTAACCCCAGACTATTGAAATTTTATGACTTTACATATCTTTATAACATTGTTAAAATTGTAGAAGATTATACCTAGAACGACTGTAGCGGTCATAAATGACCGCCATACCGATTAATATCTTGTGACGCTTTCTATTGACGTCATATTGTTGCCAAAAGCACATCCATCGCTGGTGCGATAAGGCAGAATCAAAGAGAGTTGCCAGTGATTTTGTAAAGACACAACTCCAGACAGGCCCGGGGGTTAGGGGCCGCCCGCCCCCTGCATTTTGTCTGGCTCCCCTGCTTATTTGTTCTACTTAGTAAAATGTATTACTTGCCCCCCCTGCTATTGCCTGGCCCCTGCTGTAGAATGCCTGGCCCCTCCTGTAGATTTTTCACGCTACGGGGCTGACTCCAGAATGTTTTTCTTCAAAAGTACTTGTCAATGGTAAAATAAATACAGTTGAAAGCCAAAACAGTATATCTGCATATTGATTACCTTGCACAAACATATTGAAATTGGTGAAACAAAAAAAAAACTTCCAGAAACTGTGCAATATAATTTTTGTTAGTGTGGAGTGGATGTTCTGGAGCAAATGAGCCGCCTGTACACAAGGAGGTCAGCATCACAAAGATAGCCAGTCTATATCTTCTACAATGTTCTGGACTTTACGGCTATAAACGCATTTATATTATTTCGATTATGCATATATTCCAGCATTTCTAGGCGGTCTTATATTTTGAACCTTATTCATGAATTGAGATCGCCTTACTGTGCAACAAAAAGCAAATTATAGCAGGCATCCCTGTGAAAAGTGGAGCAAGCAGTAACACACCCCTTCAATGCTCATTGATGACTAATGAACAGAATGTGATTACTTACGTCAGGGGTGGGCAAACTTTGTCTAAGGAGAGCCACATTGAAAACTTGATTGTTATTGGCGGGCCACATATAATTTGTCTACTTCAATTACAATTTACAACGTATGAAAATCTAATAATGATAATAACCACATATTTGTCATTATATTTCACATTCGCACTCTATAACACAAATTACCTTTTGAAATTTGAGCTTAAACAGTTGCTAATTTGGTAATAAAACTTACTATTCATAATTATTTCAACAAAAGTTTATTGTTACTTATCATACAAATTATGAAGATGATGGAAATTAATCGACATACAACCTGATCACAGAGTATAATAATAAGTAATGAAAAGTATGTAACTGTTCACAATTTTGGGATAATGTTATTGAACTGTGGAACCAGTTTACTGTTGTGATTTGCATGACTGCATTTTAATTTGCAGTCAGCAACATTAATCAGTTCTTAGACTTGTTTATTTTCATACAAGAAAACACTTGCTCACAAATGTATGTGGATCCAAATAGTGACAAAATATTTTAGGTGTGGAAATGCCGCTGCTGGCAAACATCTTGGAAACTCCAGAACTGACTTGAACTTCTCCTTTAGGTCCTAATCTGCTTATAGGTCAAGCAGCTCTAATATTCTCGCTTTAAAACTAGATTCAAATTAAATTTTAAAAATATAGCGAAAAATCTAAACAAAGAGAATTAACATCGACATAGGAATCGCGTTCAAGCCGCATAATATACTCCGAAGGGACGCATGCAGCCCACGGGCCGTTGTTTGCCCACCCCTGACTTACGTATATTTTTTTTAAAATACTGTTTATTATTCTATAGATATTGTTTCTTTGGTTGTTACACATAATAAAAATAAATAAAAAATAATTATTATATGACATAATTTGTTATTTGCTTACCGCAGTCAAAATGACCGCTTCAGTTGTTAAAGGTAGTTAAAATAATCCGTCGTTCTAGTGTTAATATATATGTAGATCTTTCTATTTAAAAATGCAGTTGATAAACAACTTTACAATTAAAAAGACTATACATATATAAACAGCCACCCAGCAACATTAATCATCAATTTTAATAATAGTATGTTTTACATATATCATTAGACTAGCAAGCACTATTCCATTTTTCAATGAAATGATTTTGTTTTTGTTTTAAAGGAAGAATACTTCGTTTTGCACCTACTTCATTGTAAATGTTCAGATGTTATTTAAATGACAATGAATAAATTTATCAAATTAAATAAATTGCTGTGTAATATCTATTTACTATATTTGATTGTACACAATTTAGACAACATTGATCTGTTCATTGGTGGAATAAGCGAAACTATGGTCACTGGAGCTAAAGTTGGACCTACCTTCTTGTGTATTATAGCTGATCAATTTAAAAGGTTACGAGATGGTGATAGGTATGTATAAACTAAATATCAATGCTAGAAATAAAAGGCCAATAAATTTACATACATTTTTATTAATATTAAAAGATAGTTACTCTGCTTAGTCTAAAGCACAGAATTAATTATTTATATTTGTCTAGAATTTCAGAATTAAAAAACAATATTATTAAAGCATTTAAACATAACTTAAAAATTATAAAAATGCAATAAGTAAAAAAAAAACTACTGAACATTTTGTTACAAAATGATAAATAAAATACTAATTAAGAAAAAATTTCAATCGAACACTTTTCTTTTTCTGAAAATTGCCTTTTTCAAATATGATCATGAGAATTCAAAAAAACAAACTTTACATTATTACAATTATGCAAGCAATAATTTACCCTTCTTATCATGTAAAATAATAAAAAATTACTAGCTTAATTAGAAGTAAGTTTGCAGTAAATTAAATTTACTATTATGGACTGAAAACTGTGTACAATATTATAATGTGAACATTTTCAAATTTTTAGTATTGCAATCCAATGTTGTTAGTATTTAACCATTATCTTTTCGCTTATTTTGATCACTCTTAATATCAGATCATATTTCTTTCAGCAATGTGGACTAATTTTCTAAATGTTTATAGGTCTGTGAGCATAGCTAGCCTGAATAATTTAAGAATATTTACTTTACTAAACATACAAAGAATGCCTAAATGATCTCCCCTTAAGAAAAAAAAATGAAAAAGAAAATTAAATTAAATAATGAAACATGATTCTACAAGTGATGATGGGGACAGATGGTTAGGCAGTGTTGAATGTTTAACAGTTGGCAGGATAAAGGTCATGGGTTGGATGAGAGACCTAGGATTTTCACCATGACCTGGCAAAGTCCCCAACTCCACCCAGCATAAAATCGGTGTACCTGACAAAAGTTGAAGTAAAGGCGGCTAGGCATTGTGCTAGCCCAAGAGTCCTGTACTATGTCATGGCTACAGAAACTTATGAATTCTACACTTCATTTTCACTGATGATTCTATGTTTAAAGGGAAAACTTTACCTTGTCTCTACAAGTGCTGAATTTAACTTGTTAAGTTGTAAAAGTTCCCTTAGCCCTACTGGGCCATCGAGGCAGATGAAATTTAGAATTCATCTGTTTCTATAACCTTGGCATATGTAGGGATTGTGTGGTTAGCACAACACCTAGCCGCCTTTACTTCCCCAACATAAGTCAGGCACCCATTTAAAGCTGGGTGGACTTGTGGGACGACTTTGCACCAAATAACACCTGGAAAAATTCCATGGGTCTGACCGAGCATCGAACCCATGACTCTCAGGTCGACAGTCGAGCATCTACACCACTTGACCATTGTTAAGTTGACAAGGATTTTATTTTACATTGCCAGACCTTAAAATATGCCATATCTTGAATTACAAAAATCTAATTTACATTTTACTCTCAAAAATGTTATAAAATTGCTTAAATCTGTTACCATTCTCCCAAAACTGTTAATCTCTTAACATTAAAAATAAAAATTCCTTGCATTAGTCTGATTAACCTTTGCAGATATGCCGAATTAACATTAAAAATAAAAATTCCTTGCATTTGTCTGATTAACCTGTGCAGATATGCTGGAAAAATAATATTTTGTTGTAAAACTCGTAATAGATTCTGGTATGAGCGTGAAGGTATTTTCACACAAGAGCAGCTGTATGCCATCCAGCAGACAACTGTAGCAATGGCAATTTGTGACAGCAGTGATGGTATTACACAGGTTCAGAAAGATGTTTTCTTACGTGTCCAAAGTGATGATGAGTATGTCGGTTGTAATGAAATACCAAGATTAGATTTGAAGCTTTGGACTGATTGCTGTGAAGGTAATTGGTTTTCAAATGACTGTTAAAATCTCATTTAATCTTTGCCCCCTTTTTTTAAAACAGTTTAAAAGAGGTGCATACATTAAAATTTGCTATTTGGCTGATTTTTTTGTATAGATTTACTGTTAAGTAATGTAAATTAAATTCTGAAAATTATATTTGAAAATTATTTTTTTCCAGTCATAAAGAAAACTGTTTAGGTCTTAACTGAATGAATATTATCACTATTTGTATAGACTGTCGATCAAGAGCAACGCTAGTAAATATTGCTGCCCATAATAGACTTAGAGGAAGACGCTCAGTTGAATATAGCTACCCTGATCAACAACCTGAGAATGGAAGTTCATATAATATAGTAATACTTTTGACACATTTTAACATTTTATTTTACTTAATACTATTTAACATTTGAACAGCAATATTGGTTTTATTGAAATGTTGTCTTGTATAAGAGTGACAAATAATATGAATAAGGGTATCATAGAGTAAATGTTAGCTAATTTCAGTTTTTTCATTGTAATTTTTTTTTTTTCATTCTCCAGGAAACACCAAGAATTTTTAAAAATAATTCAAAGCAAATGAAAAATTATGAACTGAAGAATACAACTGTAATTCCAGTTGCAAATGAAATACAGTGTGAAAGAGATGATGTTGATTTATTAGACAGCAGAGTGGAGGGCATTGAAGAAACTATGATGGAAATGGCTCAAATAATCACTCAGTTGAAAAAGAAGGCAAGAGAAGTCAGAAATGGCTTAAAAATAGGTCACTTTAAAAATTATTAAAAAAAAAAGTATCCATGTTTTAACCTAAAACATTTTTTTATAACTGTTGTCACACTTAGACATTTTAATTTATGGAAGAGTCCTGTGAAGTTAATGCTTCATTTTTTTTTCAGCTTTATCTTTTAGAAAAAACTAAAAATAGTCGACAAAAACAATGTAGAGACCACAAGAACAAATTAGTACGTCATGGTGAACACTGGACTCCTGATAACTGTACAACTTGTATTTGTAAGGTAGGACATGTATTCTTTCCATAGTTTACAAATAGTTCTCAAATTAAATAGCAATGTACCGCTCTCCCAAATATAGATTTAAAAAAAACAACTGTATACATTCTTCTGCTAATTCATGCTAGTTTTGTATCAGAAACTCAAAAGCTCTTAAACTATTAATAGATAATTCAGCTCAATTAAATAAATACAATATTTTTGGAACATTATATATAAAAAAACTGACAGTATTTAAAAACAATAGAATTAAAAGTGTGATGACAAAAAAAGCTTTGATGATTTATTTAACCAGGAGTACCAAATACCAATTTTTATACATAAATGTAGAATTTGTACATGTTCTTCGCATTTGTTAAGTTTATATTACCAAATGTTCCCCCATTTTTGAGACTATTTGTATATTCACATTAAGGTTTCTTGGTTTGTAACCTGATTTTTTATAATTTGATAGAGCTCTTACTGTTTTTCATATTTGTATAATTGGTCTTTTATAAAAAGGTGTGTTTTTTCCCAGGGTTTTTAAAAGTATTCAGGGTTTTTTTCCCCCAACCTTTAAACAGGAAGAGGATAAAACCACGAAATATATGCAGTGGGGAAAAGTAAATTTAATAAAATTTATAAAGAAAGATTAGAAAAAAAAATAAGGTGCTAATTTTGTTTCTTTGGGTGGGCGGGGGGGGGGGGGGGAAGGGAGGGGGGAGGAAAAAGGAAGGAGACCGGGGGGGAAGAAAAAGGGGAAAAAAGGAAAAAGGAAAAGAAAGGGAGGGAAAGGAAGGGGGGGGGGGGGGGGGGGTCTGCCCCGATGGCCCTTTAGGGCTAAGGGAACTTTACTTTTTTACATTCTCCTACGCCTGAGCTCTGTGTTGTCCTGTATGTTTCTTCAAAATTGTTTGTGAGGCAAAGTATAAGTGACATACTTTGCAAATTCGATCATGTAAGCTGGTCTGCAAAGATGGACAATAAAGATCATATGGTTGCACTTTAAAAACTCCTGTTGATCTTGGCATAATGTCATCAAATTTGAGAGTTTGTGCCACAAACAATGAAGGAAATTTATGAGCATCTGCATCTGCTCTTTCTGAAGCTCTGAGTCTATCAGTTGTTTGGTTGATTGGGACTGGATTTGTAGGAAAATATAATCTCGAAGGTAAAACGTTGAAAAATGAGCTCTGTACTTTGTCGCAACAATTTATGTCCTGACATTTCACAATTTGAGTGAAGTATTGGCTGGTGCGAACATGATGGTCAAACCATTCCTTATCCTTCGACATCAGTCCTGCTGCATCCAATTCAAATTTCTCAGGGTTGATATATTCTGCAACTGTTGGAAATTGGTCAACAATCACATGTGACCAGAATTCAGCTAAAGTTTCACCTGCAAACTTGAAGTTTGTTCTTTCCAAATCCTCATTTATTGTTCTGCCCTGCGAATCAAAGTGACTGCCATAATGTTCATTTGGCAATATGACACCATACAGTTCTCTGCTAAATGGAGCCATTCGACGTTACACGCGATTATGAGCACTTCTTCCTGGTGCACTGGTTGCAAGGAATAAGGCATCAAGATTATTTTAACAAAGTGATGGATTGCAACTTCAATTACTTTTTTTGTATTATGATACAAAATCCAAATTTCTTGATCAGTGATATAATTATGTAGCAGACAACAAAGAAATAACACTTCCGGTAAGGTTAAACATAAAACAAGGCTTCGCAACAGTATACTGGCGCTCCTAACTAGCATGAGGAATTGTGAACAACACATTGAAAAGATATGCATTTCATGCTATTTTGACATAAAACTAATTCAAGTGTTTCACAAAATTTTTTGAAAATTATTTTTAAAACTATTAAGTTTTACTAAAAAATAAACAAATTAAATTAGAAAGAAAATTAAAAGTATATAAAAAATGTGATGTCACACTTGGCCAAACCCCCCTGTCACACTTTCTTATACCTCCTCCACCCCATTAGCCCTTAAATTAAAAATTTATTAAAATGATGATAAAAGTTAGTTAACTGATAGTTTAACTACTTTTTAAAAAGGTAGTTACAACAATAGTTTAACTATTAATTTTTAGTTACTGCCCATCACTGATAGTCGCAAATAAAATATAAAATTAATAAAATGGTATTTTAAAGAAAATATTTAATAAAAGGGTATTTTTAAGTAAATATTAAATAAATTGGTATTTTTAAGTAAATATTTAATAAAAACTTAATTTAAACGTTAGTGATTCTATCAGTAAGCAGACTAGTTTGTAGTTTGAGTTGCCGTTCATCACTCGCTCACAATTGTTTTGTGGCTGTTGACAGCTGAGTTTAATTGGTTGTTGACAGCTGAGTTTAATTGCATTGAAAATTGCTGTTCAAAAAATGTCCGTCTCTTATCTATTGTGATTATGTATTAAGATATATTGGGAAGGCTATTTTGTTTTTGTGTTCACATTATTTAAAAAATTTTTATAAAAAATAGAAAATTCCACCTGTCATTCGACGGGTTAAAATACTTGTACAATAATATTATTGTTAAAGATTTTATAACAATAAAATATATCTTTCATTGCAGAATTACAAGTTATTAAACAGTAATTTTCAACATTAGAAATAAATATTTTGATGAAAGCTACTGGATACCTTATTATCGTTTTTTTTTATTCGTTAGAAATTAATTAGTTCACATCTGCCCACTTTTGGTAATGTCAACAGTCAAAAGGTTGTAGGTTTCTTAAAACAATGGAATGAGATTGTCCATTCAAGTTTTATAAATGTTTAAACAACATAATATCGTACATTTAGTAAAAATATAAATATTAACATGCATTCATGTATTGTGGCCAAACACACATACATATTTAGTTTTTTCTTCTTTATAATCATATATACTTTATTAGGGTCATGAACAAATAAGCAAAATTTAAGGTTAAATTTGGATTTGATTGTACTTCCACGATAATAGTGATACATAAAAATATTAATCAGCATTGAGTAAATAGAAAAAACATTTCAGAACTTTAATATTGTTAGATTTACTACCAATGTGTATACAATTATGAAAACGTAAGGCAACCGAGGAAAATGATTGAATTAACTAAAAAGCACTGAATGATGGCATTGAATTCACTAAAATTATCATTTGTCAGATGTATATTTTATTACTTTTACTCTACATTTTTTTCTCACAGCATGGCCAAGTGACATGTAAGAGTAAAAATTGTGAAGAAGTAACTAGCTTGTGATCTCAATTATATGAGTGTTAAAAAGACCAAGAACACTGAATACAAGCAAGTCTGACCAGTAATGTTGGCTGATATGTGAATAAAAAATTTTTTTTTAATAGAATGTTGAAATAGACTTGTGTAAGAGTTTTTATCAGAAGAGTTATTTTCATGTAGATGTTGGGACATTTTGTTCAATTAAAAAAAAATTGAACAAACAATTTGAAAATTTCAACATAAGAACTGTAAAATTGTACAGTGATTCTAAGTATAATTATCAGTATACTCTTTTCTTATGTAAATATTAGGTGTGATTACCATAACTAAAATGTGCAAAGAAATAATATGTATTGATGTAATTAAAAAATTAGTTTTCGTCAAATATATTTTTTATAATCATTGTATCAAAAACTTTAAATAATGATCTATTATTTCCTGCTTCTGTTTAAGTTTTTTTAAATTATTGGAAATAAATTGTGATAAATCTGGACATGGTTTTAATTTGTGTGTTTACTAAACCAATTTAAAATGACTTTCTGTACTGAGTTTTTAAAGTGATTATGTTATGGCTGCATTTTTTATAGCCAAACTAAATTATTTTTCCCTTTAGCTAACATAAAAATCTAATTAGAAAAGGACAATTTTTAATAAATCCTTTAAGTTTAAAATAAATTTATAATAGAGTCTTAATACTATTATATGATTTAATTTTATAATACTCAAATTATATTTATATATATTATCTGATTGTCTGTATTATTTAAATATCATTCCACAGGAATTCATCTTCCCACAAATTTAGTTCAGAATCTTACTTTCTCTTAAAAATAGCCAGTAAATCATTATCATAAATCCATTAAATTATTTAATGTTTAGTTATTAAGAAGGAATTAGAAAAATTGTGTCTAATTTGTAATTGTTTGATGGAATATACTTTTTCCATTCAACACTTTTTTCTTCAAATTTGATTTTTCTTGTTTTATCAATTATTTGCATAATACTTTGTTGACAGTTTAAGTGCCTTGAAATAGGAAATATTTTAATTCTTTTTCTTGTTTAATAACTGAATCTGAAATATGTGACATTAGATCAGTGCTTCTCAAACTTTTGGAGGGGGGCCCCGAAAAATATGTCGCGCCCCCCTTTTTTTTTGGGTTGTTGTTAATTTATTAATTTTTAATTTTAAAAATTTTACTATCAAATTTTTTTTTTTAAAATAAAAAAGAAAAGAGAAAAAAAAAAAATAAAAAAAATTATTTTATTATAAATTAAATTAAAAAAATAAATAATTTTTTTTCCTGTTTTAGATCAAATGTGTATACCTTAATATAGGTGAAATGTATAAAGTGATTTTAATAAAACTTTGTGAACTAAGGAACTCAATGTTCTTATTTAGTAACAAATTAAAAGCATGAGAAAAACGAATATGTTGCATTCATATTTTTTAAATGCTGCTGTCTTTTTTCCTTATGAATGTTTGATTACACTAAGAGAGTATGATAAAAAATTCATTGATTTTACTCAATAATAATAAAGCCTCAAATAAAAAAAAATGTTAAAAATAAAAGAGTCTATACACTGTAGTTAGTAGCCAGGTTTTAAAAAATAAAAGTCTATACACTGTAGTTAGTAGCCAGGTTTTGAAAAATAAAAGAGTCTATACACTGTAGCTAGTAGCCAGGCTTTAAAAAATGAAATAAAAAAAATGACAATAATATACTCTAAAAATCTAAAACACCGGTCAAAAAACTTTTGGGCAATATGGACCACTCAATTGCTAAGTTTCATTTATATGCACAACAAAATTAATAATTTTTCTTCGTGAGTATTATATTTGTGAGGGTAATTGTGTAATTTAAAAAACAAAACAAAAAAAGCCATTTGAGACTTAAATTCAATAACTAATTTTGCACTTTATTGCTATTGTAGATTTTCATGCATACATAGAATTTATTTTAAAAAAAAGTTGTTATTGCCAATATATAAATAAATGTGATTAAAATGGTAAAAGTAGGGTCAATTCTTCTATGGACCAGTTAAATTTCACGTCAGATCATCGGTTGCCTACAGCTAATCTAAGGGACATAAGATTTATTCTCCCTGTTATTTAATTAATGTTATGAATGGGTGAGCCACAGAATACAATGTTGTTTTATTGTATTCTTTGGAACTTAAACTTGGAAGTAAATCAACATAGTGCTACAGGTAAAAATGTTTACATTTTAAACAGGACAGGGTGCCATATGATCATTATTTAGCCAGAACAATAAATCGCCTTTGTATTATACCTAGTAGTGTACTCATTCTACAAAGACCAATAAATCACCAATATATTATAACTACTAAAATACCCGTTCTACAACCAGGTGAATCATCAGCTCCTTACACAGTTACTATTCAATTTCTGGTAAATAAGTATAGTCCATTAATAACCGTTGAGTCAAAATTGAAATAAATTAACAACAAATTATTAAGATCCATGGCTTGTAATTAATAGTTTTTATTAAAAACATATTACTGAATATGTCTCAATGTTTGTGTACATATTATATAATATCATAACTGGACTTAAGGTCCTTATTTTAGATATTCCATCACTTAGGGATAATAGTCACCAACCAAATATCGGCAGACTGAAATTTTTCCCCCCTCCCCTTCCCCGGTTTTGTATTTTCTTAAGCTTTATATTCCCCCCCTTTCTACCTAGATTGTACACACACGTCTATACCAATTAACTTGAGTCTACAGTCAGTTCTTTAATCTCCCCCCCCCCCCCATTTCACTCTCCTTACCATTCATACTGGTAGGCAGCCAAATGTGTTGTCATTTTTCAAATAGTTTTTTATTTTGGTGCATGTACATTGCACTAACTAAACATAGCTGATTATATTGTAGATGTGCAAGACCACAGGTGAGTGAAGTTTGTAGTGAGGTGTAATATATGGAGGAGTAAGTCTTAATGTGTGAAGTACAAAAACAAGATTCATCTAACACCAAGAGGAGTGATTCATCTAACACCAAGTGTGATTCATCTAACACCAAGTGTAAAGAGTAGCTGAATGTAATGGTCACAAATTGTGAATCAGATGAACTGTCCATGCCAGTATGCATGTTCTTTTACTTGACTTTTTGGTCTCATAATATTTGAGTTATGAATACAATAGGTTTATTATCTATGGACAAGACTGTGAAATGAACCAAGACATATTTTCTCATACATCACATGGGATGCTCAAGTCAATGAAGGTTATAATACTCACAAAGTTTAATTTACCATGACCATAATAAATACAACATTTCTGAGAACAGGCAAATAAACGCAGGAAACAATTCGCTGATTTCTGGCTGTAATTTGGATTTCCTTAAAAGAAGTTTTTTCCATCCATCTGCAGAAAATGAATAAAATAAATAGTTTCTCCCTAAGAGCCTTCAAACTAATGCAAGGTCCACATAAACTGATAGACTGTTGTTAGGAGGCAGATGTTATGTCCAGTGGTCCACATATATATGGTAGACTGTTGTTAGGAGGCAGATGTTATGTCCAGTGGTACACATATATATGGTAGACAGTTGTTTAAGAGGCAGATGTTATGTCCAGTGATAGACATCTATGTGGTAGACAGTTGTTCATGTGACATGTTCTCAATCTCCATCATCTGAAGAAGAGTCTGAGTAAGGTAAATTTAATAAACTTGACACTTCCATTCGATGTGATGCTATCTTGATATCATCTAGATGTTCTCTTCCTGCCATCAGCTGTTTAGTACTAAGAGAAGAGGGTGACTTAGAGAAATCAAAGTCTAGTGGTTTAGACTGGAGGTCTGGGTCAACAGTGTCAGAGACCGGTTCATGTGGAGTGACATAACCATAACAGGTCTTATAGAAAGAGTCATTGTGTAGCACTGGTGTGTCTAACAGAGTCACAGTTTGCGGTCTGTCAAGTACAGAACAACCTAAAACTTCTACCATTGCCTGTTGAGCACAAACATCTGTAATGAAATAGAATTAAAAAGTAATTTATAAAATTAGTAATAAATAAATAAAATAAAATCACATCTGCTAAACAAAAGATATTGAGTAGAAATAAAATGTTCATTATTATATATGTGTAAGAATTTGAGAATAAAATATCACAACCCACCAGCATTATCAGAATGAAGCTTTCTTTGCTTGCCAGCATAAGGTCTATCTGTCCATGGTGTTGCATCTATATCTGGTTCAAGTTGCCGTATCTTGTGTACAAAAGCCTTGTATTCTCCTCGCAGATGGTTGAGTCGTTGTTCAAACTCTTCTATCTGTCTGGCTGGGTAGCAAGACACCTCCATTTGCTGTGAGAATAGTTAACTCAATAATAAATACAATTTATCATAGTTTATTATGCAGATGCAGACTCAAAAAGTTAATAATATGGACAAAAGACTAGAAACTAACATCTACTTACCGAAACATAAAATTCAATATCTTTCATGATGCTTGGGAGCCATTTTTTTATTTCATTCACTGTTTTTAAAGCCTCCTAAACAAAGGCAAAGTTTATATTTAGCACTCATATAATTGTGACAGTTTGAAAAAAACTTTAACAAATTGAAGTGACACTGCAGACACTGTATACACATGAACCAGTCTATAAATCTGGCATACGAACTACAACTTATATACAGATTAATAAATAACACAGAAAAAACAAGAGAATAAATTAATAGACAGGTTGAAAGATATTCTTAAAACAAACTGTAAAATGCCATGCCACATGAAATTTGATATACAGTCAACCCTCAGTTTACAAGCTAATAACCTGTTCCAGACAAGTGCTCATAATCCAAAACACTTGTATATCAAAGTATAATTTTTACAAAGAAAAAAGGCAACTCTGATTACTGGTTAAAAAACAACCAAATATATTATTATGCATAATAATGAATACCAGTTAATTTTATAGTTTTTAAAATGTAACAAAGTAAGCGAATTATTACTGTTTACCATGAGGGAAGATGTCGCACTGCTGCCCCCATTAAAAGAAAAAAATTATTGCCCTTCATTTATTATTCACACATGATTGGTTCCCTATAGCCAAAAATAATACAATGAAATGTATCATAATTGATTTGAAACCATTTATTAAAATTTGTTTTAAAATTTGGATAGATAAATTTAAATTAAATAAATTATATAATTATCTAGTACTGAATGTCATGGGTATTATTATTTTAAATCATGTTGTGGATCTTGTACTTCTTGGAAGGCTGTATATATTATTTATTATTTGTAGTGGAATCGTAGTAATATCAGTCTCTTTGGAGTTGTAATTTTGTTTTATTCTTATTTGAGTTTCCACAGATATGTGTAAGAAGTTAAACATACATTGATACAATTAAAAATGCCTGAGATTGAGAACAGTTGGCTAAGTTTTATATAAATATATTCAATTACAAATATTCTTCTTACTTCCATAAAGAAATTCTTTCACAGTTCACACATATAATACTGGTTAGATGATATTTATCTTGAGATTCACAAAATTATACTTTGATGCAAAAGAACGTCCTTCCTTAAAGAAATTTTATATCGTCTGTCTTTTCTAATGTTTGCTAAAATCTACATCCTACAGTAGCCAGTTAATTATATGAAAGATCAATTTTGAAGCTTAATTCTATTTACACTAACTATTATTCTTTTTAAGAATATAAATGTATGCTTTTAATGCTGAATCACACTTGCATTGTCCAAATATTGCGGTCTCGGCGATGCCCTAAGTAAAAATGTATGTAATGCAATTTCAAACTTTTATGCTTAGTGAACCACCATTAATACTGTTTCATTATTGCAATATACCTATATAGAAATACCATGATCACAGGGAAAATATTAAAAGCATAGTTTTTTTATATATAGATTTCCATTCTTACTTTTCTGGTTAACAATCTTTGTAATTTATAGAACGCTATTGTTACTCGACCAGCAAACTGGAATAATAATTTTTTTTTCCACCGACCAGCAATAGATGTGCACATGCGCAAATTGACAGACTCGGACTGCATATTATTGCATATTTTTTTGTTTTCGGGGCTAGGGTTAGGAAAAGGGTTAGGCGCAATATCTATAGCCGTATCCGAAAAAAAATAAAATGGAGTCCGTCTAGTCGCGCATGCGCAGTATCTATAGCCAGATCCCGAAAAAAAAATGATTCCAGTTTGCTGGTTTAGTAACAACTGCGTTCATAGAAATAGAAGTTTAATTATGCACACAAATATTCTAGATCAATTTATTATAATTTAAAATTTTTGTCACAAACCATTTAATATTCGTCCGCAATTCAGATATTGATATTGCTCAGAAAAGTTAGTCCCACGTGTCTTCTTGTAGCATGGATGCTGTTTGCAAATATATTTTAATCAGTTTGAGAAGCTTAGCTCAACACTAGCCAAAGAAAATGCAAGTTTCAAGGAGAGTCGCTGAGCTATGACAGTGTTAGGGACAATATCTTTAAGATTATTTTTTAATATTAAGTTTAATACATCCAGAGGCGGTGTAACCTTGCAACTCATCTTGGAATGGCTCTCAGTTTACTGCTTAGATCAACTACATCAATATTTATTCAAAGCTTTTGCGTTTTGCAAAACACAGGTAAACCTAGATTTTATTGTAATCTAAATTAATTTTTAAACAGACTTTGAAACCAAATTTAACATATTTATATTTCTTATAACAATGTTAATTACTTATTAAAACATCCACAATATACGTACTAATCTGGGTCTCGGTGGTCTTTTCTTTAACTGTTCTGATGAAAAATGAGCAAAAATTCATTACTCCTGTACATTTTAAAAAATAATAAAAAAACATGCTCTAGAATCTTAAATTTACAATAAATTCTAAATATTTTATTTATTTAAGATATGCCCAATGACATTATAACACAGTGCAGCCCCATAATTCATCCATGATCAGAAACAGATGTGACCTTTATTTTCAAATGAATTAATGTAAATCCAATCAGCTTTTTCTCAACATTCCAGCATTAAAACTAAAAGCATAATAGAGAATATAGTTTATACTAAAAACAATACCCAATTACTATTTAATGAAGATTTAAAATGTACATTTCTGAAGATTCTTATGTTGTAAAAAAGATGGCGAGAAGGAGAAATCTAAACTTAGAGAAACCCTGGATAAAGCTTGTAATTTACTGTTATTGTGTTAATCACATATATCAACTGTAAATAATACAAATTTAAGATTAACAGTGTTTAAGCAGGTGTATTTTATTTATTTGGCAAATTTTTGGCTGCTTGATATGTGCATTTTGATGGTTTTAGTCAAATAAAATCTGGCAACCCTGAATGGCATGGTCACTTGGTCTTGGTGCACATCAACTAATTTAATGAAATATGTACCAGACATTCATATTATTTACCAAGTTGTATTTTTGACCCCCTTTGTCTTCATTAGCCTTTCTTATTTTGTTGCTATTGCATAAATATTTTACATTAATCTACCATTTATAGTGAGAAAATGCACAACATATCAAAATAAATTAGGTACATTATATATATTTGCATCTACTGCATGATTTTTTGATTTTTTCTTCAGCCTGCTTGAGGAAAAAATGCACATGAGTAAGCTTACATTAATACATTTGTTATATACGTGATGTAAGATTTTTTTATTGCAGTTTTTCGGATTCTGTCTAATGCACATGTGTAGTTCAACGAGAATAAACAGTTAGTGTGCATTTAAACTTTAAATGTAGATTTTATCAGTAAGAATCCTGAGAAAATTTTTTTTTGTCATTAAAAAAAAAAAAAAATTCTGAATTTTTTGTGTATTAGGGAGAATATTTTTTATTTTACGAGTGTCAAGAGGTGATTTACATTTAGTCAGGACAGTATTATTAATTTCTTTTACGTAAATCCTGAATGTTTGTGTATTTTGGAGAATATGTTAAGAGCGTTATGGAGGCGATTTTATGAGTGTTAGGGAGAACGTTTTACAGGTGTTAGGGAGTCAAATGTTATTAATTTTAAAGGGTTTCTGGGGGGGGGGGGAGGGGATTGATACTGCTTTAGCTCACACTTTTTGGTTTTGTTTTTAAACTTTTGTAAATTGATTTTTTGAATGAGATAGTTAAATTCTGACATGGTTAGGCTTAGAGTTAGATGGATCTCGAAAAAAAAAAAAGAATAATTGTGATTGCCGTGCTTGCACACATCTATAGACACAACCCAAAAAAAATAATAATACTGAAACTGAATCCCTCAAGACAGAACATATGCGTTTTTTATTATTATTAATAATAATATTATTATTTCTACAGTTAATATTCTACAAAATCTCTAAGCCTAGTTCATAGATGGGTAATCTATCGTTTTAGGAACAGAAATTATTTTGATAATATTATTGATACTCTACCTATGCTATATAATATGTATATAACGGTTCCAAATCAGAGTACTAATCATTTTAATGTACTGTTTACATCAATATAAAATTCAATATTATTCATTTTAGACACAAATTATTCATCTTAATTAGTTTATCACAAAAAATTGCATTTTATAACACTTCGGTTGATCATTTGCTTTCGTTTCGTTTTTTTTTTAACTTTTAACTGAAGGAAAAATGTAATAGTTAATTAAAGAGGAGACAATGTATGAAAGTTATCGAAGTGGCTACGGTTACGGCCAGCACCATTATATTAGGGTTAGGAATATGGCCGTAATCCGTATTTTTTTCCCAGGTAACAGCCAGTATATTAGAGTTAGGAATAGGGTTAGGATTAGGGTGTGGAGCAATATCTATGGCTGTTACCCGGAAAAGAAATACGGATTACGGCCGGCCGTAACCATTGCGGAAAGTTATTTGAATTCTATCACTCCAAAAACTAAATTTCTGGGAACACAAACCTTCCTTCTGTTGTTGTAAATAAAAACGATTCAACCTGGCTAGCTGTTTCTCTTCGTTTCTAGCCATTTTTGCCTAAAAAGAATTTAAAATAAATAATTATGGCTCATTTATTATTTCTAGACCGCCACAAGATCGCAGTCAGTGTTAGACTGTAACATTTATTTACTATTGACAAAAAATTCTTACGTTTCCGGTTTACTCGTTTTTTTTTTTACCAATCTTTTATTATCCAAATTTGTTAACTTTCTTTTTTGAAAGCAAGACAATAAATTGCGTTCGAGGCCGTACATTTATTACGTCAACAAAATGGGGGAAGTTGGGGGGGGGGGGGGGATGGTTGCACCATCAGCAATTGTATTCCTACACAATAGGAGATTACTATCATTTTTTTTCATAGACTTAGATATTGATGACAACAATGATGTCCACCGTAAGGCACCGTTGTATAAAGTTACCAGTGGAGTTCGGTTGGGGGGGGGGGGGGGATATGTTTGGAGTCCTCCCAGTGTGCCACCAACGCCTTACGCTAATGCACATCACAAACATTGCTATCTCACTTGGTGCTTTAAAATCTTTGCAAAGTTTAAATTTCTTTTACATCAAAATTTGTCGCTGACAGGTCATAATAACGTACATAATACGAAGTCGTCTGATCATATATTTCACATATTTTTCCGAAATGAGAAACTAGCTATATCATTAAAGAAGCTTTTGGGATTTGCACTGTTTCATCTTTGTTTAGGCTCATATTTATTTCTCTAAATTATTATTTTTTTTTCTCTAAATTTCGTTCCATTTTTCTAACAACATTTAAAATATAATTCAGAGCACAAAGGGGCTGTCCATTATTTATGTCAACAAATTTATCACGATTTTTACCCCCCCCCCTTGTCAACAACTTGTCAAACTTCCAGCGACCCCCCCACAAAATTACGTCAACATTTCATTATCCCCCCCACCCCTAAAATAAAAATAAAATGGAAAAAAAGCAATATTTAAAATAGGCTAATTTACAACTACAACAAAAAAGTGAATAGAAGTAAAATGTTTAGAAAAAAAGTTTAATAAACTTTAAACTTATGAACATATTTCCTATTTATAACTACAAAGGCTTACTCTGAACAGAATATAAATTATAGGGTTTACAAAAATGTATAAACATTACACCTTTAAATTATGAACATATTTCAATTAATTAAACACTTTAAAGACTATTTAATTATTTACAAAGACTTGTTCTAACTTCAAGCAGAAACGTGATTAAAAAGCTAAACTATAAATACAGTTTTAATATATTAACATATTTTTTTTTTACAAACAAAACAAATCCAATTCTTATAATCTCCCATGGAGATGTCAAATGTTCCTTAATTGTTATTATTGGCATATGTTCTGGGTGAATAATTTCTTGTGGAACCGAAACACCAGACAAGTCAACATTTTCCTCATCTAGCCATTCTGCACTTACTATCACCCAACGAGCAATAATTACCATGTCTTTTGACAGCCACTCGCATTGGACGAATTCTTTGCATTTAGGATTTGACTGGGCCCAGGCATACATTGTTGGTGCTGTTCAGCCCCGTAGCCAAGGGGGGGGGCACTAGGGGGCCGTGCCCCCCCCGGTAGGTGTGGAGTGCCCCCCCCCCCCCGCTTAAAAAAAGAAGAAAAAGAGGAAAAAATAAAGAAAAAGTAAAGGTGCCCCCTTTCTGGGTATTGGTGCCTCCCTGCGTACTTTGACCTGGCTACGGGCCTGGTGCTGTTGAACATGATTCTTTAACATGGCTTGCGAAGCAACATAAAGGTGACAGATTTTACATATCCGTTCAAACAATAGCAACTGGATAAATGGACAATATATATCAAATGGAAGAATGTTGAATGCTTTTGCCGATCGAGGTAGTATGATTTTAACTTTCACAGACTGATTGAAGAAAAGAAATGGAAATCTTTGTGAGTTTATATCAGATACATCTGGTTATTTAAGGCCCTCATTAGTTTGGCAGACTGGAATTGGTGGGGGGGATAAATCTATCAGCAATAATATAAAAGTGCGAGCTTCTTATCGGTTGGCAACAAGTTACATCACAACATTTGACAATTCGTTGAAAGTACTGACTTTTTCTTACATGGTTTTGGCACTAAACACTCCGCCGCTGTTGGAAAATTGTCTACGCTTACTTGCTTTCATATTTCTGTCAATGTTTCGCCAACATATTTGAAGTTTAATTTTTCCAATACTTCATCAATTGTTCGACCTTGTGTGTCAAGGTGGCTTCCAAAATGTTAATGTGGCAAAATTAGTAGGAATATAGTTAGTTTAATTAAAATACTGAAAGTTGGGCGGGTGTGTAATTATATTAAATTTTAAAAAAGTAACATTGTTGACGTCAACTTTTCTTGACCTCCCCCTCCCCCTTGTAAAGAATTGTCAAAAATTTTCTGACCCTCCCCCCCCTATTTTGTTGACATAATTAATGGACAGCCCCAAATTCATGACAGCATATCAACAGAAGTGTAAGGGACTGTCCTCCATGGTTGCCAGTTGTTTGCAGTCGCCAACCAGTGCCAATTAACGCTTGTGTGTGTGTGAAGTCCCTGTAAGGATGATATGAAATCTCTTAGATCCTATAAACCACTAATGGGACGGTTTTTATGGTGTCCTTCTTTCATCCCCATCAAAGTCGATAGTGCAATAGCCATGGATGCACCACGGGAGATAAAGCGGGGACTTAAGCCATGACATGAAATATCCACTGGTCATCACCGGAGATCAAACCAGTGACCCTCAGGTTGACAGCCGACCGCTTTACCACACGACCATCCGTCCCCACTAAAGCTTGTCACGATACTGATCATCATTGGCTACATTACACAAGACATTATTATGTGCTATTGCACTTCAAACAGTTATTTGCCTTATTTAACAGACCTCACTCAATAATCACAACTATATATAGCCTATTTCATACATGCAGCCAGAGCCGGATTTACAATTTTAGGGGCCCTAGGTCATTTAGAAAAATAAAAAAATATTGCTAAGTTTTTTATTTTTTTTATTTTTGTATACTACTCAACATTTTGGGGACCCTTATTTTGCTGGGCCCTGGGCCACGACCTAGTCGGCCTATCTCTAAATATGGCCCTGCTTACCGTAAATACAGTAATATCCTTTATTTGCCATGGATACAGTTATATCTTCTATTTGCCATGGATACAGTTATATCCTCTATTTGCCATGAATACAGCTATATCCTCTATTTGCCATGGATACAGCTATATCCTCTATTTGCCATGGATACAGTTGTATCCTCTATTTGCCATGGATACAGTTATATCCTCTATTTGCCACGGATACAGTTGTATCCTCTATTTGCCATGGATACAGTTATATCCTCTATTTGCCATGGATACAGTAATATCCTATATTTGCCATGGATACAGTAATATCCTCTATTTGCCATGGATACAGTAATATCCTATATTTGCCATGGATACAGTAATATCCTATATTTGCCATGGATACAGTTATATCCTCTATTTGCCATGGATACAGTAATCTCTCTATATATATTTCACTTCTTCAAGACGCCGGAAATACGTCACAGTAAGCAAGACACATCCAACCACGTTCGACAACTCGCGTTGTTTACCAGCCTGAAAGACTATAGATTTGTGGAATTCCCAAAACCGTCACTGCAAGCGCGTTGTTTTTTTTTATTTCTTTTATAAAACCAGATTATTTTAATTTCTTAAATGACGTTTTGTCCTTTTATTTGGTAATGAAAACATTTATTTACATTACTGCTGAAGTGTGAATTTAACTTTAGAAAAGAAAATATTACAGACTAAGGTGTTGTTCACTTAAGACGTAACCAGCCTGAAAGACTATAGATTTGTGGAATTACCAGAACCGTCAATGGAAGCGCGTTTTTTTTTATTTCTTTTATAAAACCAGATTATTTTAATTTGACGAAGTCCTGTTAGACGCAATGTAAAAAAAGCGATAGAGAGAAAGATAAAGAGAGAGAGAGAGAGAGAGAGAGAGAGAGAGAGAGAGAGAGAGAGAGAGAGAGAGAGAGAGGAGAGAGAGAAAGAGAGAGAGAGAGCTTGTTGTTTTTATTTCAATTATATTATTTTTTTTTCACAAATTTCTATAAATTGACTTTAATGCAACGTTTGATTTTTATTTTTACTAAGATAAAACCATAATGAGACTCTCACTAACTCACTGTGACCACTCATGGTATAGCTATAACAGTGGTCGGCAACCTTTTGAGACGGAAGAGCCAAAAGTTATAATTTACAATTTTCTCAGTTTTTAAAGAGCCACTAAAATTGTTGTATCAATATTATGTTATTTGATTAGGATTATGTATATAAAATAAAATAATTATTATTATTTGCACTTGGAACTGGAAGGTCGCAATTTGACATCGAAAGAGCCGCAACTTGACATCGAAAGAGCCGCATGCGACTCGCGAGCCGTAGTTGCCGACCCCTGGCCTATAACAATGGTGGCGAACCTTAATGCGGGCCGCATGTGGCCACTCATGGTATAACCTATAACAATGGTGGCGAACCTTAATGCGGGCCGCATGTGGCCACTCATGGTATAACCTATAACAATGGTGGCGAACCTTAATGCGGGCCGCATGTGGCCACTCATGGTATAACCTATAACAATGGTGGCGAACCTTTATGCGGGCCGCGTGCCCAAACTTCAACCAAAAAAAAATACCCACTTATTTATAACAAATTAAAATTATTGCATGTGACATTTTAGTCGCGTGCCGATTGATGAGGATTTGCGTACCGACTGTGGCACACGTGCCGTAGGTTAGCCACCACTGACCTATAGTATATAACCTATATAATTAGGGCAACTATATAACTATATAAAGTTTTAGTATGTCTACCAAGGTAGCACGACAGACAATAAAACTCAAACTCTAAATATACTTATACAAAACATGTTTTTAAAACGGCGACCCTTGTCTTTACAAGCAAGCCAATCAAATTATTGATTTAACAATAGTCGGTTCAGGTCACATAAGGTCAGTTCAGGTCATATAAGGTCAGATTAGGTCAAATATATCTCTCTCCCTCTTTTCCCTATCTGAAGCACTAAACAGAATCAAGATTTAAGACTAGTAACAAAGCTATCAATAGTTAGTGTTACAAAGTTGTTATTGTAAATACATTTACATGATGATCGTTGGTATGATAGGCAAACTTAGTGTTACAAACTTGTGAATAATGTCTAATACCTAGATGTCATACATTGACTTAGTGTACATGCCTTTACATTTTGTCTTGCCATCCAACATTATTAAGACGGATTGATCGCTGCCAACTTTTCCTGACAGTGCCTTTGACCATTACTGCAAATGGAGCCCGACTTCAATCACAGGCAATTAATGCACAATGTAAACATACGCTTTATTTCTTTCTCAACTTGTTAAAAACTTCTTTGAACCGGGCAACCGGCACAGAGTCTTCGAACCCTGGTGGGACACTGAACCCTGGTGGGACACTGAACCCTGGTGGGACACTAAGCCCTTGTGGGACACTGAGCCCTGGTGGGACACTGAACCCTGGTGGGACACTGAGCCCTGGTGGGACACTGAACCCTGGTGGGACACTGAACCCTGGTGGGACACTGAGCCCTGGTGGGACACTGAACCCTGGTGGGACACTGAGCCCTGGTGGGACACTGAACCCTGGTGGACACTGAACCCTGGTGGGACACTGAACCCTGGTGTTTGGGTTATGTGTGTCGCCTCTGTGTCGTGGCATAGAAAGTGTCGTCTATGTGTAGTGGCATAGAAAGTGTCGCATCTGTGTAGTGGCATAGAAAGTGTCGTCTATGTGTAGTGGCATAGAAAGTGTCGTCTATGTGTAGTGGCATAGAAAGTGTCGCATCTGTGTAGTGGCATAGAAAGTGTCGTCTATGTGTAGTAACATAGAAAATGTCGTCTATGTGTAGTGGCATAGAAAGTGTCGTCTATGTGTCGTGGCATAGAAAGTGTCGTCTATGTGTAGTGGCATAGAAAGTGTCGCATCTGTGTAGTGGCATAGAAAGTGTCGTCTATGTGTAGTGACATAGAAAGTGTCGTCTATGTGTAGTGGCATAGAAAGTGTCGTCTATGTGTAGTGGCATAGAAAGTGTCGCATCTGTGTAGTGGCATAGAAAGTGTCGTCTATGTGTAGTAACATAGAAAATGTCGTCTATGTGTAGTGGCATAGAAAGTGTCGTCTATGTGTCGTGGCATAGAAAGTGTCGTCTATGTGTAGTGGCATAGAAAGTGTCGTCTATGTGTAGTGGCATAGAAAGTGTCGCATCTGTGTAGTGGCACAGAAAGTGTCGTCTATGTGTAGTGGCATAGAAAGTGTCGTCTATGTGTAGTGGCATAGAAAGTGTCGCATCTGTGTAGTGGCATAGAAAGTGTCGTCTATGTGTAGTGACATAGAAAGTGTCGTCTATGTGTAGTGGCATAGAAAGTGTCGTCTATGTGTAGTGGCATAGAAAGTGTCGCATCTGTGTAGTGGCATAGAAAGTGTCGTCTATGTGTAGTAACATAGAAAATGTCGTCTATGTCTAGTGGCATAGAAAGTGTCGTCTAAGTGTAGTGGCATAGAAAGTGTCGTCTATGTGTCGTGGCATAGAAAGTGTCGTCTATGTGTATTGGCATAGAAAGTGTCGTCTATGTGTAGTGGCATAGAAAGTGTCGTCTATGTGTAGTGGCATAGAAAGTGTCGTCTATGTGTAGTGGCATAGAAAGTGTCGTCTATGTGTAGTGGCATAGAAAGTGTCGTCTATGTGTAGTGGCATAGAAAGTGTCGTCTATGTGTAGTGGCATAGAAAGTGTCGTCTATGTGTAGTGACATAGAAAGTGTCGTCTATGTGTCGTGGCATAGAAAGTGTCGTCTATGTGTAGTGGCATAGAAAGTGTCGTCTATGTGTAGTGGCATAGAAAGTGTCGTCTATGTGTAGTGACATAGAAAGTGTCGTCTATGTGTCGTGGCATAGAAAGTGTCGTCTATGTGTAGTGGCATAGAAAGTGTCGTCTATGTGTCGTGGCATAGAAAGTGTCGTCTATGTGTCGTGGCATAGAAAGTGTCGTCTATGTGTAGTGGCATAGAAAGTGTCGTCTATGTGTAGTGGCATAGAAAGTGTCGTCTATGTGTAGTGACATAGATAGTGTCGTCTATGTGTAGTGGCATAGAAAGTGTCGTCTATGTGTAGTGGCATAGAAAGTGTCGTCTATGTGTCGTGGCATAGAAAGTGTCGTCTATGTGTAGTGGCATAGAAAGTGTCGTCTATGTGTAGTGACATAGAAAGTGTCGTCTATGTGTAGTGGCATAGAAAGTGTCGCATCTGTGTAGTGACATAGAAAGTGTCGTCTATGTGTAGTGGCATTGAAAGTGTCACATCTGTGTAGTGGCATAGAAAGTGTCGTCTATGTGTAGTGGCATAGAAAGTGTCTATCTATCTATCTATCTATCTATCTATCTATCTATCTATCTATCTATCTATCTATCTATCTATCTATCTATCTATCTATCTATCTATCTATCTATCTATCTATCTATCTATCTATCTATCTATCTATCTATCTATCTATCTATCTATCTATCTATCTATCTCTCTGTCTCTCTGTCTCTCTATGTATATATATAGAGAGAGAGACAGAGATAGAGAGATAAAGAGAGAGGGGGCAGGGAGGGAGAGAGAGGATATTAGGGAGGGAGGAAGGGGGGGGGGAGGGGGAGGGAGGGAGAGGGGAGAGAGGAGGGCGGGGAGAGGGAGAGAGAGGGGATGGGAGAGGGAGGGATGGAGAAAGGAGGGAGGGAAGGAGAGAGGGAGAGAGAGAATGGGAGAAATGAGAGGTATGAGAGACAAAGAGTGAGAGGGGGGCAGGGAGGGAGAGAGGGAAGGAGGAAGGGAGGAAGGGGAGGGGGTGGAAAGGGGGGAGAAGGGGGTGGGAGAGGGAGGGAGGGAGGGAAAGGGAGATAGAGCGGGAGAAAGGGAGATAGAGGGGGAGAAAGGGAGATAGAGGGGAGTTAGGGAGAGAGAGAGGAAGGGAGAGAGGGGTAGGGAGAAAACAAAAGGTAAACAGAAAACCTTATTTTAAACCCGGGCAAAGCCGGGTACTTGCAACTAGTATATATATATATAAAGCGTGTAAGTAAGCAATTAAGAAAGAAAGTTAGTAAGAAAAAAGAAGCCGAATGGAACTTACACGCGGGTGCTGTATCGTGCCACACCAACTTGCTTCTGTGCTGCAAAAAATGGCATGATGAAGTATTTATTTTTACTTTTCAGTGCATTTTAACAAAAGCTTATTTTGTTAATGTTTCGTTTTGATTTTAACATTGAGAGAATTAATTACTATTTAAACAAATAATCCTAAGTTATTAGCGTTGACGGGTACAACGTAATTTGTGACGTATGAAATGTAGGTCATTACTGCACATTAGTAGGTGGCATATTACTACCAGGTAGGTGGCATAAATTAGCACTCATATATTTATCTACTGATTTTTGGTTTAGTTTGGTATGGATGGTTGGTTTGATTGGTTGGTTCGGTTTTTTTTGGTTAGGTTAGCTAGTTTGGTTTGTTAGTTTGATTAGTTGGTTTGGTTGGTTGATTTGTTTGGTTGTTTGGTTTATTTGGTTGTTTCATTTGGTTTGGTTGGTTAGCATTGACAGGTAAAGCTAAAATTGTGGCGTATGAAATGTAGGTCATTTCTGCACATTAGGTAGGTGGCATAAATTAGCACCCAAATCTTTACCAAATGGTGTGTTAGAATGTTTCAAGTGTCATATTTGAACTCCCGACTTACCGGGCAACGCCGGGTACACTGCTAGTATAATTATATGTCAATGGATGCAAACTCAATGATAGCCAATTACATAATTATATGTTAGTGGATGCAAAATTCATGATAGCCAATTATATAATTATATTTCGATGGATGCAAACTCCATGATAGCCAATTATATAATTATATGCTAATGGGTGCAGATTCATAAGGGGCATAAAAATACTAGTGTATTCGAAAATAAAATATACTAAAATTATAGTTGCTGCTTACCCCTGCGTAACCAATCTTGTACTCCTTGGGGTAATCTACCCAGAGCCGGATTTACATTTTTTAGGGGCCATAGGGCAACAAAAATTTGAGGTCCCATTATGAAAAATTAAAACTAATGCTTAAGTTGTTTCTTTTTAATTTTTCTATACTACTAAACATTTCGCAGGGCCTAGTGGGCCTCTCTGTAAGTCCAGCCCTTATCGTACCACCGGGGTAGAGCCGCGGTGTTAGTGTATTACTGTACTAGTGACCATGATTGGTTTAACTAGACCGAAGCGAGGCGGCAGTAAAAAGTTGCTGTTGTCAGTGTCACCATCGCAAGACCGCCGCGTTGCGCTCTCTATGCCTAGGTCGCAGTACCCAGGGTGGAAAGATGTAAATTGTGTGTCCATGTGTTGAGTTGTGTTTCAATTCAGGGATTTAACGATGATTGTTGAAGTACATGGAGATAATTGAGGTAAATAGTGGTTAATCAAATTATTTAAATATATATATATATATATATATATATATATATATATATATATATATATATATATATATATATTGTCTTGTTTGGCTAGTTATGTCAATAGATGAACAATATTTACAATTGCTCTGGGCTACAAAGTTTACCAAAACTTTTTTTTAAAGAAAATGTTACCTGTCTTCTTCTACATTCTTACTCAGGTCACGCCCTGATTAAGACGGGCAAAGACCTACTGCCATTCCTAAATAAACAGATGAAACTCAAGTTAAATAAAGTATGGGATTCTTTGCAGTTTACTGACGTATTCTTACGTTGGGGGTTGGGTTGGGGGTAGGGGAAGTGCGACAGGGCAAGGTAAAAGTGCTATCAATTACCCCGCTTAGAAATATTAGCTATTTTTTTTTCCAAGGGGGAGGGCTTGACTGCAGGCCTGCCAGAATATTAGAGCCCAATGATTTGTATCGATTATTTATATCTTATCTTTTGAAAATTTGCCTGGGAGACCCAGGGAGTCCATACAGCTCTGTAGAATCAAATACATTTACTATTTTAAGGAACTTCGACTGCGCAACATTGGAAGGGAGGGGGTAAGGAGAGAGACAGAGAGAGAGAGAGTAAATACCACACTCATTAGAAATAGCTTTAATTTATTTAATGATTGAAGTGACTGTAATATGATAATACAAACTGACTCAAACTGTGGGTCGCGGATGAATTTTAAGTTGCTCATGACAAAATTAAAATACATAACGAAAAGACAGAGTGTATATGTATTGCAGGATAAGAACTAAGTAGAGTGTATATGTATTGCAGGATAAGAACTAAGTAGAGTGTATATGAAATGCAGGATAAGAACTAAGTAGAGTGTATATGTATTGCAGGATAAGAACTAAGTAGAGTGTATATGTATTGCAGAATAAGAACTAAGTAGAGTGTATATGAAATGCAGGATAAGAACTAAGTAGAGTGTATATGTATTGCAGGATAGGAACTAAGTAGATTGTATATGTTTTGTAGGATAAGAACTAAGTAGATTGTATATGTATTGCAGAATAAGAACTAAGTAGAGTGTATATGTATTGCAGGATAAGAACTAAGTAGAGTGTATATGTATTGCAGGATAAGAACTAAGTAGATTGTATATGTATTGCAGAATAAGAACTAAGTAGAGTGTATATGTATTGCAGGATAAGAACTAAGTAGAGTGTATATGTATTGCAGGATAAGAACTAAGTAGATTGTATATGTATTGCAGAATAAGAACTAAGTAGAGTGTATATGTATTGCAGGATAAGAACTAAGTAGAGTGTATATGTATTACAGGATAAGAACTAAGTAGAGTGTATATGAAATGCAGGATAAGAACTAAGTAGAGTGTATATGTATTGCAGGATAGGAACTAAGTAGATTGTATATGTATTGCAGGATAAGAACTAAGTAGAATGTATATGTATTGCAGGATAAGAACTAAGTAGAGTGTATATGTCTTGCAGGATAAGAACTAAGTAGAGTGTATATGTATTGCAGAATAAGAACTAAGTAGAGTGTATATGTATTGCAGGATAAGAACTAAGTAGAGTGTATATGAAATGCAGGATAAGAACTAAGTAGAGTGTATATGAAATGCAGGATAAGAACTAAGTAGAGTGTATATGAAATGCAGGATAAGAACTAAGTAGAGTGTATATGTCTTGCAGAATAAGAACTAAGTAGAGTGTATATGTATTGCAGGATAAGAACTAAGTAGAGTGTATATGAAATGCAGGATAAGAACTAAGTAGAGTGTATATGAAATGCAGGATAAGAACTAAGTAGAGTGTATATGAAATGCAGGATAAGAACTAAGTAGAGTGTATATGAAATGCAGGATAAGAACTAAGTAGAGTGTATATGAAATGCAGGATAAGAACTAAGTAGAGTGTATATGTCTTGCAGGATAAGAACTATGTTTCTGTTTCAAAACATTTTTGTATTTACCTTCATTAATGTATATTTAATTTCATGGTTGTGTATTACGTTTTCGTGGCTTTATCCTACCGGATGTAATCTTTCATCATTAAGCATTAGTCATGCATGAAATCTCGACCAGATGAAGTCCACATAGATAATCGATGAACAAGTAGCACGACTAAGCTATCGATTGATTGATTATATTAGAAAGAAGGTTTATGAAATACTGTTTAAGTAAATCGATCACAACGTCTTTGACTCATCGATACAGAAAACGTTTACGATTAAAACATTCTTTAATACATTAACATTTTAAAATAATACAAATACATATTATTTATGATTTTCTTATATAAAAATCATATTTTTTTTACTATTTGTGACTTTTGTCGACAAAAACTTCCCAATTTTACCCTCTACAAAAACTTCCCAATTTTACCCTCTACAAAAACTTCCCAATTTTACGCTCTACAAAAGCTTCCCAATTTTACCCTCTACAAAAACTTCCCAATTTTACCCTTTACAAAAACTTCACAAGTTTACCCTCTACAAAAACTTCCCAATTTTACGCTCTACAAAAGCTTCCCAATTTTACCCTCTACAAAAACTTCCCAATTTTACCCTCTACAAAAACTTCCCAATTTTACGCTCTACAAAAGCTTCCCAATTTTACCCTCTACAAAAACTTCCCAATTTTACCCTTTACAAAAACTTCACAATTTTACGCTCTACAAAAAAAAAAGAAGAAAGATAAAATAAATCTTTGTTTTTAAATTAACTTTTAGGATTCTTTAAATCTATAATCAAACTTTCTGTATTAAATAATTAAACAATCTTATTGTCAATACATAAGGGGTGGCTACTGCGTGGCTCGCGAGCTGCATGCGACTCTTGCAGGCCAATGATGTGTGTCTGTTTATTAAATCACCTGTCTGTCATTATTCATCTTGTTTTGGAAATAAAAAAAAAGTCTCTAATGAATATTTCCCCCTTTTATGACTTCTGAATGTAATGTAATTCCTTTCTTAATTAAAAAAGTTTGTAACATTTTGTATTTTGTAGTTTTTTGCTAGATTCTGGACTGGGTGTGGGCACATTTTTTATTAATAAAATTTGCAGCGAAATGGGGGATGGGATTATGTGGGGAATGCGGTGGGGGGGGGGACCTGGTGGTGTAATTGGTCAGGGGCACCAGAATTCCAGGCTGCTTTCGATGAAATAAGATCGGCAAATGTCAATGTCAATTAACTCAACTATTCAAACATGAATCCATTTCACATCAATCTACACAATTTGATCATTATACACTGTAACTAAGTGAAGCTGATACAATTTACATGCCACCGCTGCTGTTACAAATTACATGACACCGCTGCTGTTACAATTTACATGACACCGCTGCTGTTACAATTTACATGACACCGCTGCTGTTACAATTTACATGACACCGCTGCTGTTACAATTTACATGACACCGCTGCTACATTTGGGGAGATTCATTACTGTCATTTAATGTTAACTTCATCGTGGGGAGTTTCAATGGAATTCTAAAGAATGTCGACCAACCAGTTGGCTTGTCATTCGGATTGGGTTTCATACATTTGTTAAAATGTTTAAGGGATGCTACATAACGTGTTGTAGGCTACATAACGTGTTGTAGGCTACATAACGTGTTGTAGGCTACATTGTGTGTTGTACTGTAAATAAAAGACGAACACGTTTAAAATTATCTATCTATCTATCTATCTATCTATCTATCTATCTATCTATCTATCTATCTATCTATCTATCTATCTATCTATCTATCTATCTATCTATCTATCTATCTATCTATCTATCTATCTATCTATCTATCTATCTATCTATCTATCTATCTATCTATCTATCTATCTATCTATCTATCTATCTATCTATCTATCTATCTATCTATCTATCTATCTATCTATCTATCTATCTATCTATCTATCTATCTATCTATCTATCTATCTGTTTGTCTGTCTGTCTGTCTGTCTGTTTGACTTACTGTCTCTGTTAGCCTGTCTTTCCAATGATCTTAAGCCAGTCGAGCTACAGCTGATCCATGGCCCCTAGTCCCACATAGTTCATTGGGGAACCATAAAGTCCAATACTACCATAGTACATAAAGTCCAATACTACCATAGTACATAAAGTCCAATACTACCATAGTACATAAAGTCCAATACTACTATAGTACATAAAAACAACTTAATCTGTTTATAAATACTTATCGTAATGTATTTACGACTGCTAGAGCTTAGTCACATACATTTAGTCACATACATTTAGTCACATACATTTAGTCACATACATTTAGTCACATACATTTAGTCACATACATTTAGTCACATACACTTAGTCACATACATTTAGTCACATACATTTAGTCATATGTTCGCGGCATTCCTTACATCGTCCCATAATCCTTCGTTGTACCCCGGTCTGGATATGTTCTCGGCAGCAGTGTATATATACATGTATATCCCTTTAGCCCGTTGATCTAAAAATAAAAACCCACGAGCCAAGTTTCACAAATGTCACTTTGACACATGTATACATAACACACTGGAGAATCTATAATTTATGAAGTAAATTTAAGCATCAAACAACTTGAATTACACAAGAACAAACAGAACGATGTGTGACAGCTGAACGGAACATCTGACCACACAGTTGGTTATAGTGAACTAATTGGTTTCAAATGTTGGGCTTAGTGTTAGCTGAAATAGTACATTAAAAATACATTTTTAATGAAGTTGTCTGATGTTTCTTACAGTCACATCACCACATCTGGGGCCGTCCATAAAATACGTCACGCTTTTTATTTTTGACCATTTTTTACCCCCCCCCCCCTTTCCCCTATCACAAAGTGTCACAAATCTCGGGGACCCCCCCCCCCCAAAGTACGTCACACTTTCGAAATTTTTTAAAATTGATAACTAACTATCAGACTATTAAATGACTTTATTAGTAGAATTAGTAGACATTCTTTAGAATTCCATTGAAACTCCCCACGATGAAGTTAACTGTAATTGTCAACAGTTGTCACAGTTATTCTTTGAAACAGTAGCTCAATCAATTGATTAAATAATACAAATGAAAACAAAACAATGGGACTAAAAAAGGACTAGATTGACATATTGAGTGAGCAGCTCTTGTGCTATATTGAATATGTTTATAGTGTGCCTGTGAATTATGTTTAATTAAAAAAATATTCACTAGACGTCATCCATCCATGGTGATGTGAAGTGTTCTTCCATAGTTACGACTGACAGAAATCTTTCCCCATCGTCGTTTCCTGGAAGAATAAATGCAGACAGATTAACTTCATCCTCATCTAGCCACTCAATATCCTCTGAATGTGCATTTTCCATTCTGCCAACAATTGCCATGAGTTCTCTTTGCCTTCAAGCACCGATTCTCAAATGATAAATGCATTTTATCTGAGTTGATTCTGGGAAATTTCGGGTTGGCACATTTTACTGCGCCCGAGCTCTGTGTTGTCCTGTGTTTGTAAGGCAAAGTATAAGTTACACACGTTGCAAATTCGATCATGTAAGCTGGTCTGCAAAAATGGACAATAAAGATCATATGGTTGCACTTTAAAAACTTCTGTTGATCTTGGCATAATGTCATCAAATTTGAAAGTTTGTGCCACAAACAATGAAGGAAATTTATGAGCATCGGCATCTGCTCTTTCTGAAGATATGAGTCCATCAGTTGTTTGGTTGATTTGGATTGGAGGAGGGAAGAATCTCGAAGGTAAAACGTTGAAATATGAGCTCCGTACTTTGTCGCAACATTTTATGTCCTGACATTTCACAATTTTAGTGAAGTATTGGCTGGTGCGAACATGATTGTCAAACCATTCCTGATCCTTCGACATCAGTCCTGATGCATCCAATTCAGATTTCTAAGGGTTGATATATTCTGCAACTGTTGGAAATTGGTCAACAATCACATGCGACCAGATTTCAGCTAATGTTTCACTTGCAAACTTGAAGTTTGTTCTTTCCAAATTCTCATTGATTGTTCTGCCCTGCGAATCAAGGTGACTGCCACAATGTTCATTTGACAATATTATAATAAAAATTACAAATTTCTTAATCAGTGATATAATTATGCAGTAGACAACAAAGAAATAATAACACTTCCAGTAAGGCTACACATAAAACAAGGCTTCGCAACAGTGTACTAGCGCTCCAAACTAGCATGAGGAACAACACATTGAAAAGATATACATTTCATGCCATTTTGACATAAAACTAATTCAAGTGTTTCTCAAAATTTTTGAAAATTATTTTTAAAACTATTAGGTTTTACTAAAAAAATAAAAAAAATAAATTAGAAATAAAATTAAAAATATATTAAAAATGTGACGTCACACTTGGCCTGACCCTCCCTCCCCCCCGGTCACAAACTGTCACACTTTCTTACACCCCCACCCCTTGGAGCGCGACGTACTTTATGGTCGGCCCTTCTGAAATTTTGTTTCTCACATATATATCTATGATGTCACCCACACTGTCACAGTAACATATATCTATGATGTCACCCACACTCTCACAGTAACATATACATCTATGATGTCATCCACACTCTCACAATAACATATATCTATGATGTCATCCACACTCTCACAGTAACATATATATCTATGATGTCACCCACACTCTCACAGTAACATATATCTATGATGTCAGTCACACTCTCACAGTAACATATATATATATATATATGATGTCATCCACACTCTCACAGTAACATATACATCTATGATGTCACCCACACTCTCACAGTAACATATATATATATATATATGATGTCATCCACACTCTCACAGTAACATATACATCTATGATGTCACCCACACTCTCACAGTAACATATACATCTATGATGTCACCCACACTCTCACAGTAACATATATATCTATGATGTCATCCACACTCTCACAGTAACATATATCTATGATGTCACCCACACTCTCACAGTAACATATATATCTATGATGTCACCCACACTCTCACAGTAACATATATATCTATGATGTCACCCACACTCTGACAGTAACATATACATCTATGATGTCATACATAGTCTATACATCTATGATGCCATATATAGTCCTATACATCTATGATGTCACACATAGTCCTTTACATCTATGATGTCACACATAATCCTATACATCTTTGATGTCACACACAGGCCCACCGACAGAAATTTCGGACTCCTGGGCAGGGCTGTCACGGCCGCCCTACCGTGCTGATAATAATATTTTCAAAAGTTGATTGGCCAGCTCAGTCCGGGCCCCTAAAGCTTACCGGGCCCCTGGGAATTTCGCCCCCTGCCTCCTATCTGGTTGGCACTGGTCACACATAGTCCTATGCATCTATGGTGTCACACATAGTCCTATACATTTATGATGTCACACATAGTCCTATAATACTCCTATACATATATGATGTCACCTTCATACCATATAAAAGAGTTCTCCGTCTATTGAAAATCTAATATTATTTTAATATAAAATTAAATGTGAATTGTTTGCATTCCTTCCGGTTTTTAGATTTTCGAATAGATGCAGAAGTTGTTTTTTTTAATTGGAAGAATTCATACATCATTTAGAAGTTTGTTTAAATTACTTTACTTAAGGATAATATTTGTTTCATTAAATTGGATGACGTTATTTTCTAGTTTCAAGGTTGTTACTGCCGGGGGTTGGTAGCGGGGATAAGCTCCCACTAACAAATAAAATGCTCCCAATGGCGTGCGTCTCAAATAGCCTCTGACAACAAAGTCCAACTCTGGTTCTTCGTGCGGTTTCAGTCGCGTACCAAGCCCGGCGAAACTGTTTCCCGTCTGGGACAGGAGAAGGGGCGAAGGGGCGGCCTCACTGACGCTCTCAAACCAGCCGCTTCGGGCAGATACCTCGTCAACCCCGGTTGGTAGCTCATCTAGGGGTAGTTGAAAACTCTGTTTTCAAACCTCCGCTGCCTAGCGGCACGACCTCCTACGAGGATAGGCTAAAGGAGTAAACCCTGAAAAGAAATCCGATACAAAAGAGCTGGAGTCCCTCAAGGCGGCCAGACCCTATATTGTCAACGCCGGCAACTCCCGTGGTGCAGCTGAAGCCAAGCCGTAATGACTCTGCCCTTCCCTTGGATCCCTCAGTTGCGCGGAGAGGGAGGGGGACTGCTGCACGGGAAACAGCTATCCCTCCATATTACCCTGCCCAGGCTCTGTAGCTAAACTGGAGAGGATACTCCAGCGTCTTCGCACGATGTCGATACAACACGGAAGGGGACAGTTACCGGTTCTAAGCTCATCCGATTGGCGAAGGAAACGAGCGCCAGGGGTCTCTTTCGACGGTGGGAGAGGTCATCGCGCCTCATTGGACAGCTACCGCCCGCCTCAAGCTGGGCAGCCCCCAGCCAGTTGGGTGCTATCTCGCCATGGCTCACCTGCCCTACTGGGTGCGTGGGGATTAGAGATGCACTTCTCAAAAAGTGGGCCAAAAACACACGCACCAGGCAAATTCAAGATAAGAACTAGCAAGAAGCCTCCATCGACTGCTTTGCAAACGGAAAGGCACCCGGTAGCGATGGAATCCCACCAGAAGTTCTGAAGAGCGGAAAACCAACACTGCTAAAGCCATTGCACGACCTCCTAAGTCGATGCTGGGAACAGGGCTATATCCCCCAAGACATGAGGGATGCCAAAATTATCACACTATACAAGAACAAAAGGGGACCGGAGCGATCTGTAATAACTACCGGGGCATCTCCTCCTCAGCATCGTCGGCAAAGCTTTCGCCCGTCGTCGCTCTAAACCGCCTGCAGGCCCTCGCCTCCCGAGTCTACCCAGAGTCACAGTGTGGCTTCAGGGCTGGCCGATCAACAGTGGACATGATCTTCTCACTACGTCAACTTCAAGAGAAGTGTCAGGAACAGCAGGTGCCACTCTACATCGCTTTCGTCGACCTCACAAAGGCGTTTGATCTAGTGGGGTAGAAGTGGACTCTTCAGCTTGCTGCAAAAGATTGGCTGCCCCCCCCACACCTGCTTGCAGTGGTCCCATGTCCTTCCACGACAACATGCATAGCCACGGTTTGGCTACAACGGCGCAATCTGCGAGGCCTTCCCAGTCAGCAGCGGAGTAAAACAGGGCTGCGTCCTTGCACCTACACTCTTCGGCATTTTCTTTTCCATGCTCCTCCAATACGCCTTCAAGGATTGCAGCGAGGGTGCTTTACATCCATACAAGGCTTCGATGGCAAGCTCTATAACATAGCCCGCCTCCGTGCAAAGACCAAAATCACAAAGGTCCTAATTCGCGAGCTGCTCTTTGCTGATGACGCAGCCTTGACATCACACACTGAAGACGGACTGCAGCAGCTTGTCACCCGCCTCTCTCAGCCATGCAAGGGAGTTTGGACTGATTATCAGCCTGAAAAAGACGAATGTCATGGCACAGGGTACAGATACACCCCCAAGCATTGACATCGATGGGCACACCCTAGAGGTCGTCGAGAACTTCACTTACCTCGGGTCCACCATCTCCAGCTCGCTATCCATAGACCCGGAGATCGATTGCAGAATCGCTAGGGCAGCCACAGTCATGGCGAGACTAAAGCAACGTGTGTGGGAAAACCCCAGCCTCACCGAAAATACCAGATTGCGCGTCTACCAGGCCTGCATACTTAGTACCCTCCTCTATGGATGCGAGACGTGGACCACTTACGCGAGGCACGAAAGAAAGCTAAACAATTTCCACATGAGGTGCCTGCGACGTATACTGCAGATAAAGTGGCAAGACAAGATCCCCAACACTGGGGTGCTGGAGAGGGCCAACATGAGCAGCTTGTTTGCAGTTCTCAGCGAGAGACGCCTCAGATGGCTCGGTCATGTCAAAAGAATGGACGCAGGCCGCATCCCGAAGGACCTACTCTATGGCGAGTTAGTTACCGGCCAGAGGAAAACAGGGCGACCTAAAATGCGCTACAAAGACACCTGCAAAAAGGATATGAAAGAGTGCTCCATTAACCCCAACTCCTGGGAGAGCCAAGCAGCCGACCGCCAGTCATGGAGGCTCGCTGTCCGGCAGGGTTCATTGCGCGCAGAGGCTGAGCGACAGGATAATGCTGCCCTGAAAAGAACAAGACGGAAGCGGAAAAAAGAACAGCTACAACAACAACTACAACAACCAACTATCTTCAAGTGTGACAAGTGCGGCAGGGATTGCCACTCCCGAGTCGGACTGCACAGCCATTCCCGGCGGTGTTTTGTAGACTCAACTTAGCTACACCATCGTCTCTCGAGACGGACGGATGCCGACGACGACGATATTGGATGACGTTATTTTCTACCAGGGGAATTAATTAAAAAATAAAATTAATTCAAAGAAAATAATTCTCAAACATTTCATTACAAATTTCAAAGATAAGTATCATTGTTCAGTTTCTCTATAAGTGTAAAAAGTACTGACCATACAATCCTATCTATAAGTGTAAAAAGTACTGACCATACAATCCTATCTATAAGTGTAAAAAGTACTGACCATACAATCCTATCTATAAGTGTAAAAAGTACTGACCATACAGTCCTATTAAACGCAATTAGCCTCTTACTTAAATGACGCATGCCAAAAAAACAACAACAAATAAATGTAAACAACATCTATTAGAAAATAATAAAACATTGGGATCTGTGGAGAATGTTCCCACTCAAATACAAATAGTATACTAATAGTTTACAAAGTGACATTGACAGACGCTGCAATTAGGGATAGATGGGTGGAATGTGGACACATTCCAATGTACTGGATTGGACAATTGGACGACACTAACACAGGCACACAGGTACGCGACTGTGCTCTCGGGGGGGGGGGAGGTATTAATAACTAGACGACTGCGACGACGTGTAATTGTATCCCTTGAAAAAGCTAAGAGTAGCTTGACACAAGCAATGCCCCCCTCCCCGCCCCCATGTGATTTAAGAAGACTTTTCTACGAGCACATTTAGTTTAAAAGGAACAGTCACTCAGTAGTACTCAGTACTGACAGAAGAGATGAGGACATAATTTAGATACAGTGATCACGAGTAGCTTAAGGTTTAGTTATTGGACTTAGTAAAATCACATGAACTTGTAACTATCATTGCTAGTGGATTATATTTGATATTGCTTGTAATAGATTTAGACTTGTTTTACTAGCCTAATTACATACGGCTCAAAGTCTTCAGTGTTTAATTAGGTCAAAGTAGTAAACGTTTAAAATCGATATTTATCTAGTAAAACATGTTGTTGCAACTTTTATTATCTTGGACGATGTCATTTATGTCAATCGAAAAATCCCTTCTCTTAAAAATGAAGGAAAAAATTACTTTTAATGACAAAATGATAGAGTTATTCATACAAAAGAATCGACGAATGTAGCTACATTATAAGTAATGTAAATATTAGAGGTAAGTTAGTATGTAGTGTATAAGTTATCAGTAGAAGTATTGTATGTAAAAGAAAGTTGTTATATCAATAATGACCAGTAAAACCCTTGTAAACTCACGCCTCGTCCGTGGAAGGGAAACTATAGCACTGATAAATAAAACAGGATTTTTCAGAGACACACAGCATAAAGAAGTAAACAAACCCGCAACAGTATCTCTAAATGTAAAGAATACTTTCAAGTATTCTATAGTTAGTTTAACGAGGACAGACATTCAATTGATATCATCAACATTTTCGGAAGTGAATCATCAACGGCCATTTGTAACTGTTATTTCAAGAAAGCCGTGATCAGCACGTAAGCTAAAAATCATTTTAACCTTTTAATTTTTATTTCCCTTTGACAAATTTACAAAGATGACAAAATGAAAATGTTACAAAAAATAATTATTTATTTTGTTGCAGTATTTTTCTATTGTTGTTTCAATGTTTTGAAGTTAATGTTGCATTAAAAGATATGTTTTATTTAGATTTCTGATGGTCTGCGAAGAGCTACTTTCTTTTCAACTAATAAGTTACTTATTTGTTAATATCTTTATATCTATAAATATGAAATTATATATGTATAATGTAAAAAAATAATTTTGGCGGCTCCCCTCAAGCTGGGCCGGCGGGACTTTCGATTTTGAACCCCCTTCCCCCACTCTAGTACGCCTCTGTGTTCAGCCTTGATACATAGTTTCAAAATGTTTTTTTTAAGTTATGAAATAATTAAACATCTAATTAGTTATTGTTTCTTTTTCTTACAACATTCCTAAAAGATAAATTATTTCAACAAAAAAAATCAAAGAGATCTAATTAGTTATTTTTCATTAAAACAACTAAAAGGATACATTCTGAAAAAAATAATTAAAAAAATGTCCCTAAGAGGAATCAAACCTGGTTAGTCAGCATAAAAAAAGATAATTCCAAGCAGCTTATCGATTCAGCCACCATGTCACACGAACGAATTGAAAATTTCAATGTACTATTAAAAACAAGCAATTTAAGTCTTTTCCGTTTCGGACAAAGGACATTTTAGAGCATTTTCGTCGGACGAAATCCGTATTTTTTTTCCGGGTTACAGCGCATGAATTTTGATAAATTTAGAGAGGGAAGTAATCATGTTGAATAAGTCTTACAAAAATAAATAATGATTACGCCCCTTTGATTAGCTTTTATTATTTATATTTAAAATATAAGCAAAAACGGTACATAAGAAACTTATATTTTGGCTCTGAGAGGTCAGATTGCGAAATGTACTTTTGATGTACACTTGGCAGGCCAAGGCCTACAAAACGATATATACATCATATCATGTGTCTAGGACTTATGGTTGCTGAGATATAGGGCAATCCTTTGTTAATATAGCTTATATAGTAAAAAACGGTACTTAATACGCCCCCTTTTTCGGCCCTCAGAGATCCTATCGCAAAATGCACTTTTGATGTACACATGGCAGGCCAAGACCTACAAAATAATATATACATCATGGGTCTAGGACTTATGGTTGCTGAGATCTAGGGCGCTCCATTGTTAATATAGCTTATATAGTAAAAACGGTACTTTATAAGCCCCCTTTTACGGCCCTCAGAGGTCAGATTGCGAAATGAACTTTTGCTGCACACATGGCAGGCCAAGACCTACAAAATGATAAATACATCATGGGTCTAGGACTTATGGTTGTTGAGATCTAGGGTGATGACGGACAGACAGACAGACAGACAGACAGACAATAGAGCATTTTTTTTCGAAAATGCTCTAAAAAATTGCTCGATTATTTTTTCACTTCCGCTTATTACTATTGTTTACGTTTGAAGATGTTAAAATGCTATATGTTGTAATAAAAACTACAATAATTTGAATGATATTATATATTAATTATTACATTTTAATATTTGGGACTTTAACATTTCATAATAAAACCACAGAAACTATTTAAAACTGTAGATTTTTCAAAAAGAAGTATCGAATCGAGACGCTGGTGGCTAGACGCCATCTTGTTTTCCGCTTATGATTTAACTCAGAGAGTAAAATGAATAATATGTATATAGATGTTTTTGTATTCATATTAGTCCACGTTACACACTCACAATCTTTTAATTTCTTGAATAAATTAATCATGGTACTAAAAATACATGTAAATTTCAGTGAATCAGAGGATAGATGGTGTACATTTTCACCCAGTTTCATAATTAAAGAATGCGTCGCATCATTAAAAAACATTCAGCAGTAAATATCCTGCCAAGGACCCACGACACTTACCTCACATATTCCACATAATGATGTTTACACATATTTTACATAAATACATAGCACAACATATAATACAACAGACTGTGGCTATAGACAGTTTGCACTGTACACAAGTACGCCCGGTAACAATACACATGTGTTTATAATCCTGTCTTTCTAAAGCATTGTATTACTTTTAACAATGCGGAAATCAATTCCTAAGGTAAAATTTTTTTACCCGAATAGGTTATAAGCTTGACGTGAAAAATGTGAATTGTAAGGGATAAAATGTGGACTGTAAGGGATAATGTTTGTGGAGACGACATAAGGCTATTTAGTCTGTTGTTTGTGGAGACAACATAATGAGACATTGTCTGATGTTTGTGGAGACACCATAATGAGACATGGTCTGTTGTTTGTGGAGACAACATAATGAGACATTGTCTGTTGTTTGTGGAGACAACATAATGAGACATTGTCTGTTGTTTGTGGAGACAACATAATGAGACATTGTCTGTTGTTTGTGGAGACAAAATAATGAGACATTGTCTGATGTTTGTGGAGACAACATAATGAGACATTGTCTGTTGTTTGTCTTGATGTTTTATCATTTCCTTAGTATGCTCTATTTCTTAGTACTATCAAAATGATTCCATTCATGTATGTATAGTCTTTTGAATATTGTGTTAGGAGTGAGTTCTGTATAATTGCTAATACCACGATACATCTTACACAATTGAACTTAGTGCTGTTTGATTTCAATTTCCATCTCAACAGTTTAAAGATATATGCTGTATTGTTTTTCTCTACAAACATATGCTGTGTTGTTTTTCTCTACAAACCTGTGTTGTTTTTCTCTACAAACATATGCTGTTTTGTTTTTCTCTACAAACATATGCTGTGTTGTTTTTCTCTACAAACATATGCTGTGTTGTTTTTCTCTACAAACATATGCTGTTTTGTTTTCTCTACAAACATATGCTGTGTTGTTTTTCTCTACAAACATATGCTGTGTTGTTTTTCTCTACAAACATATGCTGTTTTGTTTTTCTCTACAAACATATGCTGTGTTGTTTTTCTCTACAAACATATGCTGTGTTGTTTTTCTCTACAAACATATGCTGTTTTGTTTTTCTCTACAAACATATGCTGTGTTGTTTTTCTCTACAAACATATGCTGTGTTGTTTTTCTCTACAAACATATGCTGTGTTGTTTTTCTCTACAAACATATGCTGTGTTGTTTTTCTCTACAAACATATGCTGTGTTGTTTTTCTCTACAAACATATGCTGTTATTGTTTGGTGTTACCCGATATTATAATTATTAGCCATTAAGCTTTAGTTTAATATAGATGGGCATTCGATTATGATTGTATGATTGTTACTAGTATACTTTTGAAATGAAACCTGTTTTACTTTTATAAAATAGGCTATAAGGTATGAGCCATCCGAATTTCAGCCTTCTTACTACACAGGAAATAGAAATAGTAATGAGTCATTGAGCAAGTGCTTTGCATTTTATTACTTTAGAAAAACCACAAATGAAATTTAAACGAAACTCAAGAAAGGAAATTATTTTCGGATTTAGACGTTTGCCTATAAATATATTTGCCTACCAAGTGAACAAAAAAAAAAAAATTTGACTGTCACTTCATTCTGTCTTTTTTTATTTACTAAGTATGAGTTGAGGGAAAAAAAACAACTAATTAAGGCTAGGAGTCTTGTGTGTTAATGTATTTGGTTATCTTAGAAATTAGTCTTTTTAATGGAAATGCCATTTCTAAAAGACACATGTTGTATATATCACACGGATAGACTGACATTTACAGGCCTAGTATGCAGAATGTTCAACGGTCAAATATCAAACAAATAAAACATCCTGATTAGAAGAAAGAGTTCTAAAATAATGTCACCAAACAATTTATTTTTACCCTGGACTGGAGAACATTTAAAAATACTGTAAGACTGCAGGCACAACGTACTTTTTTTTTTATTACCACCAATATACTAGTAAACATAATAGAATATACCGACCACCAATATACTAGTAAACATGGAATATTCCGACCACCAATATACTAGGTAACATAATGGAATATACCGACCACCAATATACAAGTAAAGTTAAAATATACCGACCACCAATATACTAGTAAACATGGAATATAGGCTACCGACCACCAATATACTAGTAAACATAAGAGAATATAACGACCACCAATATACTAGTAAACATGGAATATACCGAACACCAATATACTAGTTAACATAGAATATACCGACCACTAATATACAAGTAAACTTAAAATATACCGACCACTAATATACTAGTAAACATAGAATATACCGATCACCAATATATTAATAAACATAAAATATATTGACCACCAATATACTAGTAAACATAGAATATACCGACCACCAATATACTAGTAAACATAATAGAATATAACGACCACCAATATACTATTAAACATGGAATATACCGACCACCAATATACTAGTAAACATAGAATATACCGACCACCAATATACAAGTAAAGTTAAAATATACCGACCACCAATATACTAGTAAACATGGAATATAGGCTACCGACCACCAATATACTAGTAAACATGGAATATACCGAACACCAATATACTAGTTAACATAGAATATACCGACCACTAATATACAAGTAAACTTAAAATATACCGACCACTAATATACTAGTAAACATAGAATATACCGATCACCAATATATTAATAAACATAAAATATATTGACCACCAATATACTAGTAAACATAGAATATACCGACCACCAATATACTAGTAAACATAATAGAATATAACGACCACCAATATACTATTAAACATGGAATATACCGACCACCAATATACTAGTAAACATGGAATATACCGACCACCAATATACTAGTAAACATGGAATATACCGACCACCAATATACTAGTAAACATGGAATATACCGAACACCAATATACTAGTTAACATAGAATATACCGACCACTAATATACAAGTAAACTTAAAATATACCGACCACCAATATACTAGTAAACATAGAATATACCGACCACCAATATACAAGTAAAGTTAAAATATACCGACCACCAATATACTAGTAAACATGGAATATAGGCTACCGACCACCAATATACTAGTAAACATAAGAGAATATAACGACCACCAATATACTAGTAAACATGGAATATACCGAACACCAATATACTAGTTAACATAGAATATACCGACCACTAATATACAAGTAAACTTAAAATATACCGACCACTAATATACTAGTAAACATAGAATATACCGACCACCAATATATTAATAAACATAAAATATATCGACCACCAATATACTAGTAAACATAGAATATACCGACCACCAATATACTAGTAAACATAATAGAATATAACGACCACCAATATACTATTAAACATGGAATATACCGACCACCAATATACTAGTAAACATGGAATATACCGACCACCAATATACTAGTAAACATGGAATATACCGAACACCAATATACTAGTTAACATAGAATATACCGACCACTAATATACAAGTAAACTTAAAATATACCGACCACCAATATACTAGTAAACATAGAATATACCGACCACCAATATACTAGTAAACATAAGAGAATATAACGACCACCAATATACTAGTAAACATAATAGAATATAACGACCACCAATATATTAGTAAACATAGAATATACCGGCCACCAATATACTAGTAAACATAATAGAATATAACGACCACCAATATACTATTAAACATGGAATATACCAACCACCAATATACTAGTAAACATGGAATATACCGACCACCAATATACTAGTAAACATGGAATATACCGAACACCAATATACTAGTTAACATAGAATATACCGACCACTAATATACAAGTAAACTTAAAATATACCGACCACTAATATACTAGTAAACATAGAATATACCGATCACCAATATATTAATAAACATAAAATATATTGACCACCAATATACTAGTAAACATAGAATATACCGACCACCAATATACTAGTAAACATAATAGAATATAACGACCACCAATATACTATTAAACATGGAATATACCGACCACCAATATACTAGTAAACATGGAATATACCGACCACCAATATACTAGTAAACATGGAATATACCGAACACCAATATACTAGTTAACATAGAATATACCGACCACTAATATACAAGTAAACTTAAAATATACCGACCACCAATATACTAGTAAACATAGAATATACCGACCACCAATATACTAGTAAACATAAGAGAATATAACGACCACCAATATACTAGTAAACATGGAATATACCGAACACCAATATACTAGTTAACATAGAATATACCGACCACTAATATACAAGTAAACTTAAAATATACCGACCACTAATATACTAGTAAACATATAATATACCGATCACCAATATATTAATAAACATAAAATATATTGACCACCAATATACTAGTAAACATAGAATATACCGACCACCAATATACTAGTAAACATAATAGAATATAACGACCACCAATATACTATTAAACATGGAATATACCGACCACCAATATACTAGGTAACATGGAATATACCGACCACCAATATACAAGTAAAGTTAAAATATACCGACCACCAATATACTAGTAAACATGGAATATAGGCTACCGACCACCAATATACTAGTAAACATAAGAGAATATACCGACCACCAATATACTAGTAAACATGGAATATACCGACCACCAATATACTAGTTAACATGGAATATACCGAACACCAATATACTAGTTAACATAGAATATACCGACCACTAATATACAAGTAAACTTAAAATATACCGACCACTAATATACTAGTAAACATAGAATATACCGACCACCAATATACTAATAAACATAAAAATATATCGACCACCAATATACTAGTAAACATAATAGAATATAACGACCACCAATATATTAGTAAACATAGAATATACCGGCCACCAATATACTAGTAAACATAATAGAATATAACGACCACCAATATACTATTAAACATGGAATATACCGACCACCAATATACTAGTAAACATGGAATATACCGACCACCAATATACTAGTAAACATGGAATATACCGAACACCAATATACTAGTTAACATAGAATATACCGACCACTAATATACAAGTAAACTTAAAATATACCGACCACCAATATACTAGTAAACATAGAATATACCGACCACCAATATACTAGTAAACATAAGAGAATATAACGACCACCAATATACTAGTAAACATAATAGAATATAACGACCACCAATATACTAGTAAACATAATAGAATATAACGACCTACCAATAGACAAGTAAACAGTAAACAGAATATACCGACCACCAATAGACAAGTAAACATAGAATATACCGACCTCTAATATACTAGTAATTTTAGCATATACCGACCACCAATATACTAGTAAACATGGAATTTACCGACCACAAATATATTAGTAAACATAGAATATACCGACCACCAATATACTAGGGAACAAAGAATATACCGACCACCAATATAGATTGTTTTATAGCATGGATCGTGGACTTTCAGTATGTATATAGCATTGATAGGTATCCGTCATCTACAGATGGATTTTCTTAAAGTACATGTATTATCAAATTTATTACCTCATTAGATATTAAGCCCGGCGTTGCCCGGGAAATCTAGGTGTAATGTGAACCCCCTTCCAAATCAATTTAACTACTGAATTTTTAAATACGGTTAATTAGATGCTGATTTATGCCACCTTCCTAATGTGCAGAAATGACCTACATTTCATACGTCACAAATTACGTTTTACCAACCAAACGAAACCAAACAACCAACCAAACAAACCAACCGAACCAACCAATCAAACCAACCAAACCAAACCAAACAACCAACCAAATCAACTAACCAAACCAGCTAACCAATAAACCAAACAAACCAACCGAAGCCATCCAACTAGGGATGTGTCGGAGCTGATTCAAATCCGCATCCGCCGGATTTGGATTTAACCAAATATTAATTCGTCGGATTCGAATGCGGATGCGGAATTGGGATTTTTAAAAATCCGTCGGATTCGAATTTGCTAAAAAAAAACGTCGAAGTTCGAATGTCGTCGGATTCGAATTCGAACTTCGTCACATTCCTACAACCAACCAAGACAAACCCGTCACAAATTACGTTTTACCCGTCGACGCTAACCAACCAAACCAAACAGCCAAACCAGCTAACCAAACCAACCAACCGAACCAACTGATCAACCAACCAAACCAACCAACAAAACCAACCAAACTAAACACAATTAGGTAAAGATATTGGTGCTAATTTATGTCACCCATTTCGTTTTACCCTTAATTCTCTCAATGTTAAAATCAAAATGAAGCATTTTATAAAGCTTTTATAAAAATGAACTGAAAAGTAAAAAACAAGCAATTTAAGTCTTTTTCGTTTCGGACAAAGGACATTTTAGAGCATTTTCGTGTACGCAGTGGCTACGGTTACGCCGACGAAATCCGTATTTTTTTCCGGGTTACAGCCATAGATATTGAGAGGGAAGCTATCATGTTGAATAACTGTTACAAAAATAAATAATGATTACGCCCCTTTGATTAGCTTTTATTTATATTTAAAATATAAGCAAAAACGGTACTTAAAACACCCCTTTTTCGGCCCTCTTAGATCAGATCGCAAAATGAACTTTTGATGTACATTTGGCAGGCCAAGACCTACAAAATGATATATACATCATGGGTCTAGGACTTATGGTTGCTGAGATATAGGGCGCTTCTTTATTAATATAGCTTATATAGTAAAAAAACGGTACTTAAAACGCCCCCTTTTTCGGCCCTCAGAGGTCAGATCGCAAAATGGACCAAAGTGTTTTCTTGGCAGGCCAAGACCTACAAAATGATATATACATCATGGGTCTAGGACTTATGGTTGTTGAGATCTAGGGTGATGACGGACAGACAGACAGACAGACAGAGGACAGACAGACAAAACGGGGACAATAGAGCATTTTTTTCGAAAATGCTCTAAAAATAACTACTTTACTATGCCATTTTGCAGCACAAAGGCAGGTTAGTGTGACACAATACAGCACCCGCGCGCAAGTTCAATTCGGCCTTATTAGTTGGAAAATAAAACAAGCAATTTAAGTCTTTTCCGTTTCGGACAAAGGACATTTTAGAAAAAAATTGTAACATCGGGAAATGACGTCATAGATTATTTATAGCGACGGCTTTCCTATACTGCACGAACGAACTTTATTAGTAGGATAATAAGGCATTTGTGCATCAAAAGAGTAAAAAAAAGGGAGAGCTCTGTCTCGGCTATACATGAACGCTAAAATATATCGACATAATTACATGTATAAAATATATCGACATAATTACCTTATAAAACATATCTACATAATTACATATTTAAAATATATCGACATAATTACATGTATAAAATATATCGACATAATTACATGTATAAAACTTATTGACATAATTACATTTTAAAACATATCACCATGATTACATTATAAAACATATCGCCATAATTACATTATAAAATATATCGACATAATTACATGTATAAAACAAATCAACAAAATTACATGTATAACACATATTGCCATAATTACATGTATAAAAAATATCTACATAATTATATGTATAAAACAAATCGACATAATTGTATGTATAAAACTTATTGCCATAATTACATGTATAACACATATTGCCATAATTACATGTATAAAACTTTTATTTGTATTGATCTGCTGATTAGATTTGATCAACTTACATTAAAACGTATTTAGGGGACGTCCATAAAGTACGTCACGCTCCAAAGGGTGGAGGGAGTGTAAGAAAGTGTGACAGTTTGTGACAGGGGAGGGGGGTCAGGCCAAGAGTGACGTCACATTTTTAATATATTTTTTATTTTATTTCTAATTTAAATTTTCATTTTTTTTAAAAGTAAAACTTAATAGTTTTAAAAATAATTTTCAAAAACTTGTGAAACACTTAAATTAATTTTATGTCAAAATAGCATGAAATGCATATCTTTTCATTGTGTTGTTCAGAATTCCTCAAGCTAGTTAGGATTTCATATTTCAACGTTTTACCTTCGATATTCTTTCCTCCTCCAATCCCAATCAACCAAACAAATGATGAAGGGCCGCTTTATCAACTAGGCACAGTAGGCACTATGCCTAGGGCCTACGGACTTTTCAAGGGCCTACGAAAGCCAGAACATAAAGTTCAGAATGCCAATAAAATTTAATAATGTTTGTATTGAAGTAACTATATATAGCCGTGTGAGCACGTCAAGCTGCAGATCTGTAAATTACAGTATGCTAACTTTTCGGCTCTTTGTCTTAGCAAAGTCACATATGACGTCCTCAAAAGTTTATTTAGATTTCAAATTGCAAAGAAGTGCGGGTGCATTTTTGAAAAATATTAAAAATGAAGATGGGGAGGGCCTACGACTTTGAAAGTACCTAGGGCCTACGATGACCTTAAAACAGCCCTGAACTGATGGACTCAGAGCTTCAGAAAGAGAAGATGCCGATGCTCATAAATTTCCTTCAACAGGAGTTTTAAAAGTACAACCATATGATCTTTATCGTCCATCTTTGCAGACCAGCTTACATGATCTAATTTGCAAAAAGTGTCACTTATACTTTGCCTCACAAACATTGCTGAAGAAACATAAGGACAACACAGAGCTCGGGCGCAGGAGAATGTGCCAACCCAAAATTTTCCAGAATTAACTCAGATAAAACGCCTCCGTCCTTTGAGAATCGCTGCTAGAAGGCAAAGAGAACTCATGGCAATTATTGGCATAATGGTTAATGCACATTTAGAGGATGTTGAGTGGCTAGATGAGGATAAAGTCAATTTGTCTGCAATTATTCTTCCAGGAAACGATGATGGGGAAAGACTTATATCAGTCGTAACTATGGATGAACACTTCACTTCACCATGGATGGATAATGCCTAGTGAATATTTTTTTAATTAAACATAATTCACAGGTCCACTATAAACTTATTATATATAGCTGCTCACATAATTTGTCAATCTAGTCCTTTTTTAGACGCATTGTTTTTTTTCCATTTTTATTATTTAATCACAGGTTGAGGTCAAGTTTCGCTAATCTACTTCTTATCCTGTGTCAATAGAATGCATAATCGGAAGATTAACTCAAAGTTGACCTCACCCATATGTAAATGAAAAGGTAGCAGATAAATGATTTTCATTATATAATTGTCAAGTCTAAATTTGCAATTTTTTTTCAAACTGAGTTGCTGTTTCAAAGAATAACTGTAACAACTGTTGACAATTAGTTATTCTACTAGTAAAGTCATATAACAATCTGATAGTTCTTTTAATATTTATATTTTAAGGCAGTTTAATAGTGAAGTGCGTTTTAAGTTTTCGAATACATTTTAATTAGTTGTTAATTAATTTTTTTAAAAGTGTGTCGTACTTTATGGGGAGGGGGTCCCTAGAGTTGTGACACTTTGTGACAGGGGAGAGGGAGGGGTCAAAAATGGTCTAAAATAGCGTGACGTACTTTATAGACGGCCCCTTAAAACTTAAAAGTCAACGAAAAGGTTATGTCATAAATTTCAACAAACTGATCTTATGAATTCCTCAATATATGTGTGTGATGAATGATGAATATTATGGAATTAGCCTCGACTCAATCCCCTGAATGAAGTAATTTAGTTAGATCAGCTGAAAAATGGAAATGTAGTTGAGCGATTGATAAAAATACATATTAGAATACATGTTATTAGAATACATGTTATTAGAATACATGTTAGTACTCTTGAACGTAATAGAGTAGACATCACTAATGGCTGATCACACATACCACAATGAGATTAATATGAGTGGCATTTATCTTGTGTGCAGGCTAGATTCAAGGCTATTAATAATTCAGCTAAATGGGCTCTGTGTGGTGCCCACCACAAAAACTGAGTTTATCAGCTGCCGTAGTTAACTATTCAGCAATATAGTAGTATACGGTCAGTTAACTATTCAGCAATATAGTAGTATACGGTCAGTTAACTATTCAGCAATATAGTAGTATACGGTCAGTTAACTATTCAGCAATATAGGAGTATACGGTCAGTTAACTATTCAGCAATATCGTAGTATACGGTCAGTTTTAGCAAAGAGATGGTCAACTTTTAACGAAAACATAGAAAAAAAAACAACTCTTCTCAGTTCTGCACACATATCTGTGGTTCTGCAAAAATTATCAGAAGCATTGTGGTCTGCTACAAGGGAAGCGTCAAGCATTGTTCGATTGTAGCAAACATCACAAACTTGCAGCTGTAAATTTTGCCAGATCACACATTAGCGAACATCAGCTATTTGCAGTGGTTAATCATGCCAGACCGTACATTAAAAACTTAAACTACTTTAAAAATGTGATGATGTGTGTACTTTGGAAATATTTACTTTAAAATATTTATATTGTGAAATAAGCCTTTCACAATATAGGCGGCACAATATGCCTTGAATACAGAATTTTGTCTTAACATATCTCTGTCAAATAGTGAACTAGTGGCTAATAAAAGAAATACGTGGAAAACATTCTGACAGAAGCCATTGAGGGGCGGCATAATATGGGCGGCACAATGGGGGCACAATGGGGGACAATGGGGGACAATGGGGGACAAGGGGGCGGGGGGGCGGGGGGGGGGGAGGGGGGGGGGGGGGGGGGTATGGGTGGCACAGTATGGGCGGCACAGTATGGGTGGCACAGTATGGGTGGCACAGTATGGGTGGCACAATATAAGAAGCACAATATGCCTTAAGTACAGAATTTAGTCCAAAAGAAAGTACTCCCTCAAAAAATAACACAACTATCTAAGAAGGATTTATTCGTCTATTAGAAAAACAACTACAATAATGTTTCATAGAAAAAAAATATTCTTGAAAAAATAAATACTTGTAGTAGTACTGTTTGAAAAGTGTCCAGTATGTTTGATGACATTGTTTAATAAAAGTACAGGATGTTTGATAAGAGTACAGAATGTTTAATAAAAGTACAACACGTTTATCAAGAGTAAACCATGTTCAATAAGAGTAAACCATGTTCAATAAGAGTTTAATCAATCACGAGGTTGGTTCAATGAGAGATAACTTGTACTGCCAGTGGCGTAACCAGGAAGGTGCGGGTGAGACATTTACTTTGCCACCAGAAAGATGTAGCAGTTTCTTCATTTTATTAATGTTGTCACCAGCACTAGACACTGTATGCTGCCAGCACTAGCAACTGTATGCCGCCAGCACTAGCCACTATATGCTGCCAGCACTAGCCACTTATGCTGCCAGCACTAGCCACTGTATGCTGCCAGCATTAGCAACTGTATGCGCCAGCACTATCCACTGTATGCTGGCAGCACTAGCCAATGTATGCTGCCAGCACTAGCCACGGTATGCTGCCAGCACTAGCCAATGTATGCTGCCAGCACGAGCCATTGTATGTTGTCAGCACTAGCCACTGTATGCTGCCAGCACTAGCTAATGTATGCAGCCAGCACGAGCCACTGTATGCTGCCAACATTAGCTACTGTATGCTGCCAGGACTAGCTATTGTATATGTTCATTCATTCATTGAAAACCGCTTATTTTAATTTATTGTTTTTTTAATGCTATTCTTTACCTTATTATGTTCTACATCATCAGAACAATATTCAAACATTTCATGAGCAGACCATCAGGCCGGAGTCCATTGAGTTCAAAGGTTGAGACGGCGTTCAAATAAACGCAGTGGCTACGGTAACATCAAGATGGAGTTCGTATTTCTTTTTCCGGGTTACATCAATAGATATTGCTCCACACCCTAACCCTATCCCTAACCCTATCCCTAACCCTACCCCTATCCCTACCCCTTACCCTAATCCTAACCCTTTTCCTAACCCTAATATAATTGCCGGTACCCGAAAAAAAAAATGAGCACTCCCGCTAACCCTAATATAATGGCACTTGATGTTACCGTAGCCACTTCGTTCAATAAACATCAAACAGTCGGTTCTCTACATTTGTTTATTGATAAATATAACGGCGATTCTAAAACATTATAATCTAGGATGTGCTCTAATCAAAATGTTGATAATTATCTCGGACATGGTAAAATTATGGCCTGTGGGTCATATTCTACCCGTTTGACCCAACTGATGCCCAACATCCCTATGTCCGCATCAATTAATATAAACATTTCTAATGGTCTGACCCTTCTGTCAAAAATAAAAACCTTTACCGCCAGCCGTTCAAAATGTTTGCCCACCGCTGCTTTATCACATTCTCCTCCTCATTTTCTTTCTCTCTCTCTCCTCACATCTTCTCTCTATCTCTCAATGTATAATGAAAATCTGTTTCGGGATCAATTTCTTTGAGATATTGGAAAGTAGAACAAGTCTCTTAACACAATTTCTTTGAGATATTGGAAAGTAGAACAAGTCTCTTAACACAATTTCTTTGAGATATTGGAAAGTAGAACAAGTCTCTTAACACAATTTCTTTGAGATATTGGAAAGTAGAACAGGTTCCTTTAAACAGTTTAGTTGACATTCAGTTTGTGTTAACTTAAACAATTCACCCAGCTCAGATCTTTGGGATAATCTCTGAATGAACTTAAGCCATTAAAAAAAGATTTTTTTTATAGTTGTTATTTTATAATCCACTAGCAAAGGGGTGTCTATATTGAAAAAAACGGATAGATTTTAGACTATTTGTTGGGAAGTTAACACAAGTAATTGCCCCCCCCTCCCCCCAGATAATGACCCTCGTGATTCATATGTAAAAAAAAAGATATATAATGTGGGCATGCGTGTGTGTGTAAGTGAGGAAGTATGTGTGCATGGAGTATGTGTGCATGGGCGTGTGTGTATGGGCGTATGTGTGTATGGGCGTATTTGTGCATGGGCGTATGTGTGTATGGGCGTGTGTGTACATGGGCGTATGTGTGCATGGGCGTATGTGTGTACGGGCGTATATGTACATGGGCGTGTATACATGGGTGTATGTGTGCATGGGCGTGCACATGGGCGTATGTATGCATGGGCGTGTGTGTATTGGCGTATGTGTGAAGGGGTATGTGTGTGTGTGAGGTTGTATGTTTTCCAACGATGCCGCAACCTAGACTGTAACATTTGATGGCTCTCTTCGAGAGCCAATCTCGAAATATGACTTTAAAATATTTTTTTTTCATATTTTAGCAAGTATATAAAACAAGTAGTTCATTTTCATGACTTAGATAATTATTAAACATGATCTTCCATTATTTATTACTTTTAATAAAAAATATAGATAGTTCAAATATGACGTGCAAAACTAATTTCAAACAATGACGAAATGAAACTATTGTGTTGTGTTGACAGTCAAACAAACAATGACGAAATGAAACTATTGTGTTGTGTTGACAGTCAAACAAACAATGACGAAATGAAACTATTGTGTTGTGTTGACAGTCAAACAAACAATGACGAAATGAAACTATTGTGTTGTGTTGACAGTCAAACAAACAATGACGAAATGAAACTATTGTGTTGTGTTGACAGTCAAACAAACAATGACGAAATGAAACTATTGTGTTGTGTTGACAGTCAAACAAACAATGAATCGGTTAGCTGGTGAAACAATTTTTTTTTTCAATTCGACTAATTGTTTACATAGTGCTCCAGCTGCGAAATACTTCACACAAAGTTTACATGTAATCTGACTCATTCAAGCTGACAGATCGCTTGACAAACACATTTTAAAGCCATTGCGACATGTGGCGAGCACAACATAGTCGTACACATGCATTTAACCATTGGTTTCTTCTCTGTGAAAATAATAAGTCACTTCAAAGTGTGATCAATTTTTAGATGGTGACTGGATCAAACGGAAAGTATCTAATGTCAGTCTGCATGTTTATTAGTGATGTGACGGAGCGGATGAAAATCCGCATCTGTCGGATTCGGATTAGGCAAATATTAATACGTTGGATTCGAATGCGGATGCGGATTTGGCGAATGGGGGGTATCTAAAATACGCTCATGACCAAATACGACGTCTAATCTATGGACAGCTGAGTAAGGGTCCAGGAGTTTAGTTTTATCTGTTTTCTTTATTTCGGGTTTTCGAAAGTCTCTAGGTTTTTCAATTTTAGTTACGATTTCTACGGCCGTGTTTGATTTGAAAGCGGTAATTTTTCAAATTCGAAACCGATGAAATTTTTTTTTAAAAATCCGTCGGATTCGAATTTGCTGAAAAAACGTCGAAGTTCGAATGTCGTCGGATTCGAATTCGAACTTCGTCACATCCCTAATGTTTATCTATCTCATAATTATGTGAAAAGGTAGCTATATAAACAAATAGGTAGCTATATAAACAAATATGTAGCTGCATAAACATATATATTTGTAGAACAAATATTTGTCAACAAGCTGATAAATATTTTTTACGCAGAAAAGAAGTATAAATAAATGCAAATTGACGATGTCATTCGGTCGAAATTCAACAAAAAATATCTATTTCTAACAAGCTATCTATTTTTAACAAACTTTCTATTTCTAACAAGCTATCTTTTCCCAAAAACTATCTATTTCTAACCCATTTTAGTGTTTGTTAGTCAATAAACAAAGTCAACATTTTGTTCAATATAAAATGTTATCTCTTTGTTTGGTGCTATTGTGACCTTAGATACACAATCACAAGCATTCGATCTCAAAGGTCGACATTAGATTGGCACCGGAAGCGTTCATATTAGAGAGCCACTGGTGTAGCAGGTAATCGGTGTAGAGAGCCACTGGTGTAGAGAGCCACTGGTGTAGAGAGCCACTGGTGTAGAGAGCAACTGGTGTAGAGAGTCACTGGTGTAGCGAGCAACTGGTGTAGAGAGCCACTGGTTTAGCAAGCAACTGGTGTAGATAGCCACTGGTGTAGAGAGCCACTGGTGTAGCAAGCAACTGGTGTAGAGAGCTACCGGTGGAAAGAGCAACTGGTGTAGCAAGCAAATGGTGTCGAGAGCCACTGATGTAGCGAGCAACCGGTGTAGAGAACCACTGGTGTAAAGAGAAACTGGTGTAGAGAGCCACTGGTGTAGATAGCCACTTGTGTAGCAAGCAACTGGTGTAGCAAGCAACTGGTGTAGCACGCAACTGGTGTAGAGAGCCACTGGTGTAGAGAGCCACTGGTGTAGAGAGCCACTGGTGTAGCACGCAACTGGTGTAGAGAGCCACTGGTGTAGATAGCCACTGGTGATGAGAGCCACTGGTGTAGAGAGCCACTGGTTAGAGAGCCACTGGTGTAGAGAGCCACTGGTGTAGAGAGCCACTGGTGCAGAGAGCCGCTGGTGTAGCAAGCAACTGGTGTAAAGAGCCACTGGTGTAGAGAGCAACTGTTGTAGAGAGCCACTGGCGTAGCAAGCAACCGGTGTCGAGAACCACTCGTGTAGAGAGCCACTCGTGTAGCAAGCAACTGGTGTAGCAAGCAACTGGTGTAGAGAGCCACTGGTGTAGAGAGCCACTGGTGTAATGAGCCACTGGTGTAATGAGCCACTGGTGTAGAGAGCCACTGGTGTAGCAAGCAACTGGTGTAGAGAGCCACTGGTGTAGCAAGCAACTGGTATAGATACAGATGTGGCTCTTAGGGTCTCAATCAACCACAGAAATGGTGTGTGATCAGAGTGGCCCTAGCTGGTAGATATTGTCAGAGGCCCAATGTCAGTTGGTGCAGTTCTGTTGAATGCTTTTTAATGGTACTCTAGGCATTTTTTTTGGCCTGTTTTCGGTATATTAAGATTGTAATGAATAAACCTAGACTGAATGAAATTTGAAACTGCAGCATTGATCCGTTGTTTTATTTATACTAATTTTTATTGTTATCCCTATGCTATTATTCAGGTCGGCCATAAAATGTAAAATTTCATTGTAAGTGGGCCTATCGAAATGTTTTTCAATGGCATGTTCAACTTTAGGATCTAAATAAATAGTTTGCGTCTCGAGTCTGTCTGCTGCAGACCGATAGAAAGAATACTGTTTCCTGTTTAACATGAATGGCTTCTTGCCCGCGTCTGGGTTCTAATGATTTTTTTTCTTCAAATCTACAGTTTTAAATAGTTATAAGACATATTCGAATTATTTTTGTCTTTTTTTACAACAGATATCATTTTGAATTTGTCAAACTGTAATTGATCGAAAATTCTCCGACGACAAAAATAGCCGCGTGGGTGGTAACAGATATTGGTTATTAAAAAAATAATTTAAGGTCTGTCGAAACAAATATTTTGCAAATTTACGTTATTAAATAAAGTTCTCAGTTATCAAATTATTCATATATTTTTTTTATTAAATACACCTTTAATTAGATTTTTTAAAACTACAAAATAAGACCATGTTACTAAAACTAACACTTGATTAAATGTAAGTTAAAAATAATTCAGCGATCTTCAATATAATTGTAAAAATGTCATTTTGTAAGTGCGTTCAAACGCATTGAATTCTGGTTGTCGGGGTTCAAAACTCAAAGAGACATTAAAACAACAACTTATCCCTTTGGTTGTTATAAGGTAAAAAACGAACAAACTAACAAACTAACTAACTAACACGTTTCTCAACTTCGTTCACAACATAAAATAAATCAAACCATTAATTATTAGCTGCTGAAATCAAATAAAAATGTCAACCCATCACACACATTTTCAGCCCATCACACATATTTTCAGTCCATCACACACATTGTCAGCCCATCACACATATTGTCATTCCATCACACACATTGTCACCCCATCACACACATTGTAAGCCCATCACACACATTGTCAACCAATCACGCACAGTGTCAGCCCATCACACACATTTTCAGCCCATCACACACATTGTCAGCCCATCACGCACAGTGTCATTCCATCACACACATTATCAACCCACCACAAACAATTTCAGCCCATCACACACATTGTCAGCCCATCACACACATTGCCAACCCATCACACACATTGTCAACCCATCAACCCATCACAAACATTTTCAGCCCATCACACACATTGTCAGCTCATCGCACACATTGTCAGCCCATCACACACAGAGTCAGCCCATCACACACATTATCAGCCATTCACACACATTGTCAACCCGTTACACACATTGTCAGCCCATCACACACATTGGCATTCCATCACACACATTGTCAGCCCATCACACACATTGTCAGCCCATCACACACATTGTCATTCCATCACACACATAGTCAGCCCATCACACATATTGTCACCCCATCACACACATTGTCACCCCATCACACACATTGTCAGCCCATCACGCACAGTGTCATTCCATCACACACATTGTCAACCCATCACAAACATTTTCAGCCCATCACACACATTGTCAGCCCATCACACACATTGTCAACCCATCATGCACAGTGTCAGCCCATTACACACATTGTCAAGCCATCACAAACATTTTCAGCCCATTACACACATTGTTAGCTCATCACACACATTGTCAGCCCATCACTCACATTGTCATCCCATCACACACAGAGTCAGCCCATCACACACATTGTCAGCCATTCACACACATTGTCAACCCGTTACACACATTGTCAGCCCATCAAACACAGAGTCAGCCGATCACACACAGTGTCAACCCATCACACACATTGTCAGCCCATCACACAAATTGTCAGCCCATCACGCACAGTGTCATTCCATCACACACATTGTCAACCCATCACAAACATTTTCAGCCCATCACACACATTGTCAGCCCATCACACACATTGTCAACCCATCATGCAGTGTCAGCACATCACACACATTGTCAACCCATCACAAACATTTTCAGCCCATCACACACATTGACAGCCCATCACACACATTGTCAGCCCATCACACACATTTTCAGCCCATCACACACAGTGTCAGTCCATCACTCACATTGTCAGCCCATCACACACAGAGTCAGCCCATCACACACATTGTCAGCCCTTCACACACATTGTCAACCCATCACACACATTGTCAATTCATCACACACATTGTCAGCCCATCACACACATTGTCAGCCCATCACACAAAGTGTCAGCCCATCAATCACATTGTCAGCCCATCACACACAAAGTCAGCCCATCACACACATTGTAAGCCCTTCACACACATTGTCAACCCATCACACACATTGTCAGCTCATCACACACATTGACAGCCCATCACTCCAATTGTCATCCCATCACACACAGAGTAAGCCCATCACACACATTGTCAGCCCTTCACACACATTGTCAACCCATTACACACATTGTCAGCCCATCACACACATTGTCAGCCCATCACACACAGTGTCAGCCCATCAACACATTGTCAACCCATCACGCACAGTGTCAGCACATCACACACAGTGTCAACCCATCACATACATTGTCAACACATTACACACATTATCAACCCATCACACACATTCTCAACCCGTCACACACATTGTCAACCCATCACGCACAGTGTCAGCCCATCACAGACAGTGTCAGCCCATCACACACATTGTCATTCCATCACACACATTGTCAGCCCATCACACACATTGTCATTCCATCACACACATTGTCAACCCATCACACATATTGTCAGCCCATCATAAACATTGTCAGCCCATCACACACAGTGTCAACCTATCACACACATTGTTAACCCATCAGACATATTGTCAGCCCATCAACACATTGTCAACCCATCACGCACATTGTCAGTCCATCACAAACATTGTCAGCCCATCACACACATTGTCAGCCCATCACACACATTGTTATTCCATCACACACATTGTCAGCCAATCACACACATTGTCATTCCATCACACACATTGTTAACCCATCAGACATATTGTCAGCCCATCAACACATTGTCAACCCATCACGCACATTGTCAGTCCATCACAAACATTGTCAGCCCATCACACACATTGTCAGCCCATCACACACATTGTTATTCCATCACACACATTGTCAGCCAATCACACACATTGTCAGCCCATCACACACATTGTCAACCCATCACACACATTGTCAGCCATTCACACACATTGTCAACCCGTTACACACATTGTCAGCCCATCAAACACAGAGTCAGCCCATCACACATTGTCAACCCATCACACACATTGTCAACCCATCACACACATTTTCAGCCCAGCACACACATTGTCAGCCCATCACGCACAGTGTCATTCCATCACACACATTGTCAACCCATCACAAACATTTTCAGCCCATCACACACATTGTCAGCCCATCACACACATTGTCAACCCATCACACACATTGTCAGCCCATCACACACATTGTCAGCCCATCACACACATTGTCAGCCCATCACACACATTGTCAGCCCATCACACACATTGTCAGCCCATCACACACATTGTCAGCCCATCACACACATTGTCAGTCCATCACTCACATTGTCAGCCCATCACACACAGAGTCAGCCCATCACACACATTGTCAGCCCTTCACACACATTGTCAACCCATCACACACATTGTCAGCTCATCACACACATTGTCAGCCCATAACTCACATTGTCAGCCCATCACACACAGAGTCAGTGTCAGCCCATCACACACATTGTCAGCCCTTCACACACATTGTCATTCCATCACACACATTGTCAGCCCATCACACACATTGTCATCCCATCACACACATTGTCAGCCCATCACACACATTGTCACCCCATCACACACATTCTCACCCCATCACACACATTGTCAACCCATCACGCACATTGTCAGCCCATCACACACATTGTCAACCCATCACACACATTTTCAGCCCATCACACACATTGTCAGCCCATCACACACATTGTCAGCCCATCACACACATTGTCAGCCCTACACTCACATTGTCAGCCCATCACACACAGAGTCACCCCATCACACACATTGTCAGCCCATCACACACATTGTCAACCCATCACACACATTGTCAGCCCTTCACATACATTGTCATCCCATCACACACAGTGTCAGCCCATCACACACAGAGTCAGCACATCACACACAGTGTCAACCCATCACACACATTGTCAACCCATCACACACATTCTCAACCCGTCACACACATTGTCAACCCATCACGCACAGTGTCAGCCCATCATACACAGTGTCAGCCCATCACACACATTGTCAGCCATTCACACACATTGTCAACCCGTTACACACATTGTCAGCCCATCAAACACAGAGTCAGCCCATCACACACAGTGTCAACCCATCACACACATTGTCAACCCATCACACACATTGTAAGCCCATCACGCACAGTGTCATTCCATCACACACATTGTCAACCCATCACAAACATTTTCAGCCCATCACACACATTGTCAGCCCATCACTCCAATTGTCAACCCATCATGCAGAGTGTCAGCACATCACACACATTGACAACCCATCACAAACATTTTCAGCCCATCACACACATTGTCAGCCCATCACACACATTTTCAGCCCATCACACACAGTGTCAGTCCATCACTCACATTGTCAGCCCATCACACACAGAGTCAGCCCATCACACACATTGTCAGCCCTTCACACAGATTGTCAACCCATCACACACATTGTCAGCTCATCACACACATTGTCAGCCCATAACTCACATTGTCAACCCATCACAAACAGAGTCAGTGTCAGCCCATCACACACATTGTCAGCCCTTCACACACATTGTCAACCCATTACACACATTGTCAGCCCATCAAACACAGAGTCAGCCCATCACACACAGTGTAAACACATCACACACATTGTCAACCCATCAAACATATTGTCAGCCCATCAACACATTGTCAACCCATCACGCACAGTGTCAGCCCATCACAAACATTGTCAGCCCATCACACACAGTGTCAGCCCATCACACACATTGTCATCCCATCACACATATTGTCACCCCATCACACACATTGTCAGCCCATCACAAACATTGTCAGCCCATCACACACATTCTCAACCCATCACACACATTGCCAACCCATCACACAGACTATCAGGAAAGAAGTTTATACAAAATTCTTTGTTCATTCAAATGTTCCAATCCAGCCAATGGCAAACTACTGTAAGTGGGCACAATGCGACCCACTGGACTGGTTATTCTGGCCTGCTGCACGCGACCTGTTTCAGAGTGCAGTACAACATTAACTCTTTATGTTATGACGTTTACTCTTATTGTACTTTAGAACATGTCAACGCTTTATCTATCTGCTCTTTGTCCGGCCCGCTAGTCAAATTTAGGAACCCAGTGTGGCCCGCTTACTCAAACAGCCCACCCTTGTTCGTATCATTCCATTATTATTTAGTCTGTTTACAGTTAGGTGTGTCTGAGAATGAAAGTTTGTATCATTCCATTATTATTTAGTCTGTTTACAGTTAGGTGTGACTGAGAATGAAGCTTAAGAAACATTTCTTGTTCATACAAATGTTCCAATAATTCCATTATTATTTACTCTGTTTACAGCTATGTGTGTCTGAGAATGAAGCTTAAGAAACATTTCTTGTTCATACAAATGTTCCATTCATTCCGTTATTATTGTGTCTATTGACAGTTACGCTAGTCTGAGAAGGTCTGAGGAAATCGAATCTGTTATCCAACGACATGGTCATGGGGAGTTTATTTTACTTCTTCGAGTCTGTGCAGTCCGTGGTCGTAATGTTGACCAGTGTCTTCTTAATATTCTGTACACAGAGTTTGATACTACTGTTATCAAATGGTCACCATGAAGATCTACCTAAGAATACAATAGAACAAATTCTACTGGCTGCAGCAGCAGTCTCAGGTTGGTAGTGTTCTAGTTCAGTGATTAAAAAGTAAATGTCCACAGGATCGTACTCATTGATGTGACAGTTACATATAGTGGCCATGGTAGATGTGACAGTTACATATAGTGGCCCTGGTAGATGTGACAGTTACATATAGTGGCCCTGGTAGATGTGACAGTTACATATAGTGGCCCTGGTAGATGTGACAGTTACATATAGTGGCCCTGGTAGATGTGACAGTTACATATAGTGGCCTTGGTAGATGTGACAGTTACATATAGTGGCCCTGGTAGATGTGACAGTTACATATAGTGGCCCTGGTAGATGTGACAGTTACATATAGTGGCCCTGGTAGATGTGACAGTTACTTATAGTGGCCCCGGTAGATGTGACACATATAGTGACCCTGGTAGATGTGGCAGTTACATATAGTGATCCTGGTAAATGTGGCAGTTACATATAGTGACTTTGGTAGATGTGGCAGTTACATATAGTGACCCTGGTAGATGTGGCAGTTACATATAGTGGCCTTGGTAAATTTGACAGTTACATATAGTGGCCCTGGTAGATGTGACAGTTACATATAGTGACACTGGTAGATGTGGCAGTTACATATAGTGGCCCTGGTAGATGTGGCAGTTACATATAGTGGCCTTGGTAAATTTGACAGTTACATATAGTGGCCCTGGTAGATGTGACAGTTAAATATAGTGACACTGGTAAATGTGGCAGTTACATATAGTGACCCTGGTAGATGTAACAGCTACATATACTAGTAGATGTGGCAGTTACATAAATTGCATACGCACATCGTTCCTTTACGCAATAGAAAAATTCCATACATTTAAGTAAAAAAAATCACGCACAATTGTGTTAGAATATTTAGTTCAATACATCATAACACATTTACTTGGTAGATGAAAGAAAAACCCGTTCATTTACATAGGGTCAGTGTTTTCTATCTGACCAAGCACGCACACACGGAAAAACCTAAAACCTTGTAGGGCGAGGTACGATTCGGAACAATTTAGGTGGACTCAGTCCCTGAGTGGGTGGCCTCTCTCAAAAGATTCCACCTCTGGCTGACTGAAAAACATCAAGTTTTTAAGGAGATAGAAACGGATCTATCCATTATTTTTTTTATATATATAACTGATTCAAAGATTGAACGATTTGAAATCAAAACTATTTTAATACAAATCAATTTCGTATTCTGAGGCTTCAGTATATTTAAGGGCTGCAGATCTCCCTTAGTGTGGTAGTCATTGCTTTTGTAGGGATCCAGCAATGGATACATCCATTTTAAGTGGTATAATAGAGAAGTACTCATACGATTAGGAGTTCATTAAGTTCGTTTTCTTCGGTATTACATTAATAAAATCCAATACGCAGCAGCAGATAAAGTGGCGCTGGGGTAGGCTGCACCCCCCTCCCCCTTATTTAAGCCACTGGGTACAAACCATTATAAATTATATGTATAAATTATTATTAATTAATTAACTTAATAGAAAATTCGTTACTTAATATACTATGCCATTACTTAACCCTGTCATAACTTTGAAAAGCTCCAGCATCAGTTTATTTGACTGAAGCCATTGGCCAACATTACGCTGTACTGATCGGTTCTGCACTGACCTGTATAAGCTTGACAGTGGGATCAATGTTGACCACTCTACTCAAGTCACTGACGGCGTTCGCTGTTTTTTATGGTAATTTTATTTTTGTACTTCTACTTTGAGCTATTTGTTTTTAGTTTAGGGCAACACAGCTGCACACTGTACAATAGTGCATTTTTAAAGGAACTGTTTTACTACAAATATGTCTTTGTTAATTTTAATAAGAATTAAAAAATCTTTATGGTTGTAATAGATGTTTATATATTTAAGGTAAAAGTATCTGTAATAAGTATCGGACAGATCTCACCAGGCCCGTAGCGTGCGGGGGGGGGGGGCGGCGGCCAAGGGGCCGGCACCCCTGCGTTTTGTCTGCCCCCCTGCTTATTTGTTCTACTTAGTAAAATGTATTACCTGGCCCCCCTGCCATTGCCTGGCCCCTGCTGTAGAATGCCTAGCCCCTCCTGTAGAATTTTCACGCTACGGGGCTGGATCTCACCTTAAAATAGCCAGTATATTTATACCTTAAAGGTTGTCTAAACTTTCTTTTACAATAGCCGGTTTACTAAGACATTTAACGGTTATCTTAATTTTTTTTTAAATAGCCAGTATATTTATATAGTTGAAGCCTGTCTAAAAATTAAAGAAACTATTTCATATAGTGTCTACCAGGTTTGCGGAGCCGCCATATTTTTTTCGGCTCCGGCTCCCACAAATTTGACGGCTCCGGCTCCCTATTAAGATAGTATCACACGAGACAAAAATTGTTGTAATTGCTCCACGCTAACATGCCGCTGATAAAAAGTTATGCAAATTTTGCCACGTTCATCCCCATAGTCAGGAACTTGAAAAATATACGCATTGTCGGTTTTACTAAAAACAAACCATTTCAGTGCATCCAGAATCATATCATTATTTTCGATCGAGAATTCACTAGTCGCCATTTTCATAAGTACTAAAAATTATTTCAATGATCAAATTAGCCAATAGTAAAATAATACATTATTTAAAATATTTTAAAGACTTCAGTATTTATATTTATTATTTATAAATTCGAAGTGACTATTCGGACCCGGGCAGGCCCGTAGCCAGGATTATTGCATTGGGGGGGGGGGAGGGGCGAAGAAATTTTTTCGGCCCCGGGCGGGGGGTGTTAAGGAACTGATCCTGGGGTACAGATGCGGATCTAGAAAACTTTGACCCAAGGGGGTTGAAACTGTTTTCATTGTTGAAAATTGGTCTTTAAACAAAAAATATTTCGATAATTTAATGATGTATTACCTAAACTTGTGATAACCGGGAGGGCAGAGAGGGAAATGCCCCCGGCCCCTCCCCCTAATTCCGCCCCTGGTGCTAATATAAATATTTTAAAAAGTTGATTGACCAGCTCAGTCCGGGCCCCTAAAACAAAATTGAACAAAAGGATTGATGTTTTATAGCCGTTATTATTAAAATTTTGTCAAAAAGCTCAAATCATACATGGGGGGAGGGGGCTCAGGTCATGAACGGGGGGGAGGGCTTAACCCTCCTAGCCCCCTCTTGCTACGGGCCTGGACCAGGGTACCAATAATTGTATGATTTAATCGTTACTCAGTGTCTAGGGTTCCATTAAGCGGACTCTGTATTATTATTTTTTCGGGTTCCGTCTAATAAAGTTTAAATATAGTTAAGCTTAGTGCATATTTGCCACGGGTCCGAATAACAATCGGATTTTATTGGGACCCGGGTCCGAATTGCCACAGCTTTAAATATTTATCTACTCTATTTCAGATATTCTGTTTATAATAAAATTGTTAAATACAGAAAGCGACCATTTTGTTTTTAGTCTATTACAAATTCGCGGTCAAATAATACATGAAATGACGCGTTCTATTTGTCGTTGTAGTAAAAATTTATTTTAAATGATTGATACAATTATTCTATGAAATAAAACTGTTTTAACTTTATATATAACAAAATAACATGCCATTAAAAAAAATTTCGGAGGGTAAACAAGATTTAAAACGAACATAAAACGATTCTCCGTTAAAGATTTCTTGTGGTGATGTGCGTGTTACTGTTGTGGCGTTCGTAAAACATGACAACATTTCAAATTGTAGGAGGCAAACAATCAAACAAATTTGTAATTTTAAAGCTAAAAAAAAATTCTGCTGTAAAAAAAAAACATTTGGGAGCCGTGGAGCCGCCAGAATTTTTCGGCTCCGGCTCCGGCTCCAGCAAAAAGTAGCGGCTCCCGGCTCCTCGGCTCCGGCTCCGCAAGCCTGGTCTACTATGAGAAATACATTTTGAACATAAAATGAAAAATCTCTATTTAACGAATATTCCTACCAAAACAAAATTTAAAAATGAATGGTTTGTACGTGGAATGAAAGGATTGTTCGTAGAATGGTTTGTACACGGAATTAAGGGATTGTACGTAGAATGGTTTGTACATGGAATGAAAGGATTGTACTAGAATGGTTTGCACGTGGAATGAAAGGATTGTAAGTAGAATAGTTTGTACGTGGAATGAAAGGATTGTACGAAGAATGGTTTGTATGTGGAATGAAAGGATTGTACGTAGAATGGTTTGTACGTGGAATGAAAGGATTGTACATAGAATAGTTTGTACGTGGAATGAAAGGATTGTATGTAGAATGGTTTGTACAAGGAATCAATGAATTGTACGTAAAATGGTTTGTAGTGGAATGAAAGGATTGTATGCTTAATGAAAGGATTATATGTGGAATTAATGGTTTGTATGTGGAATGAAAAAAGTCCTGAAAGTCTATTTCAGTTGTCATAATATTATTCACCTCGTTGTAGTATCTTTATTTTCAAATGCACAAAACTATTCAACTATTTACATTTTTCAAAACTTTTGTTACTTCCATTTCGTGCCATATATATATAAGTGGGATGGATGGCCGAGTGGTGTAGATACTCGGCTATCAACCTGAGAGTCCTGAGTTCGATCCTTGATGAGACTCACGGAGTTTTTCCAGGTGAAATTTGAGCAAAGTTGTCCCACAAGTCCACCCAGCTTTAAAGGCGGCTGGGCGTTGTGCTAACCACACAATCTCTTCATATGCCGAGGTTATAGAAGATGAATTCTACACTACATCTGGCCCGATGACCCGCCAGGGCTAAGGGAACATTTTATATAAGCGTTGTATAACATACAATCTGTGACATTGGTTGATAGATAAGTGGCTAGATATTGCGCAAGCCTCGTTTTTGAAACAATGTTTTCATCGCCGCCATTAATGATATTTACACTCATCAGTCCATTCATTGAATAGAAATGTTTATTCTATATATATAAAGCTCCTAAAAACTCATGAATTATATAATATATTAATGCTTTTTTTATATTTATAAAGCAAATTGAAAGCTTTTTCATTCATATTTCATGTCTTGAAAAAAAAAGAGGTGTAAATAGGTCAGAGGGTTTTTATGAATAGAAAGCGTCATTGGAAACAAAAGCGAATGACAACAATGGCGCGAGAGTTTTTAACACAGAACCGAGGACTATTTATATAGCGATGCGCTATCTGTATACTATATAATCTGTGAGCTTGACTTAGCACCAATTTCTTTACCTAATGAGTTCGGAAATGTTTCAAGTATCACTTGGCACGCTAGGGCGATGCCGGGTACACTTCATATGTGTAAAAATATCACGTATTAGGCCAGGAGTTTTAGCAACCTACCCAGAATAAATTCTTTACAATGGTTTAATTGCAGAATCTGACATATATATACATATATATATATATATATATATATATATATATATATATATATATATGAAGATTAACTGGTATGAATGACACCCAATGAAACTCATAGGAATTTTTTCTACAGCATTTCAAAAATTGTACGAATTACACGTAACTTTCCACTATTCACGGTTCTGTAAGTGTCAATAACCTTGGTAAATCTGAAGTAGGCCTAATCCACGTCAAACTGTCGGCAAACGTGCTTCAGATTATGTTATATAAGTATTTAAAATGAAAGGTCAAATAAAGTATAACTAATATGACCTGCTTCCAGTGGCGCAACCAGGAGGAGGGCAGGGGGGCTTCAGCGCCCCCCTCCCCGGCAAAATCATCAAATACATAATTTAAGTTATAAAGTTACAAATAAGACTGTCAAACTGTCTTTTTTCAACATGTGAGCCTACCCCCCCACCCCAGCATTTTTTGCCGGTTGCGCCACTGCCTGCTTCATAAAAGTAATCCATACATTTTTATGTTTGTTGCATTATATAAAAACTACTTCATAAAACAAAATATAAATAAATAAATAATACAACACTCTGAACTGATGTGAGTAGCAGCCCCGTAGCGTGAAAATTCTACAGCAGGGGCCAGGCATTCTACAGCAAGGGCCAGGCATAAGCAGGGGGGCCGGGTAATACATTTTACTAAGTTGAGCAAATAAACAGAGGGGGGCAGACAAAATGCAGGGGTGCCGGCCCCCTTGCCCCCCCCCGCACGCTACAGGCCTGGTGAGTAGTATGGCTTTCAGACTCCGGGTGGGGCAGGCATCAATCCGCTGGTGAAACTGGCAGTTGCTTTCACCCCGTGCCATAATCACAGTGTTCACATGCTGGTGTACACCTCTTCCTCAAATGCCCAAGACATGAAGAATTCCAAGCATTCATCATCAATTATTTCTTCATCTTTTACATCCAGCATCTCATTATCATGTAACTCTTCATCGTCAATCATTTCCACAACATTGACCAGCTCCTTGGCATTCAAACATGACTCTCCATTACAATTTTGAAGGCTGTTATGCATGACACACCATACTCAAAGCAGCGACACAAACGTGTCCCACACTGTTTCCTGGATCCGGAAGTACATTTGCAACAAACCACCTTCAGAACATCTGGTGGAGCCACATCTAAGTCAGTGGCAATATGGATGTACTTTTCCTCATGAAGCTTCCATCCCCATTCTGTGTGATTCAGTATTGCTTAACAACATCAAGATATGTTCCACCTTCCAGCCACTGAACAGCACGGAGTAAGTAACCGCCGTCTACAACATGAATCGAACTGCTTGGTTTCAATGATGGTTCTACACCCTTGCAGATTTCTTTACCGAGCTGTGATTTATCAACTTTCCGCATGTAGTTATCTTTGAACAGAGAAGTAGGAAGTGTTGACAGCTCATAGCTAAAATATTTCTCTATATCAGGTGATTTTTGCATTATGACCAGAAGCCTATTAAATAGAACTGTGGGATCAACACCTGTCAAAGCTTTCTTGGAAGTTGATGAAGAAGCATTGTTTACTTGTGCTAATGTTCTTATTTGAGATTTTCTTTGAAGGACAACATCCTTGAAGTTCTTGCCGCTCATGTTCTGAACAATATCAGCGCCAACTTCTTCAGCATTGTCGCAGTTTATATTATCAGATTCAGATGCTGCAATACCTGATGGTATGCTGTGGAGTCTTTTGTCAGAAGTATCAAATTGATTATGTGGCTTCAAGAATTCGAGAACTTTTGTGAGATCGTCATTATCTCTATTGATCCTGGACTACCCCTCTTCCGGATGCTAAACTGCATCATGGCAGTAGTCAATATCAGCAAACTGCGCTAAAGATGTCCTTACAGCTGCAGTCCTATGAATTGTGGAAGTCCATGTGGTGCGTACACTTTCAGTCACTCCTCTTCCATGAGTTATTCCTCCCTTACCTTTAATGGCCCGTATCATTGCCTGCTCTATGGTAAGGTCAACTGACAGTCCGGCCCACTGTTTACTACTACGCCGTGCAACATGTGATCCTGACATGAGCTGCTTGTGTAGATCTGGATGCGAGTTAGGTAAGCCCATCATCATCTCCAGGTAGAGACGAGCACACTTGGCATAATTGTTGTGACCAGATGCTGCGAAGAGATTCACCATTCTCCTGATACTGACAAGATGTAGCTGATAGTTGCCCATTCGTTCTGCCCGCAGCAGAAGCTTTAATGTGGCAATGTAATACATATACAGAAGCCAAAAGTTTTTACTATATAAGCTATAGTAATAGTTATGTTTTTACTATATAAGCTATATTAATAGTTATGTCATTTTCAGGGCCCCATTCTACACCTTATACGTAGCTATACGAGATTAAGGGCCCTAGGGGCCCCAAGAGTAGCTATCCCCCTAACATAAATTTGGTTTAAATAATTTTGGTAATGTCTTTTAAGTGCTGGGCTTCAGTGTTTTTGAAGTTACCGTCTTATCTTTCAGTATTTTTTAATAATCTTGTAATTGGCAGCTGCCTTTTTTTGTTAACATGGCTGACAGTATTTTATATAGAATATAGAGGACCTTTTTTTTTACAAATTTATTTAATGCATTTAAACACAATTTAGGTATTCAAAACAAGGGTGTCATTAATCCTCGTTATGTTAACTAACTAGTTATTACCAAATAATTTCACAAAACGCTTGTAAGACATTAATTCTAGGTAGTGCCGGCCTTAGACATTTTTGTGATATAGGCAAGGAGAGAAATGCCGCCCTTTCAGTTTCATTTTTCTAAGAAAACTCTATAAATGCTATTTATTTTGAAGTAAATCCAAATTATGAAAATACAAATATGATATATTTATAGTTTTATAACTGGTCTTCATTCTTCATAACACATTTTTAAAATTTGGCAACTTTATAAAAGTTAAAGAGTTTTAAGTATACGTAGTGTATTTTAGGAAGTTTGTTTTTCTAAGTTAAAAAAAGTAATGAAAAATTAAAAAAAAATGAAATGTCATGTTTATTAAGCATTAAAAAGATTGAAGAGAATTCAAGAAAAATATGCTTTTCTATCTTTTGCAGAAGCAAACTCTTCAATTACTTCGGTCAGATCCAAATCTTCTGCAATCGTTTTCTTTATAGATATTGTAGCTAAACCAACCAAACGATCCTGAGACATGGTAGAACGAAGATATGTTTTTATGAGTTTGAGCTTCGAAAAGCTTCTCTCTGCTCTCGCCACTGTTATCGGGAGTGTAAGCAAAATTCGCAATGCCAAGTACACATTCAGAAAAAGAGCAGCCACGCCCATTCCACATAGATAGTCTAATATAACTATAGGACTTGATTTTTCTGTAATTCTCCTTGATAAATCAAATAATTCATCGCACAGTTCTGTTACATTAATGTCTGCTAAATCTTCGTTTTCAGATGTTAAAGCTAATTGAAGGTCCATGCAATCTTTGAAAGCCTCTCTTTTATCACATTTCTCCAGTTGTTTAATGTCATACAAAAATCCAAATAAATCGCTATAAGATGTTAACTGCATAAATCGATCATTAACTGATTGAATTGCGGTATCCAATATCTGGTTAAAAAAATTTACTCTGAAATTCATTTCTGGCTCGAGAATTGGATCATCTGAAACTTCATAGTCAAATTGTCTCTTTCTTACTCAAGATCTTATTTGTATTTCGTAAGGAAATTGCACTCAATACCAAATTCTTCAGCCAATGATTTAACTGTTGTATTAGCTTTGGCAAAACCTTCATCTGTTCTATAATTCTGGAGCATAGTTTTAGTGGCATTCAATCGTTGAATTGATTTCTTTAAATCAAGATCTCTTTCTTGAAATGTTTTGCTAGATATATTGATCTCAAATAAAACAACATACCAAATCACTAATGAACAAATAAACTTGAAATCGAGCATTTTTTTTATGCTATTCCCTTAGCTTCTGCACGGAACTGGGTTCCACGTGGTCCAGACAGTGAAATGTCATCAGCAATTGAAACGAGTGCATCGTAAATTTCAACTGTTTGGTATCGAAATACCTTCACAGCATTAACTCGACTTTCCCAGTTAAACCTGCTGCCTCTTTGTTTTTGACATATTCTAACAATACATTCCAGCGATGTGTTGGTGCAGAAAAAAGGTGTATATATTTTGAATTACCTCAAAAAAACTTACAGCTTCCAAACAACAGTTTACGTCCTCATTCACCACCAAATTCAACGAATGCACATTGCATGGGACATAAAAGGCTCTTCGATTTAGCTCTTTAACTCTTGCATGGACACCATTATGTATTCCCCGCATGTTCGCTCTGTTATCGTAGCCTTGCCCCCTCATATCATATAGACAAATACCCGTACCTGACAGTTCTTAAGTAAAATTTCCACGATACTTGCACCTGTAGATTTTTCAAGTTCTACGAATCCAATGAAGTGTTCATCGATAGAAACTTCTGAAGGTTTGTCATTTGTCGATTCATTTGTTGTAACAAATCTAACAATCATTGTCATCTGTTCTTTGTGACTGGAGTCTGGAGTGCAATCGAGAACTATAGCGTAATATTTTGCATTTTTTAGATCATTTATCACTTTCTGTTTTACCTTCTTACTCATCTGTTGAATGATCTCATTCTGAATATTTTTCCCTAAATAATGGTCATGAATTTCATCTGATTTTATACGTGTTATATGTTCTTTCATTACCGGATCAAAGACAGCAATAACTTCAACAAATTTCAAAAAGTTTCCATTATGAGGTGTATATAACCGATCAGACTACCCTCTCAGGGGTAAATTTTGAACTCCATGTACTCTGACCAAAGATATTATTTCTTCTAATACATCCTTCCAGTGTTTCGCTTCACGATTTATAAGGCGCTGATTCACGTCATCAATAGTTTTATTATTTGTTATCGTCATTTTTAGTTATTTCCAACCATGATAACTGGTTAAACGATCTGGTGATTTTTTATGATGCTGCAATATACTTGACATATTTTTCCAGTCACAACTGCCATGTTTTGCTAAGGCAGATTTACTCCTGTTATATATTCTGCAGCAAAAACAAAATACCTTATCTACTGACGTAGAATACATCAACCATTTCTCCGTTAGCCAGTTTGCGTGTATAGTTGTAATTAGAAAATTGTCTCCCACTTTCATCTTTTGGATAACCAGACTTAATTTAATCTGCTTTGGATCATTCTGAATAAGAAAACAACGAATATTATCACTTATATCTGGCCATTTAGCAGGATCCTCCATTATATCTGAATCTAATTTTGTTAAATGCAAAAGAAGAAAATAATTTTGAAAATAGTGATGTCATAATAGTGATGTAATAAATTAAGATAGAGCGTTAATCCACGTGACTTATTTGGTGTCGCCATTCTAAGCTATTTTGTGCTCTTATTTAATTCTACACTTTCTCAAATTTATTCATTTTATTTTTAATTTTTATATTTTTGCTTTTATTTTGCTGGAATTTGCCGCTCCTTGAAATAATGCCGCTCTAGGCAGCTGCCTATATCGCCTATACCTAAAACCGGCACTGATTCTAGGTACGTAATGTAATATTTATTCAACTCCAGGTCTATATGCTTCCTTATTTAATTCCTGGGACTTCTTGCAGAAAGGACCTAAGCTATAGCTCTCCAGCGCACTCTGTATTGGGAGGCCTTTTTCAATTCATCTCGTGTAAGTTTGCAACACTTCAATTCCTGGGATCATCTTTGGGAGGCCGACCTTTCTCTGACCTTGGGGATTAAACAGGAAATCCATTTAAGAAACTTCTTCTGGTGACTCACTGAGTGAATGACCAACCCATCTCCACAACCTTCTGGATATCTGTAGGTCTGTGGGGTCTTGGTTTGCCAGCTACCAGAGGCTTTTGTTCCCAACTTTATCTTGTCGCTTTATCTTTTGTATACTCCTGGGGCAACAATAAACAAACGTCTGAAGTTTTTTGGTCAATGGGTTGGTCTTGATGCACCATACAACATGTCGGATTTAACATTGTGGGTCTTTATGTTTCTGCACCATACAACATGACAAACTTAACATTGCTATTGAATATCCTGAGTTAACATTTCGCTTAACGACACAATGAGAAGATGTATAACGTTTCTTTCTGTTGTTTCAACACTGCGCGGAACACACTTCCTACTAGGGATTATACTAAAACCGATTTTAAAAAAAAACGGTTGTCGAAGGTCAATTTTCTCAACAAAAAAAAAACCGGCGAAAACCGGTTTTAAGTTTTTATTAAAAAAAAAAAGTGAAATAACGGATATTTAAAGCACTCTAGCAATAATCATTTTCAATTTAAGTTGTATTTAATTAACGTGGATGATAAAGAATAAAGTGCAATGTCAACCAATTTTTACGTAAAGCAATATATAAAAGAAAAAAAATATCAGTCAGTGCAGAACCTAGGGATTTTGGGGCCCCTACATTTTGACATTCGACACCATGATATGAGATAATGTACCTAATATTTAATGTAAAAAATGTTTTGGGGCCCCCAACAAGCTGGGGCCCGGGGGACTTTCGAATTTGGACCCCCCTTCCTAGGTACGCCTCTGTTATCAGTAAGCCTATATGACAATAAAAATACTGCTAGTGGGTACATATATATTCATTCAAATTTCATTATGACTAAACATATTTCTAACATGACCTTTGAACTAATCAACTTTATTTGGAAGTCTTAATAATTTCCACTGTTTCTTTTTATATTATACTGTAAATATACATGGCTGTCAAAGACACGAGGTTTGGTAACTTTGGTTTGCCACTCACACACCAGCTCTAAAATCAGTCGTTGTGATGTAGACCTCCGTATAGTGCTTATTTATTTATAGCCTTTACATTTAACTGGGTTTTTTTTACTCACGGTATTCCCTTTCTGTCTCTCTCTCTCTCTCTCTCTCTCTCTCTCTCTCTCATCCTTAAGTTTCTAACGTTATCTATACACTTGACACCGTACACAAACACCTCTGCACAGCCACATCTATGGACCCACAATGAGTGCCCCTTTCAAAACAGTCCTCCACTGTTGAACTTTAAATCCACTCCTCAACCCTCCCTTCATACATTTATCTCTACTCCCAACCTAAGATCCCCCCAATCCCTGAGATGTATTAGTTACACTAGTCATTACAGCGGGTGTGCGACGGTCCTGCCAAGTGAATGTCTTGTTTAGGTTAGAGGAGTTGGCGGTGGTGGAAGTGTTGGATGGCGAACATAAATTTAGTCAACTCGTAACAAATAGCCTCACCCTGCCTACTATCTAGTAATGAGCTCCCCCCCCCCGCCCACCACCACTCTCCGTTTCAATGGGATGCCCGTTTCAAGTCGTATACTTCCCGCAAAGGAAATTCATGCGCTAAGCAAAATCCTCGGTTGTTGTGTGGAATTAATAAACGACTTGAGTTTAGCCCTTTTTCCAGGTCGAGGAAACGGATGCAATAAATCTCTCTATGTGTATATATCCTAACCTTTTTTCCCTAATCCCCAATTCACCCGTGAAGAATTACTTTCTACAATGACAGTGTACAAGGGTCGGACAAGGGAATTCACTGGAAAGTCACAGTTTCGCAGATTTCTCTGTAATTTAGTGTAATGTAACAAACATTTTTGTTAATTGTTAAGCTCTAGGCTAAAACCGACTTTTAAGCCCGAAAAACCGGTTGTCGAATGCTTCGAGATTAGTTGAAAAAACGGTTTTTCGCCGCCGGTTTTTAAAAACCGACAAACCCTACTTCCTACTTTTTAGCTCATTGCTATATGTCCTCCAAATTAAGTATCTGGTGATGTAGGCCTGTGTTGGCTGTGGTTTCTCAGTACTTGAGCACTTAAATAATTTAAGCCACTTACTAAGAAAGCAAAAAAAAAAAGTTTACTTTTTAAAAGGAATTATTTTATTATTTTACTGAAATGTTAAAACGGTGAAAATAATCTTCAGAAATGTATTACAAGCATATATAAGTGAGATGTAGACGTACTCGTTTGCCTTGTAACGTCCACGTATATTATTAGATTCGTATTTTTGTTTGTTTCTATATGGTTTTGTTGTGTGGAAGGATATGATATGGCAAGAGGCTGTGTATGAAAACTTAAGCTGATTTAAGGTATGATTACACCAAATAAAAATGTCGGCCCTAATATTAGCATAGCAAACGTTCTCTTATTTGCTCGGGGTCATATATCTGTCAACGATGCCCCCCACCCTCGTCAGATAGAGTTCGAGGGTTGTTTTCTTTAATTTTACTTGTAGCAGGGTTTAATGTAGTTAGGAGGGCTTGAGGCTGGATGTAAAGAAATGTTCTAGAAACATATTTTTCTTATTTGTTCATTTAAGTCACACGAAGATATGTCTCCTAGAATTACACATCACTTGATTTGTATCGACTGACCCTTGAACTAGTTGTATGCTGCTTTATATATCTTTGAACTTGGTTATGATGTTTTAGTTTTATAGATCTTTGAACTAGATGTATGCTGTTTAATAGATCTTTAAACTAGATGTATGCTGTTTTATAGATCTTTGAACTAGGTGTATGCTGTTTTATTGTCCGAGTACATGTCGCATTGCAATACATACAAATCGTTAAAACATGTTATTTGCAGTTCATATAAATCGTTAAACATGTCCTTTACAGTTCATATAAATCGTTAAAACATGTTTCTTTACAGTTCATATAAATCGTTAAAACATGTCCTTTACAGTTCATATAAATCGTTAAAACATGTTTCTTTACATTGTCAACCCAACGTTGACTACTTTGAAAACGAAATATAAATGTAATTAACTAGGGGTACATGTGCAAGTTCCAGGGCTAGTCATTACGTTAAGATGACCCCGTCCTTTTTCCCTATCCCAACAAGCCCGGATGCTGGTTAGAAATAAATGTATTTTTGTTTGAGTTAGTACTGTAGCTGCACTGTAGCAGTCTATATAAATTGTGTATAAATATATTTCTGTCTGGGTTAATGTTGTAGCAGTGTGTTCTATTTACATTCTGTATAAATTGTGTATTTCTACCTGGGTTTGGTAGCATGTATTCTCTTTTTCCCTACCATTGGACATCAGCAAATGGACCTACATTATCTCGAGCTATAAACTAATGAACATCTCATCATGGTGCACATATGTATATCATTCTTTCATCCTTCTCCAGGTATTGGTGTTTCAGTCCTTTTTCAGTCCAGCGCTCTCAGTTTTTCCAGTCCACCTCAAAGGTTGGTAGCTTTAAAATAATTTGACAAAAATTCAGTGCTGTTTAATATGATTGTAAAAATAAATGCACACACACACTGGTTTCTTTTCATGCAATATATCCCGCTAGTGTGCTTTTCATCTTATTTAAGACATTCTAGGGTCTGATTTTAGTACAATGTCACAATGGCAGACATTTTGTTTATATGCTTACATTTACAGAGATAAATACAATAGTAAATATTTTATTTACAGAGATAAATACAATAGTAAATATTTTATTTACAGAGATAATACAATAGTAAATATTTTATTTACAGAGATAAATACAATAGTAAATATTTTATTTACAGAGATAAATACAATAGTAAATATTTTATTTACAGAGATAAATACAATAGTAAATATTTTATTTACTTTACAGAGATAAATACAATAGTAAATATTTTATTTACTTTACAGAGATAAATACAATAGTAAATATTTTATTTACTTTACAGAGATAAATACAATAGTAAATATTTTGTTTGTTTATATAGTTGAGTATAATGGGAAATATTTTGTATTATTTTAGTATCCCATTGCTTATCCTTTTATTTTTCTTGTTGCATGTGCTGTTTTTGAAGTATCTGACCTAAAAATAAACTGTAACTTTAAAAGATAGTTGATTTTTAAAATTTTGATGGATCATGCATTTAGAAAATGTTAAAAGTAATTCATTTTTTGTTTCAGAAAAAATCTTTTGAGCACACTAAGCGTATTAAGTTTATCTGGCATTCTGATAACTTTCACACCACGGTTATTAGATCACATTACAATAGCGGTGCAACCCAATGTTGCCCTCTTGTTGCTAGCTACGTGTATTGTTCTGTTGAATGTCTTGCCATCTGTCTGTTGTATTTTTATTCAAAGAAAGAACCATCGCAGTAAGTGCTGGCTATATTGTACTTTGTTGATCTATTTTAAAATGTTAAGTACATCTGTCAATGACAGCTAGATTTATGTCTTTATATTTGTTCAATTTAGATACATTCCTAGGCATAGGAAAGCATTTCAAGCGAACCTACTGTTACTAAACATTGCCTTAAAAGTTATAAATTAGATACAAATTGTAATTGAGTAATTATTCAAATAAACTAAATAGCAAGCGTTCACAAGAATAAAATGACAGTCATAAATTCATACCGAGACAATTTGATTCCCTATTCAGTGGTTCACAAAGCTTAAGTCGCAAACCATCGAGCAGAGCCGTTTTATCTTTTATGCACGGTAGGCAATTTTCCAAGAGCCCACTAACTAAAGAAGCCTATGAAATTTAAAAAATAAAATTTGAAATTCGAATGAACCAAATCAGCTATATAGTGCTGTGCCACTTTAGCCCTTTAGATACAAAATGCCTTTAGGGCACATGACAATGAAAAGACGACCCTGGTCAAAATCAGATTTAAAGTGGGTCTAAAAAATGTTAATGATTACGCAATTCAGAATCCATACAATTAACGTTAACTCATTTTTTTCTTTCTCTCGAGTAAGTCGTAAAAAAAAACAAACAGGCTTCTTGGTGGGTCACGAGTACCAAAAGTATGAGTACCTCTGTCCTAATACCTATGTCAGATTTCAGCTATTGAGAGCCTCTGTCCTAATACCTATGTCAGATTTCAGCTATTGAGAGCCTCTGTCCTAATACCTATGTCAGATTTCAGCTATTGAGAGCCTCTGTCCTAATACCTATGTCAGATTTCAGCTAGATCCCTGTGACGTGTAGAATTGCACCTCTCCCCTACCAACCCCAATTCACCGGGTCAAGGTTGCAGCCGCCATATTGAATCGTTTCGTCGACGTTGCCTTCCCCCCAATCGTTTCACTGACGTTCTTCCCCCCCCCCCAAACGTTTCGGTGACAGACATCGTCGTTTTCACCCCCCCCCCCATAAACGTTGCACCAACGTATTCGCCCAACCTTATAAAAGACGCGAATAGTAGTAGTTGAGTTAGTAAGGTGCTCTGAGTTAGTAAGGTGCTCTGAGTTAGTAAGGTGCTGACAGTCATATGAGTTAGACGTAGAGTAGCGTAGATAGTTCTAAGATTCTAAGAGTTAGTTGTAAACTTGTAGTGACATTTGTTTAAGTAGACATCATTAGACAAAGGACTTATATTGTATATACATATAAATTCACCTATGTTTAGAAGCAATTAAAGTTTAGATCTGTTGTGTTCATATACCAAGCCTTGGCGTTGATATATTTATTAGTTAGAAAAGTTAACGTAACATTTGGCGAGCCTGCTATATATTAAAAATATGAACGTAACATTTGGCGAGCCTGCACAAAGATATTTCTGGAATCTTCATCTAAGTCAGCAACAGCAGCCAGCAGAGGAGTCTCACTGACTCGAGAGCAGCCAGCAGAGGAGTCTCACTGACTCAGCAGCCAGCAGAGGAGTCTCACTGACTCAGCAGCCAATAGAGGAGTCTCACTGACTCAGCAGCCAGCAGAGGAGTCTCACTGACTCAGCAGCCAATAGAGGAGTCTCACTGACTCAGCAGCCAGCAGAGGAGTCTCACAGACTCAGCAGCCAATAGAGGAGTCTCACTGACTCAGCAGCCAACAGAGGAGTCTCACTGACTGACTCAGCAGCCAACAGAGGAGTCTCACTGACTGACTCAGCAGCCAACAGAGGAGTCTCACTGACTCAGCAGCCAACAGAGGAGTCTCACTGACTCAGCAGCCAACAGAGGAGTCTCACTGACTCAGCAGCCAACAGAGGAGTCACACTGACTCATACATAATCTAGGAGAGCAGAGAGAAGGCGACAAGAGGAGTCAGTCTGTGTTAATATATTCTTAAAACCAGATAAGTTTTCTTTTTAAATTTTATCTTAGTGCACAATCAAATGTCTCGTTTATTTTGAATCCTTATAGATATTTTGTTGGTAGTCTCTCACTGAGTACATCTTTGTTACTTTTGTAACGGAGTGTTTAAAAGCGGTGCTCGGAGAGATTACATAACATTTATTTGTTAGATCGTTACTGTCTAGTTTGTGTATATGTGACAGTATTGTTTTATTTGTTGTTACTATCAGTTTTTCTCAGCCTTTTGTCTTGTTTATTTCGTATTGTATTTGTACCGCAGAAATTTACTTAGTTTGTGTGTGCTAGACTGTAGATAATAAGTATTTCATTATCCTTATTTAGTTGAAGTTAATATTAAGGTAAGTCAAGGTAACTCAATTTGTTTGTAAATCATTATTCATAACTCAGAATGTCATCATTCGAACATTTCGTTACCTTAGGACAAACATTAGGGATAGAGACAAAAAAATTAGAGAAATGGGCGCAGGATAGGTTAGAGAAGGAACAGGCTAGATTAGATAAGGAACATGAGAAGGAACAAGCTAGGTTAGAAAAGGAACAGGCTAGGTTAGATAAGGAACATGAGAGAGAACAGGCTAGGCATTCTTTTGACATAACACAAAGCCAGCTAAGAATCAAGCAGTTAGAATTAGAGAAAGAGTTAAGGGATAGCCAGCTTAATAATCCCACCCCTCTACCTACCCCAATGTCAACCATAGATCATAGTCTTGCAAATAGAATAGCTCACTATAAATACCATCTATTTGACGAACAGAAGACAACGATCGACAATTTCCTTACTAAATTCGAGCGTGACATGAAGGAACTCGACTTCCCCGAATCCAAATGGACGTACTTGTTAGGTAAATCTTTTACTAGTGACGTTTCCCTTAAGATATGTTTAAACCAGGACAGTTACCAGGTAGCCAGAGAACAGCTTCTAAGGACATATGGACAGACAGAAGCAAGTTTTAGGAAGGCGTTTCATCAGACAGTTTTACAAAAGGACGATGACCCCCAGACATATTTTGACAAATTAGGTACTGCCTTGGATAAATGGCTACAATATGCTAAGGTAGAAAGGACATTCGAAGCCTTTAGGACATTTTTCTTGTTAGACAAGGCCATTCATTCCTGCCACCCTGAGTTGAAGTCATTCATTTTAGAAAGGGGACCGAAGACAGTAGAGACAGCTGTGGACCTGATTAGGAAGTATAAAACCGCTCACCCTGACAGACCAACAACTACAGTAGAAAATGATATACAGGACATTATATGTTTTAGTAGCGACATAAGCAGGTCCCATTACAGACATAGTCAGAACAGAGTAAATGAGAATAGACCGGCAGGTAGGACAGAATTAATATGTAGAAGCTGCAACAGAAAAGGACATTTTGCTAAGGACTGTCATTAGAGCCATCCAAGCCTTTGACAGTAACAAAAGGTAGAGTAGGACATAATAGTGTAGACGTGCTAAGAGATTCAGGATGTAATACAGTCTTAGTTAAGAAATATTTAGTTCAACCTTCCCAATACACTGGCAGATTTGGTAAATGTAGAGGCTTTCACGGACAAATTGTAACCTCCCCAATAGCAGAAATAGACATACAGACAAATTATTTTAATGGTAGAGTGGAAGCACAGGTAATTGACAGTCTCATTACAGACCTTATTGTAGATAATAGTGTTGTGGAGATCAAGGACGATAGAAAGAACAGGCAAACTAGGACAAATTACAAACAAAAGCCCAGAGTCAGATTCAGTGACGTACAGCACAGTAGTACCCGTAGTGTAAAGCCAATCATTTGTTTTCGTTGTGGGTTACACAACCACAAGTCTAGGGCCTGTCCAAAGCGTGTAGATGAAGTTATTTGTAGACAGTGTTGTAAAATGGGTCACAGAGAACAGTTCTATTCCACAATTGCTGAGTATAATAGGAATTACCGCCAGAAATATATAAATTAACCCAAGTTAAGCAGACTATGAGTTTATAGCTTTAATTACTAAGTAGAATGCCAATTAAACCATAAGTTATAAGTTGATGTTGTTAATATAAGAGTTGTAAGAATATGATGTTTGCTAAGGCTAAGTAATATATGCAAAATGCGGAGTCAAAGGTAAGTGATATAGGTCACATTAGATAGATATACTGAATTAAGTATGATCAGCTAAGTCCAGAAGTTACACGGTAAGTTTATATGTCTTGTTTATTTGACTCGTGCACTAAGATACTGAGATAATATGTTCAATATCCCCCCCCCCACTCTAAAGAATATGCCCTTATAATTTCATAGCTAGTTATTCACAGGCTGACTAACAAAGACCAATACCTACATATCGTCTTACAAGTTCAAGTCGCCACCTTTGTGAGGGCCTAAACATTTATCTGTTACCAACGATCTAATTTCACCTGTTTTCACCTCATCATATTTGATCTACGTGTAGCCCCTCACTCAAGCGTAAACCCAGTCAAAGACGCACTCAATAATTTCCTGTTACCAACGATATGCAGAACGTCATCAACAGTTTACATCAATGAAACGGACAAAACTAAAACCACGCCTCCTACATTGACACGTTTACTACAAGAGGTGTTGTTAATGTCACTTCGACCTCAAGTTCACCAGCGAGTGACTATTACAGACAATGGAACGTTTTCGTCTTTCCCATTCGACACGTTGTGTAAAACTGACCTGTATGCCCCATCACCTATTTGAACCAAGACATCAAGGAGCAATACAAGCCAGTAACAGAATGAACTTGTTTGTATTATAGAACATTGCATACATTATGTTTTTTTTTTGTTTAGTGCTTTATTAAGTTTTGTAATTTATTAAAATGTATTACGTTATATTACATTGACTTATGCATAGATGCTTGACAAGTAGTCTAGACATGTTTGATTTGACATCCATACCATTTTCAATGTGATGTAATACTGTTCCCCACTAGACTTTTTATAATAATGATTGTTTGTTTTACTACGTAAAGCTTGGAAAGGAGGGAGGTATGTGACGTGTAGAATTGCACTTCTCCCCCACCAACCCCAATTCACCGGGTCAAGGTTGCAGCCGCCATATTGAATCGTTTCGTCGACGTTGCCTTCCCCCCAATCGTTTCACTGACGTTCTTCCCCCCCCCCAAACGTTTCGGTGACAGACATCGTCGTTTTCACCCCCCCCCCCATAAACGTTGCACCAACGTATTCGCCCAACCTTATAAAAGACGCGAATAGTAGTAGTTGAGTTAGTAAGGTGCTCTGAGTTAGTAAGGTGCTCTGAGTTAGTAAGGTGCTCTGAGTTAGTAAGGTGCTGACAGTCATATGAGTTAGACGTAGAGTAGCGTAGATAGTTCTAAGATTCTAAGAGTTGGTTGTAAACTTGTAATGACATTTGTTTAAGTAGACATCATTAGACAAAGGACTTATATTGTATATACATATATATTCACCTATGTTTAGAAGCAATTAAAGTTTAGATCTGTTGTGTTCATATACCAAGCCTTGGCGTTGATATATTTATTAGTTAGAAAAGTTAACGTTACATATTTGAAAATAATAACGTAACAATCCCTTTAAAAAAGCTTTAATGTCAAGTATTTAATCTTATGGTAAATTACAATTATGATAATAATACATATTTAATACTCATTATCTTCGAATCTAATATAATAATAGCGGTCTGGGTTCTGCGTCAAAAGCGGAAAACGAGAATTCAAAATGGCGTCTTGCCCGCGTCTCGATTCGATATATATGTTTTTTTTTAATGTACAGTTTTGAATAGTTTCTGCGGTTTTTAAACATGAAACTCAAACATATAACTCAATGCAAAGGTTTTGCAGGGTACAGCTAGTATAGAAATAATATTCAATAAGTTTCACAAAGCAGTCAATTATGTTCTTTATCTATTTAGATACTCGTGTTTCTGGCTGTTCATGTCAGGATGGTGTGGGGTACAGTGGTGAAAAACATAAATCTCATCTTGCCAACATGTGTGAATGTCAGAGTCAGACCATGAATGAGTTTAATGTGATGGTAGACAAAGATGATGTTCAGGCTGACAACAATTCTCAATCTGCAAGTCAACTATATTTAGAAGACATCAAATGGAGAGCTATCGTTGTAGTTTGGTGGGGAGCAGGTATTTGGTCAATTGCAGGTTGATATTAAAATAAATCTGGCATCATCCAAAAGTTGTGGAGTGCCAGATTTAAAAAAAATTGTATCCACCAAATACAGCACCTAAAAATAATTTTGGTTTTAAATTCGGTAAATTTATCAACGGTAGAAATGTTATGAGACTGGGTCCCATCGATGGACAGATTTCTTAAATGACAAACTGAATCAATAGTTTAACTTGTTTATAATTTATTAAAATTCTTTACATACAGTTTATTACTAATAATGTACTCGTTCAGGGATGGTCAAGCATTAGACCAATGAGATGCCCATAGCTGCATTCAGGTTTTTGTTTTGGAAGTAGCCTAATCCTTTAAAGAGCCGGACCATAAAGAATTTAACAAGATTTAATTTTGGTGAAATAAAAAAGAAAAACTGGTTCAATGCAGTTCTAAGAGCCATAATTCGAAACAATATACTAGTCACTAGTGTTACAGTGTAAAAACAGTCGTGTGTTTATAGATTTGTTAATAGCCAAAGGGTTGGCAATTGGAGCACCCGGCACAGGTGACACTCGCCTCACATACTGCTGCGGCCACCTCTCAACATGAAATTAACATTATTTTATATTACATATAGACTTACATGTAGAGTTCTATTGGTCTAATTACAGGTTTCGTTTTTATTTTGTTCATAAAGGTGTTGATCTGGCTCTGGATATGAATCAAGACTTTCTTCTGGAAATAAAGATATTTATTATAATGTTCATCTTATCATTAATGAACCTCGCATTCATATTGATACAAACTCGCAGAAATGTAAATTATAAAGACTGTGGTTTTACATCTTGCTACTTTATTTCTATTGGTCTTCTGGGTGAGTAATCAAAATAAATGGTCATCTCATACAACTTAAAAAAAAAAAACATTAAAAAAACTGCCAGTTTATCAGATATTGAAATGAAACATAAATCTCATTAATAATGATTGCCGTTTTAAAGCGTAATAATCAATCTGAATTTTTACTGAATTTTAGTTTTCAAATCAAAGTGCTGTTTATTTTGTTTACAACTAGGAATCAGTGGTCTGAATGTCAGTTTACTTCCTAACCGGACAAGTCCTATTCATCATGCTCTTCTTTTCACCATTGGATATTTTCTTCAACTGACTTCATCTACATCACCTTACAACAACCAGAGAAGCAGTTCTTCTACCTCACACATCCAGACAACCATTCAAACTACGGACAAAGTTTTGAAAGAAATTTCTGTTGGGGCAGTTCCCATGGAGAGAAGTTGTCATTTAACAAACTGCATTCGACAAATGGACAGACTCAACTGGATAGTCAACGTCTTCTGCATTGAGATAGTTTTTGCGTTATGTGGGATGGCTGCAGGGGTTATTATTACATGTAAGTTGTCTTTGTCTCTAGATTACTTTTATTATTGAAAGTTTTTGTATTAATAGTAGTTTTTTTCATGATGAAAATTGTATCATTTATGTATAGAAAAAAAGAAATGTTGTTTTTTTTTAAAAATATATGAATAATAACTTGATGAAATTAAAACTATTGCAGCTCTTTTTGAATACATGCTGCTGACGCCATTATTGCCTGACATTGTCTCCTCAAGTGAGTGCATTAAACATTCTAAGTCACCATTTGTTTTAACAGTAAACACTGCTAGGAACAATTCTAAGTAGCTTGTATTAGCTGTGCACATTGCACAGTGGTGCATTGTCAGAAAATAATAATAATGTCCTAAAAACTATTATAAATGATGGTGTATATATTGTATTTTTACAACTGGTAACAAAGTTTTCTTTCTCTTACAGCCTCAAGTCTGGGACTTATTTCAACGGCTGCCATTATTATATCATTGATTAGACCAGTTTGAAAATGTCTCCCGTCCATGACACACAAAACATTCCTGCTGTTTAATTTTATTAAAGATTTGTTTAAACAAAAAGTTTGTTTAAAGAAAGATTTCTTTTATACAAATGGAAATTAACACAAATGTTGGCATTTTTTGATAGCTATGAGTTTTCTATATGATATACATTCTGTGGTCCCGACAAACAATATGTCACAAAATTAAACGTTTAAATCAGGGGTGGGGTGTCGTCAAAAGTATTTGCCGACACCGACACCGGGGGGGGGGGGGATGGAAATAACTGTGTACTTATTTTCCTTGCTTATACCTCATACTATATATATATATATATATATATATATATAGGGTTGCCACATTTTTTCACGGACCAACCTGGACAGTTCTGTCTTTTTTACTTTAGGTTTAGGGATGTCGGTTTCGGGAGGGGGGTATGAAAACAGTAATGTAAAAAACACTTAAAATATAGAATAGATGATCTTTGTTATTTTATTCATAATGGTACACAAACATGATATTTTTACAAAAACAAAACAGTTTTCTACTTGTTGTACCACTCGTATTTTTCACTCGAGTGAACCTTTTTCAATAAGTCCTTCTTCTCTTTAATTTTTTTATAAAATTCATTGCAGCTAAGTCTGAAGTTAACTTTGCACACCATCAAAGCGCGGACTGTGGACTCATGCATCAAACCCCGTTCATCACTCCAGGCACTGTTCATCATCGAAAAAAACCCGCTCAACTGGGGCGGACGTTCCAGGAGGACAGAACACGTACTCAACAACAATTCCAAGATTAGACATTGCGATGTTTTGTTGCTTAAAGGAAGAGAGTAGCTCCATCCATTTTCTTCGCTTGATTTTTTACGATCGTTTTCCTTTTCTTCTCTTTCCCAATCACCTACTTTAGAAGCCCAAAATTTCTTGGCAAGAACAAACCTCATCAAAAAGCTCGTCAGTGTTAACCTTAGGTTTTCCGAGATTCTTGTTTATCAACTCTGCCAACTTCTGTAAATTTGTATTACTGTGTTACTTACCAAAATGTTACTGATCACACAAGAGCAGATTAATCATTCTCTGTCTCGGATCTAATAATTTTGCTCAATTATTTCCAAGAAACTGTGCCCTGAATCTAAACCGGGACAATTTCAACAACCGGGCGGGACACCGGGACAACCCATTATATCCGGGACTGTCCCGGCGAAACCGGGACGTATGGCAAGTCTATATATATATATATATATATATATATATATATATATATTTCTAAACCAGACACTGGCAATCTACGACCCGTTAAACATTTTGATTCGACCCGCAGTACACTCCCCTTCAGAGGAGTGACAAATAATAACTAAGGGGGGCGGGGGGTACATATGTCCCGGGCGCTACTCACAATGGGGCGCCATATGTATATTTTACATATCATATTATATGATTTTCGAATGGGGGGGCGCTAAAAATGTATTAAAAAGGTATTGTGCCCCGGGCGCGAGTTAAGCTCGTTACGGCACTGCTCCCCTTCGTTCATTTACATTGATAACATTTTCATATATATATATATATATATATATATATATATATATATATATATATAAAGATGCACATTGAATTATATATTTATATCTTATAGTCTTTTTTTTGCTTCCGATTTTTTTTTTCGATAATTGATGTATACTTTCAATAAACAACACATACTTATGCACGTTTAATTATATTGTGCTTTAGTAAAGTATATTTGTTTACAAGTATTAATAAGTATTTACTTTTGTTGACTCTTTATAAAATCAATGTATACTTATAATCAAAAGAGGAAACAATGTTTTAATAATCATTTATTGAATGGTGATAAATAAAAAAAAATACACGCATTTGGTCAGAGTCAGCATAATACATTTTTGGGCGCACATGCAGAACTTATTTATCACCCATCCCATTTTTAATTGCGAGAATCTTAAAATAATTTTGCTAGCTAATTCTAAGCCTATCGCAGGAAGTCATTTATGCTGTATTTAAATTGACTGAATATATTTACCTCGATCATTACTTAAGTAAAACTGATATAGTTTCATAATTGATCTTTTTTTCAGTACCATTGCCAGTTCCCAATCAGTTGTTTACAACGTTAAAGAAATATTGACAGTATACCAACATCCTACTGTGTATAATCAAATCAACTGGTAATATTCGTGCACAATAGTGCACATATTATGCAACCATTAAGTTTGATACAACTGTGATATGTCGGTACCGGTAGCTTTTATTTTGCTTGAACAAAATAAAAGTTGCCTGTGTATCGTACTATGCTGCTCTTTACAATAAAGTTTTGAATCAAGTTTGTCGGCATTTTTTTGTAAATTGCGAACCCACCATGAATATACCTAATTTAATAGTTGTTAATAGAATAACTAAAAGAATGTGAAATTATGTTGCAGTGTGCATCGTATGGACCTAATATAAGTAGTTTTTTTTTTGGTCTCATTTGTAATGTAATTACTAAATAACAAAAGTAAATAAATAAAATGACCGAACTGTGTAATTAAATGTGTTTAGTTAAATAATTATGTACAGGGCGCCCAGCTAGACAGGTCACCGAAATAGTAATCTTGAAAACAATGTTCAGCTTCTAAACCAGACAAGGGCAATCTACGTTTTGATTTGACCCGCAGTACACTCCCCTTCAGAGGCGTAACTAAGGGGGGCGGGGGGTACATATGTCCCCGGGCGCTACTCACAATGGGGCGCCAAATTTATATTTTACATATCATATTATATGATTTTCGAATAGGGGGGGGGCGCTAAAAATGTATTAAAAAGGTATTGTGCCCCGGGCGCGAGTTAAGCTCGTTACGGCACTGCTCTCCTTCGTTCATTTACATTGATAACATTTTCATTTATGTTAGCTCAGATAAAGTATTATCAACACTCCATTGTTCTGCTAATGGTCCGGCCCTTCAATCAAATTTAAGAACCTCTTGTGGTTCTTCAGTAGTTATAAATCTATATCTGTGATTTTGCAGAATGTCCATTACGATGAAAAAAAAAGTTATCTGTTGTACATATAACATTGAAAGGTCACAAAAAACACTAGATATGAACATCAAGAGTAGCTGCAGTGAATACATTGAAGTAACAGAAGTGTATGGTCTAATTCAAGATATGCCAGAGTATGCGGGATGTTATTTTTATACTAAATCTGAGGCGGCCAATTCGCTACGTTAAATTAATTTTTCATTTATGTGTAGGCTCATGCTGAAATATTGGTCAAGGTTATTGTCATCGATTGACAACGGGGACGGATGGTCGTGTGGTAAAGCGTTCGACTGTCGACCTGAATGTATCTGGTTCGATCTCCGGTAAGGACCAAGGAAATTTTCAGGTCTTGGCTCAAGTCTTCGCAATATCTCCCGTGGTGGGGATGAAAGAAGGGCACCATAAAAACCGTGGGACATGAGACATGTGTCATGACATGAGACGTGTGTCATGACATGAGAAGTGTGTCAAAATATGAGAAGTGTGTCATGACATGAGATGGATGTCATGTACAATCGTAAATAATATACGGCTGAGATGGTATGTAGCCACATGTGATGATTGCTATGAATAATTACAATTACCATAGCCATATGACAAAGTTAAGATACACAGTGACATTCACGACATTATAAAAACCACAATGAAGTAAAAAAAAATCCTTCATGTCACGGTATATTTTCTATGTTTGCCTTGTCTTTTTTATTATTATGAACCAAGTTCTGTGATGCTCAAATATGTACCTTAGAGTGCATCACCACAATAGAGGGAAAAAAATGATTGTTTGTTTTTGAGCTGTCTATGTTTCTAATTTGTTCTAATATCATTAATAATAACTTGTGTAAAATATTTTTCCAACCAGAGTTGATCTAGAGGTCCCCCCCCCCCGCCCAAGAAATCACAAAACATGTAAAGAAAAAAAAAGTTTATTCTAGCCTATATAAAAATTACATTAAAGTATTAAATTATTTATTACTGTTGCATTTAATTCAGTTTCACTTTGTTGCACGTTTGTAAGGTTTACGCACATTTGAGATGTTTTTGCGGTCCATTTCTACCACTTAAAGAATGTTTTGAAAATGTTCATCCGTTCGCGCTGCTTCAACAAAGTCAGATCCCAGTTTCACTCCTCTCTCGGCACAATCGTTAACAACGTTAATAGCAGCAACATTTTCTGCACTGGCAATGTAAGAAGCTGTTTGGCACCAATCATCAACAGGCAGTTGAGGAATCCTGTGTCCAGTTGAAGTCTGTATATAGTAAACCACGAGTCAACTCCAGCCAGATCACACAACCGAGTTTTAGAATCAATTGATTGGAATCGTGGTTTTCCCCAACCATTTCCAAATCGATTCTGTGGAGTTTGGAGGGCAACCACTGGTCGAAGCCTTAGCAGAGCATCTGCTACAGCTCGCTTTTCCAACACAGGTACTTCATTGCTGAACAAAGCAAGTGGGATCATTTCAGCAGTGAAGTACCACAGATGCCAATTCAGGCACGGATTGCTGACTTGGATATGTCTTTGTTGACATCGTTGTAATCCAAAAGTCGCTTGTAGAGCTGTAGATCATTCCATGGCGCATCCACACTCTTTTTGCAAGTGAGCCACCACACGACATAAACATGTGTTACAAATGTAGCAAATGCACGAATCTTTGGCACTTGATCACGTGTGGTAATAGTACCTGGAGGCAATAATTGAATTTGTTTCTCACACAGTGCAATCTTGAGGCAATATATCAGCTTTGCCATCCATCGTGCTTTGTGCAGGGCACCTGGTCTTTTAAAGTTAACCTCCTTATTTGTAGCATTCAGGTAAACAAGGGACAGCTTAAGGAATTCGTGGTAGTCGTCTCGCAAGAATTCGGTTTGTTTACTAGAGTTGGCATGGGCAATTACCGCATCTCTCATTATCGTCAGTCGCTCTTGAGCCTTCAGATCATGATCAGCTAACGTAAACGAACTACAAACGTGAGACCAATCATGTGCCACCAACTCCCAATTACTTCGCAGCTTGGTGAACAAAGTTATATCCGGGGATTTGGAAACTTCTATTTTCATGACTGCAAACACATGCGAGAGGATAACTTCACCAATGTGATGGCGACAACCTGACCACAGAACAGCACGTTGCAGCATATTTTGTATGGCAATGCAGGCAGCAGTCTGATGACCAGTGTTTGATCTTGTTGTGTCGAATGTCATATTAACGATACAATCATTACAATGCCACTCTGTCATTAGCTTCATGGTTAATTCTGCAATTATTTCACCAACGGGTTTCTTTGTTGCCCTGGCATAATTTGGCACTCCTAGAAGTTTCAATGGCTTTGCATCACCGACAACAACTGTTATGCGTTCTTCAGTGACACGATGATTTTTTAGAGAAGGTGTCAGTTTGCCATCCCAGTGGAGAATGCAGAGTTTGGGTGGTTCCCAGGAGTCGTGGATCTTTGTAGGTATCTCACTTACAACTTTGCGACGTGAACGATCTGCAGTGGCATAGAAGAAGCCACTATTGATACATCACCCCCAGACTCGCTAATAAGGTCCTGTGTGAAAGCTGCCTGCTGTGTTGGTATAATCTTTAATCTTGTCGCTAGTGACACAAGATTTGGTCGGCTTAAAACATCTGGAGGTACAAATACCAAAGCTCCTGTTGGCTTTCTTCGCTTTTGCAATGGCATTATATCACCCAAACAGTTATCAACAAACTCCATGTTATCTTCAGATTTAGAAGTAGAATCATCGGGTTCGTCACTGCTACCCTCGCTGGAAGGCACTGATAGGCCTATCGTTGAACATGCTGCATTTTCTTCTCTTGCGCGTTTCTGACGTTCCAATGTTGCGACATCTCGTGAATGGCGTCGAGCGACTTTTTTTGCAAGTGTTTTGTCAAATGATCCAAAGCTGGAAGACCTGTCTCCTTTCATAGACCTCAAGAATGCTAGATCTTCTGCATTCTTGATAATAGTCTCGACATTTGGTGGCCACAGTTGAAAAGTTGTTGCCAACATAGATTTCATTTGTTCCAGTTTACGTTTGGCGGCTGGTGTGTTTCGGCGACTTTTATCAATTGAACGAAGTTTATTGTATTCATCAAGAAGCTGAACAATCTTCTCACAAGCTCTCCTCTCTGTCACCATTGGAATGTTTGCTTTTTCGTAGAAAGCAGTAACTTGATTCAGCACAATTTTGGCAGTTGTAAATCGAGAAGGTGCACCAAGAGAACCTGGACGCTCACTGTGTGCTGCTACATTGCAGTGATACATCATGCACCTCAAAACTTGTAAACAAGTTGGTAGTGGAAGAATTCCAGTAATTATAGCATCATCAACACAGATTGCAGGGCCAATGCCAAACAATTCAGTTTTCAGAAGAGTTTGTGGTTTCTTTGTCCGCGAGGCAGGAGACGCAGTAATAACTGGATATGCAACTGTTTAAGTGATGCCAGGGTCAGCCAGCATTTCCTTAGAAGATGCAAACATTTTATTGTTGTTTTTCATATCATTTCCATGTTCTGATTTTATAGGTCGTGTGTATCAGAAATTAAAATAATATAAATAAAGAAATTAAAATGCTTGCCTTGGTCATCAATATGCGGTAAGGAAAAGTGTTGTTTTTGCTAATAAAATGTGAACTTTAAATTTTATTTCTAGCACAATTGCTTATCAAAATCAATCATAGCTACCAAACATTATAAAACCAAAGACTATAAAACAATTTATATAGCGCTTCACTTTTTGTATGTAAGTCGTAAGACTTAACAAGAAGGATGGTTTTATTTAGTTTTCGCTTAATTATGCAAACTTTGTTGAAGTCCGGGGGACCTCTAAATATTGTCAAATATTTTTTATTTTTTTACACAATGCTTTTTTTTATCAATGGAACAAATTTAAATAGCAGACAGATCAATTATTAAAATTTTTTTTTGGTGATGCACCCTAATGTACACTGTACAGTTACATCCAACACTCTACTATACAATACAATACACACTGTGATGCTCAAATATGTACACTGTACAGTTACATCCAACACTCTTCTATACCATAAACAATTTCTTTTTTATCCCTGTCTACGTTTTTAATTATTTACTTCTGGTTCGGTTCGCAGTGTAAAACCAATGATATCCACATTTTAACTGTGATGTAGACTACAGTGAAACCAATGATATCCACATTTTGCCTGTGATGTAGACTACAGCGTAACCATTAATTTTGACATTTGTATTATTTATTTTTTTTACCAATATTTGATCAAAAGATCGTTATTGTGTCAAGACTATATAGTGTGCCGGATATAAGTTGTACCCCGTATAACACATGACGATAACGAGATAACCACCAAGGACTAACAGTTGTTTATGTTAGATAAATATACTTAGGAGAGTTGGAATTGCAGTCGAACTTACACCAGATAGGTTAAAAGAAATCTTTACCGTCAGAGTACTTAGTGAGGAGGTAAGATTGGTTGAGTCTAGATAATTTACTATGGTGATAAAAAGATATCGAGACCACCATAAACATGTCCTATTTATAATAGTACTTAACCGTGCCTTGAGATTGTGTGATTAGATTATTTAGTGTGGTAATGTAGGATGTTTGACAAATTGCTACACTAGCTTTTTAACACATATTTCTTTAATGATGGACAGAATCACCATGACAATAATAATAATACAAATGCCATAATGTATATGAGCATATTAAGCTAGCAACTGCTGAATGTACGTCACCTTCATAAGATATGTACGACCTATACCCTATGGCCTATACCATCAGCAAGAAAAAAGGCATTCCAGAAGTTAAATTTGAATTAGTGCCGCAGATATTTATATATTATTTGTCAGTTGTGCCCATAGAGATTTGATATGTTGCTGTAGGTGTCACCAGGAAAGCACATTTAAATTAGCAACGTTGTGAAAAATATGGTACATGTTACTATGTAAGCATCTTTTGATTGAAAGAAATAAAGTAAGTGCATATATTTAAAGGAGAAATGATGAGATATATCCCTTGTGAGTAGATAATATTACTGTACCCATGACAAGTAGAAGATTTTATTGTTTGCATGGTAACGAGGATGATACTGTATCCATGACAAGTAGAGGATATGACAAAGCTATGGCGAATAAAGGATATGAATCCATGGCAAATAGAGGATATTACTATATCCACGGTAAGCATGACCAGATTTACAGATAGGCCGACTAGATCATGGCCCAGGGCCTAGCAAAATACTGTATCTACGGTAAGTAGAGGATATTACTGTATCTACGGTAAGTAGAGGATACTACTGTATCTACGGTAAGTAGAGGATACTACTGTATCTACGGTAAGTAGAGGATATTATTGTATCTACGGTAAGTAGAGGATATTACTGTATCTACGGTAAGTAGAGGACATTACTGTATCTACGGTAAGTAGAGGATATTACTGTGTATACGGTAAGTAGAGGATATTACTCTATCTACGGTAAGTAGAGGATATTACTGTATCTACGGTAAGTAGAGGATATTACTGTATCTACGGTAAGTAGAGGATATTACTGTATCTACGGTAAGTAGAGGATACTACTGTATCTACGGTAAGTAGAGGATATTATTGTATTTACGGTAAGTAGAGGATATTATTGTATTTACGGTAAGTAGAGGATATTATTGTATCTACGGTAAGTAGAGGATATTACTGTATCTACGGTAAGTAGAGGATATCACTGTATCTATGGTAAGTAGAGGATATTACTGTATCTACAGCAGGGTTGTTAGTATCGAAGTTTCGGTATCGGCCAATACAGTATCGGCGATACTTTTTTAGTATTGGTTGTTGTATTGCCGATCCTTTTTGTATCAAGTATTGATTTGTGTATCGCCGATACATTTTAAGCGAAAAATTTTCGATATTCGATACCAATACTTTTCTTTTACCACTATTTGCAGAAAAACAATAACGATTTTAATACCTCGTCATCTACATAAATTTCATCACTACTAATAATCGTAGCCATCAACCCTACCAATATTAACACCACCTACCTCCCCACGAATACAACCACGGTCGCCTCGGTCGGCGAGTTGAAGGACAAATTTACTTTTAATCTTTTTTTTAAGTTTTTTCTTTGCGCGTCGATGTCTATAAATGTTACTCTTATTTCATTCATTTACTTTCTTACTATCAACTATTTGTTCAATGTTTTAGTGAACAACAGAAAATTTTATTTTTTAATCTGTCTGTCAGGTATATTAATAAAAAAAAATATCTTGTAAAATGACACTCTTTGATGTTACCACATGGCAATTTTCAAACGTTCATTGCAATTTTGATCGTTCGGCTTTCATTTTTCATCTTCAGTTGTTCTTTCTTTTGTGTGCCAACATTAAAAATTCTTTCTTTCGTTTCATTTTGGTTATAGCAACAGTTGTATCAGGGGCGAGGCATGTTGGCCAGTCTAACTCTTAGAGAAAAATCTATTGATGTTTTTATTCCTAAACACAAAGCACAAACGAAATTATGCCTTTCCATCATATCGACACCGCTAGTTTCAGAACGTTAATTAATAGACTTGCCAGGCAATAAATTATGCCTCGCTGTCGACAAACATTGACAAAACAATTGAAACATAGATTTTAACTTCGTAGGCAGCAGTTGAAAGATAAGTTGGCTTCAATTAATACTATATTTACAATTGCCGATTGCTGAACGTCTATACGAAGAAGTTTTATTGGTGCTACATTACATTGGTTAGAACCTGGGTTACTCTCTCAGGATAGCTGACTCCCAGGATAGGTCCCGGGAAATTTTCTTCTGCCGGGATATTGTTGGGTAAATAAAAGGAGGCTGGGACAGGTACCACCCACACAATCCCATACAATAGCCGTGGCTACAGAAACAAAGCTGGGCATATAACCATCCACACAATTCCATATAATTTAATTGTCAAAACACTAGAAACAATCAACAGATTATTTGAAATAAATGACAAAACTTTTTTCACTGTAACAGAAGGCGGATAAAATTTTTAAAAATCATCGCGCTGTTAGGTAAATATGAAATGATAAACTTAAGTGTAAACGATGTGGATTTAAATGAAGATCAGAGGCAGGAGTAATAGAATGCTGAAGATGTGGAAGTGGAATTTAAACAAATTGATGATTTACTGAATTCACCATGTGATAATGATATGACGAACAGGAACAGGTTATTTAACAGGTTATATAATATGCTGCTTGTTAAATATTGTTGTTACGCGTGATACTAAAGTACTACAAGACGTAACCAAACGTTTTTCAGTGCAAAAAACATTTGCAAAGTTAGTAGCTATTTGGAACAAATAAAATCGCTCATCTTTGGCTGCGGCAATTGGGACGTATCTCGTTACTTCCGGGGACACTCGGTGAAATTCCACGTACGATTCTGTTGCAAAAGACATTGTTTACTATCCAATCCAGAATTAGAAGTTTAACTTGATATGATGTTTGATGACCATGACATCAAGAGACTGACTCCGCAGCAAATAATATTCATAGCAGAATACATTGAAGTATTTGATCCATTGTTTCGTGGACTGGGTATTTTGCAAGGAGAAAATAATATTGGTTTTGGCTATTTGATGCCCATACTAACCGTTATAAAAGGTAAACTACAGGTAATGATTTTACGACATAAACACCCACTCACGGGGTGTGAACCTCTTACCAAAGCTGTTATTGATTGAATTAATGTGTGATTCGATTTATATCTTCTGATCATAGAGGCAAAACTGGCAGCAGTGGTCAATCAAAAATTTAAGACCGACTGTATAGACAACTTGGATCACAAGGCAGAAGTTGTACAAACCTTAAAGCGTACCTGCAGTGCACTGAGTGCATTTCCCACTCAACTTACTCGGCCGGGTGGTGCAGCTTCAGTTCAGTCAGCAGTACAGATATCTAAATGAACAGATTTTTTTTTGTTTTACTGCACGGCGGCAGAACCAGGACTAATTGCTTAATAGTAACAGTTTTGCTGAAGTAGACAGATATCTTGATGATAACTCATCAGAAATGCAGTCATTAGCAGCCTACCCAAGAAACTATATCTGCAATTGAACACTGGACTTCCGCATAGTGCTGCAGTTGAGCGCCTGTTTTCATTGGGTGGGCATGTTTTTATGCCATTACGTTCTAGGCCAGGGGTCGGCAACCTTTTGAGACGGAAGAGCCAAAAGTTAAAATTTGCATTTTTCTCAGCTTTTAAAGAGCCACAAAAATTTTTGTTTCAATATTACGGTACAGTGGGTATTCGGTTAACGAACTTAATCCGTTCCACAATTATGTTCGCTATCCGAATCGTTCGTTAACCGATCATCGATTTACCATATATGCTAATGGAAATTCGATTAATTCGTTCTGGAGATCCTAAAAACTAAATTAAAAAAAAGTTTTCATGTACAAGAATAATTTCTTAGTAAGTTTATTTATTACAAATATGATACATACATATAGTCTTGCTTATTAATCAGTTATTTTCCTTTTATTTGGGCGTTAAAGAACATGTCCAATGTTGGTTGTTTTTCTCTCTCCTTCAGGACTTTCAGGACGATTGATAGCAATGTCGTTGTAGAGATCATCAACCCTGCTGACATCAGCTTGTTTAATGCCAGATCTCCATTTAAATTTTGTAAACCAGCCAGTGATAGCCTTGAATTCTAGATTTTCGGAGGACGAGCCTGGAGTTTGTTCTTTCAATTTCTCAAAAATTTCTCCAGCCATCTCTTCAATGATGGCCATTCTAGTTACATCTCTTTTCACCTCCCGTTCATTTATCCAAACCAAAAGCAAACTCTCGATTTTATTATGGATGACACTTTTTTTTGCTTCTCAGATGTAATCTTCCTTACTCCTTTAGCGGCTTGAGTCTTCTTGATGATATCTTTTTTAGCTATGATTGTGCCTACTGTAGACCTGTTCAAACCGTACTGCCTGGTAACATCAGTCATTATTTACTTTAGTTATAATCTCTTGCTTGATTTTTATGGTGAGTACAGTTCTTGACACTCCACTCATTTCAGGTCCCATATTATTGTCAAATTTTCAGGGGTTTTTTATAAGGCGTTTAGAGAAGCACATACGAAAACCACAAGGACATAAACCAACTAAACATGTATGGTACACTATTGACGATGTGTCGTCGCACACTACCCTACGCGTCGTATGGTACTGCCTCACTGCTACGTAGTATGAATGATGACGTGTCAGCGCACGCGCACATCCATTTTCAGGACAAATTGAGGACTTCTGTCGGATGTTCCGAGCGCCGAGACGTTTTCGTTAGAATTAGATTTTGTTCGTTATCCGAATTTTGTTCGTTGTCCGAACACAAAAATCTTTCCTGAAAGTGTTCGTTGTCCGATTTGTTCGCTGTCTGAACAGTTCGTTAACCGAATACCCACTGTATTTGATAAGGCCACTGTTTGACATCGAAAGAGCCGCAACTTGACATCGAAAGAGCCGCATGCGGCTCGCGAGCCGCAGGTTGCCGACCCCTGTTCTAGGCTAAGCAATGATCATTTTGAAATGATGGTCTTCTTACGCGCTGCCAAGTGGTGAAGTTATTAGCGTTAAAATTATGCTTTGACAATGTATTCTATTGTTTTTACATTTTTTAAAAACTTGAGAAACTTGCACTCATTATATTTTAAATAAAAACATTTTGTTGTTCTCAAAAGTATTGGTATTGTATCGGTATCGATTTTGGCAATACATTTTTACTTGAGTATTTGTATTGGTATTGGCGATACTATTTTCTTGAAGTATTGGTATCGGTATTGACGATACAATTTTAGAGTATCGTTAACAACCCTGATCTACGGTAAGTAGAGGATATTACTGTATCTACGGTAAGTAGAGGATATTATTGAGCCACGGAAAACGCTGTGGCAGGCCGTATGTTGTTCACACCTAGAAAAGAGAAATATTTGTTTCTATTAAATGTGAGCGAAACCGCGCACTCAAAAAAAAAAAATAAATAAATAAATAAAATATAAATAATAAAAAAAAAACATATTTGGCATTGAATTTCCAACCAGGCTTATGGTAAGTCAATGCCAGTTTTCTAAAAATCACTAGTGTCAATTTCAAACGATTCAAATTTCCAATGTACTTTTCGTTTCTTCTAAATTTGTACATACATTGACGTGTTATCATAATTCAAGAACATGGCATCCGAAAACGACTTATCAATCTGTGATGATGTTTTTAACCAGTGGTCAGAAGTATGTTTCTTGTTAGTTATTGACTATTGTACACTTGTTTATTATTGCCCTTATTAGCAGGTTAACTAATTAACAACATTCTTTTTAATTAACGGATTTTTTAAAGTAATAAAACCCTCAGGGCATCCGCTAATGTTTGCAAACCAGCCAGTGTCAGACATTGGATGGCCAATGGGCACATAGTCTGGGTCTTTATATCTATGGTCTGGGTGTGACTGGTCAAAGCTCGAAAAGAAGATATGCACAGTATCGTAGCATCAGTTACGAATTGGCTGAGTGGTGGGAAAAAGTAAGTAGGATAAATAACTGATTCACCTCTGGACCAGGGACTGGGTGTAGCTAGCTGAATGCCTTTATTTAATATGAATAGATGTGATTGAGATTGTAACTAAGTAAATATTTTACGTGGAAAAAAACTGTATAGGTTTAATATAAACTTTATGGTACTTCAAAATCTTCAAAAATAATATACATTAATACCATTATCTTAAAAAAAAAAATAATATTACCTTGAAATTTCACTCAATAATAAAGACAGTCGGCCACACCCAGAGGTCAATCTGTTAGCAATTGATTTATCTTGTTTTAATGTTTTTGTCACTCCACTAATTTGTAAATAATGTTATCTCTTTTATACGATGCTGTTCAAATTATCACCCGGAGCTTTTACCAGTCGCATCCAGCCAATAGGCATATTGGCCTGTTAGCAAACATTGGCTGTAACAGCATTAATGATTAAATGGTTCTAAAGTTTCATACAGATTTATTGAATCAGTTACAAGAAACCAAGGAGAGGCTACAGCAATCAGTTGCTGACACAGAAATTCTGAAACAAGCTAATGCCAGTCTCCATTCAGGTTTGTTGAGCATTATTTATGTTTGCTCTACTGTGCTGCTTGTTTTGTACAAGTTAATCAGTCAATAATCAGAATAAAGTTCGCTGGAAAAAATGTATAAAAACATTTACTTAATTTCTTTCAAATGTTATTTTTCTATCATTATCTAACAGGCCATTATAACTGAAAAATATCTAAAAGTTTATTAATAAATATATAAAAAATTATATCACTAATTATGTAATTTGATTATTATCATGCATTACTAGCTAGATTATGGTAATTACGTGCTACACTTTACATCTTTTCATTTCACTCAGCTATGCCTCATCATACTGGTTGGAAACCTTTGACCTGTACTATTTTTTTTCATTTTGATTTTTTTGTAAGGTAATAGTTATTTTTTCAAGGACCCCTGATATCTCTAAATATCTCTTCTTAGTGCCCCTTAAAACGGGTCTGATTCAGCTTTATAAGTAACATTTTTTTATGCAGAATGTGGCAGACTGCAAGAGTCTATAAATATGTTTCAAGATAAACTGAATATTGTATGTGTCATTGACAGTAAGTATTCTAAAATAAATAATGTCTTTATAAAAAAATTTACTTTTTAAACAACATATCCCTTATATGATCTATTTGAAAATAAGCTAATTATTTTAACATTTACCAGGTGAATCACAAAAACTGAGACAACAGTTATCATGTAAAGATACGGTAAGAATGAAAAAAAAAATATATATATATATATATATAACCTAATTATTTACATAGCTTGGTCTGATATAGAAATTCAACTTTATATATATATATATATATATATTTAAATTTTGTTATGTTTTATCTTAGCATATAAGATTTTTCTGATAAATAAATTTGTTTGATTTTTTTATTGATTGAATGGCAGGCCATGCAGAATGAGATAGTAAATCACCAAATGCTTATTGATGATTTAAGAAAACATTATGATAATGAAAGAGAAGAGGCTTTGAAGCATCTTAGTACTGAATGTAAAACTTTTTAATGTTATACAATTTTGCTAATCTATAGTTTGTAAAGTTTACTTATTTTAATTGTAAATATTTGGGCTCATACATTGTATCAATGTTAATATAGTTGAAGAAGAACTAGCAAAAGTTAATAGACAACTAAAAGAAGAAAAAGATGCAAAAATAATGCTACAAACTCAGCTAGAGATTTCTGAAAAAGAAAGAAAAAAAGATATTACAAGAATTACTTTGGAGGTACTTACAGCTAATTTTTTCTTTTAAAATCCTTTACTTGTATATAATTGCAGTGTAAGGAAAATTTACAAGTGACGTTTTATTTATTATTTAACAGCTTGAATCTAAACTAGCTGAGGCCAGACGGCAGAATGTACAGTTGTTGCAACAGCAGCATCATGGATTTAACCAAGGATTGATCAGAAGTGTCAGTTTCACATTTAACCTATGAATTTCAAGAATTTATCAGTTCTTTTTTTCTTACAATTTCATACATTTTTTTCCCAGATAAATTTAATAATTCAGTCAAAGGTCATTTAAAAGCGGCGCTCCTATTATATAGAAACAATGTCTTTTTTCATTCCAGAAAATGCAGCACATGAAAGAAAATTATGAAAGTGAAATTTCTTCCCTTAAAAAACACATTTTGGAATTAAAGACAATAATAGAAAGCTTGGAACAAAGCAAAAAATCTCTTCAGGAAGAGACCTTCTCCAAGCTTCATGTTGTAGACTATCAAAGTGTACTAAACAGTCCTAATTCTGAAAACAGAAAATCACTTTTTAGAAATAAAAGGCGACAAAAAAAGATATAAATTCTTAATCTACTGATAATCTACTGATAACAGTAATGTTTAGTTAAATAATTCTTCTTGTTTGCTTTCCAAGTTTTTTTTATTGTGTCACATTTTTTAACATATTAATTATGTCATTGACATGTTTAGTATAGTTATACAAATTATGCTTGTCTTTGTGTTATTTCATTAAAAATGTTTTGTGGTTAGCACATACATATATTTGGTGTACAGATATTCTATATTAAGATAAAAATGAGTTTTGAAATGATAATGAAAGTCTACTATTTTTGGCTTAGATTTTCTAATGTGGTAACAAAATTACAAAAGCCAGAGTTTGAATTTCCTACCTCTGTACTTAGTTTCTGATTGTATACAGTAAGATAATAAAACCAAAATTTATTTCTTACAAATATAGAAACATAATAAATTAATATGCATATAAAAATAAATAAAATTCTAAGTCAGTATGTTTACATTTCAGATCATTCAGTCTCTTCTGTTTTCCAATTTTCTGCCTTTTTATCAAGAAGGTATATTATGTATTTTGCATGTTCCTTTTGCACTCTTTAAGAAGTTATTGGTAAGTGGATAAGGCATCCATAACACCCGGGTCTATCAATTCAAGTTGCAGAGCTTGAAGTTGTTGATGACAATATTTTTTCTTTATTCTTAAGAATAGTCCTTATTGTTGAAGTTGCCAAATTCTATGCAGCACTAATTTGAGATTGATGTTCACCAGTATCTTCTAATCACTTGCATTTTAGTTTCTAGTGAAATGCTTTATCTTGTTGCTTTATTTTTGTGTTTTTTATTATCACCCATGATAAAAATAAAATCATAAAATTTGTCAACAGGGACGATTTGACCAATTGCTCCAAATTCGGTCCCGTGCCTGGCAGGGGCCCTAAAATTTACATCTATCATATCACTATCAGCCATGGCTATTGTCACAGGCTTTTAAAGATTAGAAGAAGGGCCTCGCAAGCATCCGTTTAATTGGCTCCAGCAGTTTGTAAGGCCGGCCCTGTTTGTCACTATATCATTTGCTATATTATATAAATTTATACTGTACTTACAATAGCGTTAACAAATCTCTGAAACGATAAAAATATGTTTGTATAACCCACAGGAAAGAAGAAACAGATAAACTGATTCGGAAATCGGGAAGCCTAACGCTCTGCGTGCTATTTATATATTCAAATAAAAGAGTGTTAAACCCAAACAGCACTAAACAAAACAACGTTAAACAGGGTCTTACTGTATACATATTCAGCCTTATGTTTTAATACATTAAAGGGTGTTTTATGTTTGGGCATCCATTAAAGTTAAAGTAAAATTTTTTTTTTTTTAGGAACTTTATGCTTTTAATACATATAAAAAAAAATTGGACCCATTTTAAAAAAATGTTTGCTGGTACTAGTGGTACCAATACATATTTCAATGAAAAGAGGTTTTCCACAAAATTTTATGCTTTCTTTTCGTGTAAAATGCATTGTTCTATTTGGGAGGTGACATTTCATTAAAAAAATACTGGAGTAATGGCCTTTTTTTAAAAAACTTATTGACTCTTTACATAACGCTAACTCAGTTATAAACAAATTCAATTTTGTTCTAAATTTACTAGAAATATATCCAGTTTGCAAATTATATAACTTGTATCATAGTTCATTTTTAAAACCAAATACATGTGCATGTTTTTGAAATTTAGCTTATTGGCTTCTTGTACCAATATATTCACTTTACATCAGTACTAAGAGAAATGAACATTAATTCTTGAGGTAGCTGTCCAAACTAATTCTGTTTTCTTTTGCTATCTGTTTGATTTGCTAGTTTAACAATAGGTACCAATACGTTAAAATGATTTAGTAATCCGAAAGTTTGTTAATTTATTTGTGCCCATTATATTTATAAAGATCCTTGAAAATGAAGGAATCTTTGACTAGGTGTAAATGTTGCAGTTGATCTGGTAGTTACACAAAATTATTGAAATGACTGGCTTTTACAATTACAGTAGCTTAAATAAATAGCTCAACAATACTACCCAAAGAGTATTAAAATATTTTCATTAGCTCTTTTTGAATTTGATATCTGAGTCTGTGGTTGTCGAGTAAATGCATTGTATCCAAGTCTTAGATGAGGTGAGCTTGTACATTTTTCTGGAGTCTGGAATACATGACACTCAAAAATCCACAATTCACTGCCTTCCCCAAACTTTTACTAGACTTCAAAGTAAAAAATTATTGAGACTGAATAAAATTCAGAATTACATCAAGTGGACATTAATACACGTTTGATATAACTAAAAAGATTATGATAGTTGTTCAAAATTTAGATTAAAAAATATTAATTTTGCCAGGTAAAAATGCAGGGAATGCCTACATTTCATCTTCAAATGCAGATACTGTGCGACAACCAAGTTCTTTTTACATATAATTATCTATATAATATACAACGTTGTCTGTGACTCATTTTCTATAACCATTTAAACCAGGGGTGGGCAAACTTTTTCTACGGAGGGCCACATTGAAAACTTGATTGTTATCGGCGGGCCACATGTATATTTTGTCTACTTCAATTACAATTTACAACTTATGAAAATATGAACTAGTGATAATAAATAACCATGTATTCGTCATTTTATTTCACATTCACACTCTATTACACATGCACAATACATTAAAAAAAAAACGAACTAAATCAGTTAAGTGCTAATTTGGTAATAAGACTTTACTATTCATATTGTTGTATACTCTTACTACTGTTTATAAACTAAAACAACACAGGCATGGGTTCCTTTCAGAGTATTTACTAATCATCAACAAAGACAACAACAACATCATGGCCGCTCTCTTGCCGGCTTCCACGTCACTATCTTCTGTATCTCTCTCCTACGTCATCACGTTCAATTCCTAGACTGCACGGTGCGCTGAAGCACCGAGAGTCATAACAATATTAATTCAACTAAAGTTTATTGTTACCTGTCATAATAATTATGAAGACAAGTGAACTTAATTTACATACAAGCTGACCAAAGAGTACACTTATAATTAATGAGAAGTATGTAACTGTTCACAATTTTGGATGTTTATGAACTGTGGAACCAGTTTACTGGTTGTGATTTGCATGACAGCATATAAATTGCAGTCAGTCAACATCGATCTGTTCTTAAACTTGTTTATTTTCATACAAGAAAACACTTGCTCACAAATGTATGTGAACCCAAATAGTGATAAAAGCTTGGCAGCAAAGATTTTTAGGTGGGGAAAAATGCCACTGCTGGCAAACATCCTTAAAACTCCAACAAGAGAACTGACTTAAACTTCTTCAGGTCATAATTTGCTTATAGGTCAAGCAACTCTAACTAATATTCTCGAGCCATAAAACCGATTTAATATCCCTAGATTCGAATCAAGTAGTCGGGATAAAATAAAAAAAATACAGCGAAAACTCTAAACAAAGAAAATTACCATCGACAGAGAATCGCAACATGCATACGGTCCGCAGAATTTACTCTGACGGGCCGCATGCGGCCCGCGGGCCCTGGTTTTCCCACCCCTGGTGTAGGCCATTGCTTTAACACACAAACTAAATTGTTTCGAGAAATGTCTTCCACTCTATAATCCAGTTGTTAAGAGATGACATATGTATTCTGTGTATACTTTGACATCTGATTATTTATTTGGGGGGGGGGGGGGGGCAAGAGAATGCATGAGGTCAATGAGAACCAAATTCAAATTTACGTAGTAAAAATATTTTGAAGAGCCGCACGGCACACCATTAATCACGATTTAAGGAAGAAAATTAATTAAATATAAAAAGGGATAAACTAGATTTTAAACTGATTTTTTACTTACAATTATTTAGGTTGTATTGTTAGTTGTACACAGCTTATGTTCTTTTTAGAACTGTTCTAAAAAATCTAATTATCATAAGTATTTTATTGTGTAGACTCGTATTATGCTTTAAAAAAACTGTGTGTGATGTCCCTCTAAGGGTGAGATGAAATCTCTTAGACCATATGAACCACTAATGGGGCGGTTTTTATGGCGCCCTTCTTTCATCCCCACCATAGCTGATAGTGCCATGGCCATGGAGGCACCACGGGAGACATGAAGGGAACTTGAGCCAAGACCATGTTCTTTTTAGTACTGTTACACAAAGCCAGTTAATGTAGCACTAATCTAATTACCAAAAGTATTGTATCGCGTAGTTACGTGGCACGCTTCGAAAATAAGAAAAGAGTGGCCAGCTCATGTTCCTTTCAGTACTATTTGTGTCAAAAATTCTAATCTTCAGGGACACAACTCTTTATATCCTTTGTGTTCTTTTTCAGACTGATTATTTTTCTTGGAAGATTTTTTTTAAAAACATCTATTGGGAAACTAAAAAATCCTGACAAATTAAAATTGAAAAAAGCCACGTACATCATGTCTAACAGGCCCGTAGCGTGCAGGGGGCCGGCCCCCCCCTGCGTTTTGTCTGCCCCCCCCCCGCTTATTTGTTCTACTTAGTAAAATGTATTACCTGCCCCCCCCCCAACTATTGCCTGGACCCTACTGTAGAATTTTCACGCTACGGGGCTGATGTCTCATATCCACCCTCATCCCCAGCAATTTCCAAATGCAACATGCAAGAAAAAAGAATGAAAAAAAAATTAAACCAATCTCCATATGGACTAATTAATTAACATTTACTCTAAATACCGAGGCGTCATTGTCGTATTATTTCGCTGACAGTAAAATAACAGAGAAAGTGAGACAAGAGCTATAAAAAAAGTACTCATTAACCAGTGCCGAACCTAGGGATTTGGGGGCCCGGTGGGCTTGGCCTCCTTGGGGGCACCATGACATGGTATAATGTACTAAATATTTAATTTAATTATTTTGGGGCCCCCTCAAACTGGGGCTAGGGGGGACTTTCGAATGTGAACCCCCCTCCCTCCACCACCTAGGTTAGCGTCTGATATTAACCAAAGGTGAGATTAAGAAACAGAGGTATTATTTAATTTCAAGTATTATAAATAATTATCAAAAAAATATTATTTGGCCTTTATGAACTATAAATTGAACACATACCATACAATAGACATTTTTTAAAAAGCAAAACACCATTTGCTCAGAATTAGCTTAGTTTTAGGTAAAAAGGCGTTTGATGCAAGTGGTCTATTAGTACTATTACATTTTTTTAGGATTATCCCACCCACTTCGAAGAAATTTAATAAGTCAAGGTGTCAATGTCAGTTGTATGTAATTTTCATTGGTTAGTTTACTTTCCAAATACGTTACCTCTTTCCTTTCATATTTAACATATTATAACAAAAAACAGACTTCCCTTTTACTCTCATACGTTGTTTAAGCCTTATATGTCAACAGTTAATGTGAATACGATAATTTTAATTTAATTAAAATGCTCTATACATTGGATCGCAAATATACATGCATAACAAAATTTAATCCAGTCCAATAAATCTCACTTAAAAAAAAAGTTCTCCTATCTCATAAAATAAGAAATGATGACGGAAGTAAACAAATATAAGCAATGGCGGCCTTAGAAGTGGGTGTAACCACTGCTGGTCCTGTCTTCGAAGAAAGGAGTTTAGTTTTAGGTTCTCCCGACGTCAGTGAAAGTCTTGAAGAAATCGATATAAAAGAAGCAGAGGATGCTGCAGAAGATGAAGATATCAGTATTGAAATGTTATCGGCGCCAAACAGTGATGCTCCATCACCCATAGACCCGGAAGAACAGAGACTAGCGGGTTGGTTAAAACTTGTAAATGTAGGTTTTCGAAAAACTGTCAAACATGTGTGGTTTGTTTATGGAGAAGATACAGGTAAATTATATTACTATCGTCAACCACAAGACTTGCTTCCATTAGGAGAAATAGACCTCAGAACTTCATCCTTAAGTTATGATGCCAGCAACTCGGACAAACCTGGACTTTTTGAGATAAGGTATGAAATTTAACACTATACTTTATAGTTACAAAATTATAAAGCTATTGTCGATATTGTGATGTTTATATTTGAGTAATGCTATTCTTATTATCCATATTTCTCTCTTTGGTGTATCATAGAATGATACCATTAATGTCCATTAATGTCTAATTACCTTTGCCCCACTTTCCCAGTGCAAATGTTCATCTCCTATTTCATAGATATACCTATAAGAGGCATTTGCTGTCTGTCTGTCTGTCTGTTCCCTTATAACTCAAGATGAAGACAAACAAATAATATGAAATTTGTTACACATACACATAATTACATGGGGAAGGTTATAGGACAGGTTTCGTTTCATATCAATGGGTAGTTTAATTGTAATTATTTTTTTTTTATTTTAGTATTTTACTATATTAAAGTAATCTCGACGTGCCATAAATAAAATTCCTCTGTGACATCATTTCCCGATTCGAATAGAACTTGTGCGCTGGTGCTGTATTGTGCCTTTGTGATGCAAAGAATTGTTGTTGTTTTTTCATGCTCCCTGATTTGTACAGTTTGAGGAAGATAAAGGAATGAAGAAGGATTTTAGAAAAAGTGTGAAGCCATAATAATAAATATATATATATATATATATATATATATATATAGAGAGAGAGAGAGAGAGGGAGAGAGATAAAGAGAGAGAGAGAGAGGGGGCAGGAGGAGAGAGAGAGGAAAGGAGGGAGGGGGATGGACAGGGGGGAGAAAAGGAGGGAGAGAGAGAGGGAGATGGGGAGAGATAAAGAGTGAGGGGGCAGGGAGGGAGGGAGAGAGAGGAAGGGAGAGAGGGGGTAGGGAGAAAACAGAAGGTAAACAGAAAACCTTATTTTAAACCCGGGCAAAGCCGGGTACTTGCAACTATATATATATATATATATATATATATATATATGTATATATATATATATATATATATATATATTATGCAATTGGAATTTAAATACAAAATAATGTCTTACAATATTACAATTTCAATTTAAGGTCTTATAATATGTTGTTGAATCAAATAAACTAAATATTAAAGTTTTCTCACATACCAACATTTCTTTTTGATGACACTCCTATACTGCCCACAATGTATTGCAAAAAGCCCTTATTGCTCACATGACATCTCAAAACAGTATGCAAAGCATTTAGAATGTTAGATCTTCATTACATCTAATCAGAGCTAAAAATTGCTCTTTTATAAATTACTTTAGAAACTAATTAGAATAATAAATTTTTAGAGAAGAATTCTATTTACCACTAGATTTATAAGGCTGACCCAGTAGTGAACAGTTCCAGTTAATTTATCTAGCTAATGTCATTTAAGGGAGGTCGTATGGACCTGAGAAATATCCTGATTACTTCTTATCACAGTCATCTCATCCATAGCATGGAATATAGTTCACATCATTGAAGTGTTTTCTAAATGGTGTGAAAAGTGATTGAACTAGGACATGACCGGAATATCTTCAACCCCTGGTGTGCCCCTGATGATCTTTGAAAATATGGGCTCTTCCCTCAATTGCTAATTCATTTTATAGACTATTATGGAAAGCAATTGGTGCCTAAAGCCTTAGGGTTCTGACAAGGGCTTGAGACATCCCCTCACCACTCACTTCTGCATAGATGAGCTTGAGACCCTGACAATTGTACAGAAAGTTTGATAAAATATAAGTTGTTATATTGGCTTCCATATAAATGAGTAAGTTAACAAGAAAGTTATTGTATTAACAAGACTTGCAAATGGTTAATTTGTTAATAAGGTTAGTTTGTTAGCTGGGGTGCAGTGGTGCAGGAACATAGAAAAGTGTGTCTTAGACTGCCCTCTTGGCGATTAGGTCTCTATATAGTATGAGAAAAAAAATTCCATCCATTCAAGGACCCCACATGCAAGAGACATGGTCCTTCCACATACTCTCCCAATCACCATCTTCAGTAGCTGCTTTTGGGCCAGGTGACCATCTCATGCAACTTGCTTAAGGGTGGCTTTGTGATAGAAGCGTTTTGATACATGTATACAGTTATTGTTCTGGATGCAGTAAAGCACCCCCTCACCCCCTTGACGCCTCATGCTTTCAATATTGTTAGTAATGCTGATACCGCCTTGTCCATTCTTTGCTGTTTCATTGTTAACATTGAATTATTGAGCTTGAAATGATAATTAGCTATTAATTATATTGAAAAGATGAAAATCAATAAATCAACGACAGTTGAATGTCTTAGCTTTGTGCCACAGGAAAGTCAGCTTTTTTTTGCTTTTTCTCACATATGTTTTTTGTTTATCTTTTATGAGTAGTCTAATAGGCCAATCTTTAACTTTCTAAATAACTAGAGAGTGAAAATCATTTTAGATGTGTTTAATTATTCACTGACTAGCTGCACGACACTCAAAGCCATTCTTACAGATAGGTTAACTATGGTGCCCACCGCCCAACCTGCCCATATTTCAGTATATATTTCTATAAAACCTCGTGTTCTGAGGGCTCTGACAGATACTTTGTGTAAGTCCCTAAAGACCTAAGATTGACTCTGATGCCAATAAACAGACCTTGAGCTTAGCCTTTTTACTATTACTAACTGTTTTATTTTGCAAACTTGAGTTGAGGAGTAATATGTAATAACAGCTGGGGAATGTGGTCATTTGAGGAGTAATATCTAATAACTGTTGGGGAATCTGGGGATGTTGAGGAGTAATATCTAATAACAGCTGTTGAATGTGGGGATGTTGAGAAGTAATATCTAATAACAGCTGGGGAATGTGATCAGTTGAGGAGTAATATCTAATAACAGCTGGGGAATGTGGGGATGTTGAGGAATAATATCTTATAACAGCTGGGGAATGTGGTCAGTTGAGGAGTAATATCTAATAACAGCTGGGGAATGTGGGGATGTTGAGGAATAATATCTTATAACAGCTGGGGAATGTGGTCAGTTGAGGAGTAATATCTAATAACAGCTGGGGAATGTGGGGATGTTGAGGAGTAATATGTAATAACAGCTGGGGAATGTGGGGATGTTGAGGAGTAATATGTAATAACAGCTGGAGAATGTGGAGATGTTGAGGAGTAATATCTAATAACGATTGGGGAATGTGGTTAGTTGAGGAGTAATATCTAATAATAGTTGGGGAATTTGGTCAAAGTGTTTCCCAGATCATACAAAAGCCCGGAGGGGTTCGGGTGAGGTATAATTATAACATCATGATTTATCCCCCCCTCCTTTCCAGGCCAGGGAATAATAAACGTTTTATTTGAACGTTTTAAAATCTGTGTGAAAAACTCCAATAGTACACTATTTACACATGTTAATGCATATTGTATTGTGTGTAACTTAATAGCTACAAAAATAAATTCATTGGCTGTCTTGGCAAAGTGAATTATTCATAATCTCATTGCAGCATTATTTGTTTGTTTGGAAAGTAAGCTGGATAGTAGGGTTGTGGCATAGTCTCAAGTCTTCTGTGATACTCTACTGTGGTAATTGCATGTACTTTGTAGTTGAAGTTCAGTCAGTTGCACTTCACTACTGTGGTATTCAATAGATGACGTCTCTCTCTCTCTCTCTCTCTCTCTCTCTCTCTCTCTCTCTATATATATATATATATATATATATATGCATATATATATATGCATATATATATATATATTTCTTGTGAAAAAATATTGATTATAAAAACTCGTTGAGTTGCCCTGCATCCACATTTACCAGTGACTTCAGAAATCAGATCTGTGGTGTCTTAATTGGTTGAAGTTTTTTGCAGAATTAAACTTCAGTTGGTTTCTCCGATTACTACTTAAGAAAACTTGAGATAAATTTTGCAAATAACTTCCTTCTTCTCATATATTCATTAGTGAATACGTGTAAATGGCACGGTTTGGATGGAAAACCGATATGTGAAGTCTGGACAGTGTATGTGACTGTGTACATATTGTGTGTGTTTATGAATGGCGCAGCTAAATGTCTAGGCCTTTGTAAGCCACTGTGTGTGTTAATGAATAGCACATCTATATGTATATGTCTATACAGGCTACAACCAAGTACATCATGGCCAGATATTGACACGTTCATTTACCGCTGAGATGATCCCCAGTCTAGCCGTTTGCCTTGTGCAGTGTTATTGTTTCATTGTTCCAAGTTAATTGCTTCGACACTGTAATAATTGGCTCTTGGCTTTTTTTATTTGTTGTATTTAAAATGTAGGGAAAATAGTCATTGCTTAACTAAACACTTAAACTGTGAGGAGAAGGGGGGAGCGGAAGTAAGTGGGTCCTTCAAACACAAAGAAGGATAGATTTGACATGGAGAGTATATTTCCGAAGTATATATTAGATTGAATGTTATCTTGAGTTGTTTTGTTTTTTTAGATTATCTTTTCGTGATTTATGTCCACATAATGTGTGAGTAATTTCTCTTTGTTCCTGTTTAGGCCTATGTTGCCATTTTATAGTTATGTATTCTTACCAGTTTTCTTAACCCCAACTTAAGTCTCCTTCCCTTTGTTCTTGTATACTCACAGAAAGTCATTTATACACAACGTGTTTTTTTTTTTTATACACACATTTTAACACCAAAAAATGACATACGTCAGATTAGGAAAGTATAGTAACCTTTTATCCCTTGGCGGGGAAAATGTATCCTTGGAGAACATCACCATCTTGGGTATTCTTGGATCATACCACAGATTAGATATTATACACATTGCGCAAGCCTCGTTTTGAAACAATGCTGTCATCGCCGCCGTTAATGATATTTTCTAGGGAGCGACCGATAATCGGATCGGTATCGGTATCGGACCGATATTGGCACTATCGGTTAATATCGGATCGGCCGATTGTTGTAGGGAACGACCGATAGTCGAACCGATATTGGCACTATGGGTTAACTATTGGACCGGCCGTTTTTTGGCTGCCGATACATTGTTTTTTTTCACAACAGAGTTGCAGAAAAAAAAATCAGTAAATAACCCAATTCTATAACCAGATCAGACAAGATTTAAAAAAAAAGGAAAAAAAAATCCCGTACACAGAAATTGTCACGTCTACATCAGAGATATGACCTTGAAACAATAGGATTGGCATTTCTTAATTCTAATGTAAGACCTTGAATGATACAATTAGTGAACATCTGTGTGTATTTTTTTTTTGGGATGGGAAGTTGGGGGGGGGGGAGTAAACAAGACACGCGTGGGCGAAGTGTTACAAAATATGTGAACATGGGTCATATACGTCATACAGCACGAGAAAGACACGTGTTTTGCATTGTTGTTGCTTAAGGGGCTGTGCATAAATTACGTCAACAAAATAGCGGGGACGGGGGGGGGGTCAATAAATTTTTGACAATTGTTGACAAGGGGGAGGGGGGGAGGTCAAGAAAAGTTGACGTCAACAATGTTACTTTTTTTTAAATTTAATATAATTACTTAATAAATAGGAAAATTAAGCAGCGTTTGTAGTTCTGTGTTACAGACTCGCTTAACATTCAGTATTTTAATTAAACTAACTATATTCCTACTAATTTTGCCACATAAACATTTTGGAAGCCACCTTTTTTAGGGGGGAGGGGGTAATCAAATGTTGACTTAATTTTATAGGGGGGGGGGTCTCTGGAAGTTTGACAAGTTGTTGACAAGGGGGAAGTGGGGGGGGGGGGTAAAAATCGCCAAAAATTTGTTGACATAAATAATGGACAGCCCCTAAAAAGAAAATATCGGTATCGGTAAAAATGCTGGGGGAAAAAATCGGTATCGGACTATCGGTAAAAAGGCATATCGGTCGCTCCCTAATATTTTAACTCATCAGTCCATTAATATAATAGAATGTTTTTTTTTTTATAAAAACGCATGAACTCATGAATTTAATAATATAGTATCGCTTTTTTATATTTATAAAGCAAAATGAAGCTTTTTAATACATATTTCATGTGTTGAAAAAAAAACATTAATGTGTAAATAGGTCTGTGTGTTTTTATGAATGGAAAGCTTCATTGGAAACAAAAGCGAATAACAACAATGGAGCGAGAGTTTTTAACACAACGCCAAGGACTATTTATTAAATGATGCGCTATCTGTATAATATATAATCTGTGGGTCAGACTGTGTAGCCAGGCCTAATGGGGGGGGGGATTTGCAGGTACATTGCACAAGTACTACGATGCCCAATCAATGTCCCTAAACTTTAAAACTGTAACTGTAAATGAACGTTTATTAAATTTCACTATTTTTTTTAACTAGTGATTAGACCAAATAGTCCAATGCAATGTGGTAAAATGCCATGTCCTCTTGGCCCATTTCACTTATCTTTAAATCACTTTTTGTGACATTGGATTATAACACTTAGTATTATACAGTCATGTACTTAGTATTATACTGTCATATCACTTAGTATTATACTGTCATATCACTTAGTATTATACTGTCATAGCACTTAGTATTTTACTGTCATAGCACTTAGTATTATACTGTCATAGCACTTTGTATTATGTTAACGATGCCGATTCAATTCCGATTCTTTCTTACACTTTCGACTGCGATTCCTGACGTCATACATTCACATTTTTTTTAAGTAACAGAAATGCTTTTATTAAAATGTACTAAAAAGTAAAAAAAATATATATATTAAAAACGCATTATATCATAGAAATATCTATAAATTATCATTGTTAAAATTAAAAGCGTGTGTGCCCACCTTTATATAGATTATCTATTTATTTATAGATCCTTATCAACTAACTAACGTAAAGACATTGCTGACCATAGGCCGATTCCGACCAATTGCTCCAAATTGGGCCACACGTCTGGCAAGGACCTGGCAGGGGCCGCGCAATTTACATTTATATTAATAGTTGGCCTAATCATTGTTATTGTAAAAAAAAATTAGAAGAGGGGCCTTGTAAGCATCTACTGAACTGGGCTCCGCAATTCGTAAGGCCAGCCCTGCGTAAAGACATATTTAGTTCAGTATATTGTAATCACCCACGCTTTTAATTCTCTTGATTACGTAACGGTTAAAACTATTTTATTAAATCAAAGCATATGAATTATAAATTAATGAACTTTAGTCGTACTGTTATATTATTCAAGTATGTTCTGTCAAAGACTTATTCACATAAACAAAAACATATGAAGACCACCCTCTATTTAAGAGAATAAATAGTTCCAGAGAGGTGTTCGTCATCCAAAACAGAAACTCGTATGATATGTTTAAGAAAACTAAAATTACTCTTAGACATACTATCTATAACGCTATATTTAAGTATACAACTCTACAACTTTAGAACCACTGATAAATTGGAAAATTCAATTGAATTAGTCAAGTTTAAACGTCTCTAAGGCCAGGGCCACATTTATATATTTTGTTCAATTCAAATTTCAGGGTTAGATCTTTGTTTGGTTGAAGAAGGTTAAAAGTAAAAGTCAGATTCTATACAATTATTTCTAGTGACCCAGGTTGGGGAAATTCGGTAATTTACATCCAAAATACCCTACTGTCTCTTAATCCCAAACAGTACAACGAACTTTCTTTGTATCAAGTTGATACAAGTCAGTAAACTTAGCCGAAGGTAATAGTAAACAAATGGATGCTAAGTTGCTAACCTAAAAATGGGTACTTGGCTGCACCAATTACTAGACTGAAAAAATGGTCCTAATTATGGAAATGAGTTCGAAGGAGGTAGAAGGGTCATTCAGAAGAGTTGGGGACCTTAGAGTCATGGGACGGCTTAATTCAGATATATAATCAGCATGCAAGTTAGTTTACTCAGACAGACTTGAGATTGGACAGACCAACAGACGTTTAAGTATATCTACATCAATCCTTCGGGACGACAGTAAATTTAAAGAGAAGATATATAGTTGTAAGTTATATTGTGCACGAGATTACAGAGTCATATTTTAATCAAATGATATTGTGTACGAGATTACAGTCATATTTTAATCAAATGATATTGTGTATGAAGTTACTGAGTGTATTTTGAAGAAATATTTCTCCCTCATTCCTTCGGAATCGGGACGGCTGAATACTTTAATGACATTGGATGTGAATATTGCTGCACATGATTCTATTTCATACATGTTTTTTTTATCTTTGAAGTTCATGTAATAAACGTTAATTGAATCGTGGAACTTTGCCTCATTAATGGTGTGTTGTCTGTGAGAGATGTGCAACTAAATTGAGCAAGTGAACTGTAATAATATAGACAGCACAGCAGACCAAAGAAAGAACACATCATCATCAGATAAAAAGTAATAATATGAAAACATATCATTACAGTATTTAATACGTTTTTACGAAAAAAAATCAACTTAATATAAGAGAACAATCAAAAATATTTCGCTGTAATAACAGAATTGATTTTTGCTCGTCGTTTTTTAGAGCATTTTCGAAAAAAAATGCTCTATTGTCCCCGTTTTGTCTGTCTGTCTGTCTGTCTGTCTGTCCGTCATCACCCTAGATCTCATCAACCATAAGTCCTAGACCCATGATGTATTTATCATTTTGTAGGTCTTGGCCTGCCATGTGTGCAGCAAAAGTTCATTTCGCGATCTGACCTCTGAGGGCCGTAAAAGGGGGCTTATAAAGTACCGTTCTTTACTATATAAGCTATATTAACAATGGAGCGCCCTATATCTCAGCAACCATAAGTCCTAGACCCATGATGTATATATCATTTTGTAGGTCTTGGCCTGCCAAGTGTACATCAAAAGTCCTTTTCGCAATCTGACCTATCAGAACCAAAATATAAGAGTTTCTTATGTACCGTTTTTGCTTATATTTTAAATATAAATAATAAAAGCTAATCAAAGGGGCGTAATCATTATTTATATTTGTAATAGTTATTCAACATGATTACTTCCTTCTCTAAATTTATCAAAATTCATGCGCGTGGAGCAATAATTATGGCTGTAACCCGGAAAAAAAATACGGATTTCGTCCGGCGAAAATGCTCTAAAATGTCCTTTGTCCGAAACGGAAAAGACTTAAATTGCTTGTTTTTGTTTGTTTGTGGCCTTGACATAAAACATATCCGGTGACACCCACTTTTGCTCTCTTTGGTAGAAATCCGCGAAAATCTGGCACGATGTTTCCAGCTTCTTATTTATTTTAAGTGATTTAGCACTCTTTTCATGGGAGCTACTTTCGCAGTTACCTGACAGTCTCATCAGTAGCACTTTATTAAACAATGTACGGTCTCACTAGAGCTTTCCATTTCGGGATAAAATTGTCCTCATCCCGGGAAATCCCAGGATATATTAATTTTAAACTCATTTAAAATGAGCTTAAAAAGAGATATTACAAAAAATGCTTTTTCTTGTCACTGTATTTCAGTGTTTCCCAAACTTTCACATCTACGTACCCCATCTTGTTGTTTGTTATAATAAGTACCCCTCGTAAAAAAGAAATGCACACTTAAATGACAATCTTTTTTTCTTCCTTTTTAGTACATAAACAAAGTATAAATAACGAAAGAATATTAATTCCTAATAAAATAAAGTTTTATTATATATAACATTTATTATATTCAATGAGAATTATGAAATTATTTACTGGAGATCATTATAATTTGTCCCCCTTGTTGTTAACTTCAACCTCAGATGCTGCTCTACATCCAAAAGCCCGTTCAATTTTTTTTTGACTTAATGTCTACAAATGTTTAAAAAAAATCGAAACAAACCAACTTCACAAAAATATGAAAGTAGTAAAGTGAAAATTAAATACACTTTTTGAATAAGTAAACAGAAATACGTTATTGTGCACTATTGATGTTTATTTTTTAAACAATCCGTCTGAAGCTGATTAAAACTATTATAAATTATTGCTCTTTTTCTGCAAGCGATAAACCTTCTGGCATGGATGTTGTATGTTGTGTTTTGTATGTTGCGGTTATTTTGAACGGGTATCTGTTCCATTTTATATTTTTGCTTAAATCTGGACATTCTTTCAACCCTCTTGTAAATTCTCTAAATCCTGTGTTATACATTTCAAAGTATCAGCATTAATTCTACCATTGAACTGGTTAGGATCTCATGAAGAGAGGGAAACAAGTCCACTTCTCCATTGCCAAGTTGAAAAGAGAATATATCTGCTAAGCATGTCAATTTACATAGACTTTTCTATTCATGCAAACAGATTAAACCAGGGGTGGGCAAACTTTTTCTACGGAGGGCCACGTTGAAAACATGATTCTTTTTGGCGGGTCGCATATATATTTTGTCTACTCTAATTACAATTTACAACCTATGAAAATATGAATTAAAGATAATAACCTTTTATTTGTCATGTTATTTCACATTCACGTTTTATTACACGTGCACATTACATTTTAAAATACGAACATATACATGCATACGGGCCACACAATATACTCAGACGGGCCGCATGCGGCCCGCGGGCCGTAGTTTGCCCACCCCCTGGTTTAAACAGATCAAATCTATCATTGAGAAAGAAAATTGAATTGAAGTTCACGATTAAGTATAAAGGGTGCAGAATTTCAAACGGTGTAGAATTTTCTCTCGAGATAGCCAATGAACATTGACTAAATAAAGTCACAGACTGCTGCCCATTTCTTAATACATTTCTGGCAAATTTGGCAATATCAGTTGTTTCATTGACTTGTAAAGCACAATAGCTGTGTATTGGCAATATAAATTGATGCATTAATTGACTTGTAAAGCACAATAGCTGTGTATTGGAAATGTCAGTTGATTCGTCGACGTAAAGCTTAATAGCTGTATTTTGTAAATAAAAGTATGTGATATGAAGTTTATAGAATTTTTTTTATTGTCACCAACTGTATGCTGCTAGCTGTTTTTTTTTGTAAATTTTTTCTTGTTTTTTTACGGTTTGATTTCTCTTCAGCACGTACCCCACCGAACTCTTCTATTAAAATATATACAATCACTGCTGTATTCTATTAAGCTATATACAATCACTGCTGTATTCTATTAAGTTATATACAATCACTGCTGTATTCTATTAAGCTATATACACTCACTGCTGTATTCTATTAAGCTATATACAATCACTGCTGTATTCTATTAAGCTATATACAATCACTGCTGTATTCTATTAAGCTATATACAATCACTGCTGTATTCTATTAAGCTATATACAATCACTGTAATTGGATGAAATGGTGTACTTGGTTGGCCTAATTGTTTTACCAAGTACCAGTACTCGATTACAACTGAAGTACAATTTGGAGTGTGTGTGTTTTTTATTTTTATTTTACAGGAGTATATAAGTCTGCGACTCAGAATCTGTCTATCTAGTACTATCTACCTTTGCATAAAACAACAAACATAAATAAGACACCCCCCTTCCCAAACCAAGATCTATGTATCAATAGTGTTATAGGCAATAATTCTGCTGTTTGTAACGTTGAATAAATTTAATGACTCGCATGAAAGAAAACCATTTGTTTTAGTAGCCCATTGTTTATAAACCATTTGTTTTAGTGGCCCATTCTTTATAAACCATTTGTTTTAGTAGCCCATTGTTTATAAACCATTTGTTTTAGTAGCCCATTGTTTATAAACCATTTGTTTTAGTAGCCCATTGTTTATAAACTAGTACTTGACTTATCAACCGGAACTATTCTGTTGGCGGACGCAAAGCAAAGTTTGCATCACAGCTTTTATTCAAATATCCGGTTCACTGATGATCAAAGTAACGTTGTTTTTCATTCCTTTTTTTTTTACTGCTGTTTACGATACAGGTGAAATAATAATGCAACTAAAGTAAAATGAGATGAAATAATAATGCAACTAAAGTAAAATGAGATGAAATAATAATGCAACTAAAGTAAAATGAGATGAAATAATAATGCAACTAAAGTAAAATGAGATGAAATAATAATGCAACCAAAGTAAAATGAGATGAAATAATAATGCAACCAAAGTAAAATGAGATGAAATAATAATGCAACCAAAGTAAAATGAGATGAAATAATAATGCAACTAAAGTAAAATGAGATGAAATAATAATGCAACCAAAGTAAAATGAGATGAAATAATAATGCAACCAAAGTAAAATGAGATGAAATAATAATGCAACTAAAGTAAAATGAGATGAAATAATAATGCAACTAAAGTAAAATGAGATGAAATAATAATGCAACTAAAGTAACATGAGATGAAATAATAATGCAACTAAAGTAACATGAGATGAAATAATAATGCAACTAAAGTAAAATGAGATGAAATAATAATGCAGCTAAAGTAAAATGATATGAAATAATAATGCAGCTAAAGTAAAATGAGATGAAATAATAATGCAGCTAAAGTAAAATGAGATGAAATAATAATGCAGCTAAAGTAAAATGAGATTTTTGTAAGAAATTTACTGTGAAGTAAAAAAAAAGAAATTTCGTCAACAAGCTCAATTTTGAATGTAAATAGTACCCTGGGACAAGAGAATTAGTAAACAGTACCCCGGGACAAGAGAATTAGTAAACAGTACCCCGGGACAAGAGAATTAGTAAACAGTACCCCGGGACAAGAGAATTAGTAAATAGTACCCCGGGACAAGAGAATTAGTAAATAGTACCCCGGGACAAGAGAATTAGTAAATAGTATCCCGGGATAAGAGAATTAGTAAACAGTATCCCGGGATAAGAGAATTAGTAAACAGTATCCAGGGACAAGAGAATTAGTAAACAGTATCCCGGGATAAGAGAATTTCCCAGGAAGTGTTTGATGAGTCTAAATTCTGCCGGGTTTCAGATATCCTGGTTGAGAAACTCTGACACATGTGTTGACTAAACAAGTCATCGAAATAAACGCAGAATTAAAAAAAAAAATCTAATTGCAAGTCAACGCATATTTTATTGACACAAAATATTTCATGTATTTGTATTCAAACTAGTTTATTATTATATTCTACCAAAACATTGTCACAATAAACAAGTCAGTCTAAGTTACAAACAAGTTATAATCAATTGTAACAGATCTATTAAGCTTAGTCATATATGTCTATTGAATTAGTTATTCATACTAGTTATAATCAATTGTAACAGATCTATTGAGCTTAATCATATATGTCTATTGAATTAGTTATTCAGACTAGTTTATGGGCATGTATCAATCAAGGGATGCGAGTATTTTTTTAAATATTAATAACAATGTTAAAAATGCGTCTTTCACTTCAGTGTAGGTTTTAAACAAATGACAAGGATCAACAACCCGTCCCTCCCCTCCATCCCTGTCATATTTCGCCACACTTCGTCCACAGTAGACAGCTGCACGGGGCTGTACATTTTCATCCAACCCCACCCGTCCCCGAATAGTTTATACCACCCGCTCCCGTCAAAGTTTTCTCCATCCCCATTCCCCACCCGTCCCCACCCATACAAACCCGTACCAGATGAAATGAACATAACCTCATGACTACATGTTTAAACACTGACTATAAATTTAAAACAAAAATAATCAATCAATCTATATTAAGACAAATGTACCAGAAAATGTATTTCAGAATAAATAAACCAGCCAATTATTATTCTAAAAAAATATGAATTAAATTTATATTTTTAAAATTCACTGAAAATTGTGTTCAGTTAGCAAGTGTTAAGAGCTCTTTGGTTGTTTTCATTGGTTGAGAAATGTCACGTGGAAATAAACCATGGTGTTCTTTTTAATCCAAACCATGCGCCAAATCTAGATTAATATTATTGACATCTCTTTAAATGCAGCTTTCTTGTAACTGTTTCTTTTCTATTCTCACTGTTATATTTCTCATCCTTTACCTTTGTGTAAACTTGCGGGGATCCCGTGGGGATGGGTTTGTACTAAACGGGAATCCCGAGTGGGGAGCAAAACAACAATCCTTAATCCTTTGTCACTTTAATAGATTTGATAAGTGATCATTAGCACCAGAGATAAGTGACCATTAGCACCAGACATAAGTGACCACTAGCATCAGAGATAAGTGATCCCTAGCATCAGAGATAAGTGACCATTAGCACCAGAGATAAGTGACCATTAGCACCAGAGATAAGTGACCACTAGCATCAGAGATAAGTGACCATTAGCACCAGAGATAAGTGACCATTAGCACCAGAGATAAGTGACCGTTAGCACCAGAGATAAGTGACAGTTAGCACCACAGATAAGTGACCGTTAGCACCAGAGATACCCAACACTAACGGACCCCTCCTTCTATAGACATCCTAAAAAAAAATGACACATTTCCATCTCATTTGTACCGTCAGATGCTTGCTTCCCACTCATAGCATAAAAAAATGTTGTAGAATATGGTACAACCTGTCGGTCATTTATTAGCTATATAATTGTTATTAATATTATTATTGTTGGTTTTTCAGTTTGGTGCGGCTTCCTATGATTTAGTTTTATTCTTTCATTTTGTTACATAACTTTTAAAATATAGTGATGTTCATTGTAGAATTGTGTTGGTGTAACTCTAAAATAATTTAATAAAAAAAAACAATCGAAACTGTGAGCTTATGGGCTTTCGTACACATTTATTTCGTAATTTTCAGGATCAGAAAATGAAAAAAAAAAATTCTATGTCACGCAGCTGCTATAATTTTTAGTTAACAATGACAGTCCCTGCGTTTTTTTTTCGCTGTTCTCTGCATCAGTGATCAATCTAAGTTGATTCTAAATCATTTACTTCGAGCTGATTCTAAACTTCTAAAAAATAACCAAACTTTTCCGAATCATGCATATTACAACAAAAGACCTAAGATAAAATCTATTGCTGTTGAATCGCGACGTGTAAAACTGTACAGTATTGGATTATTTAATTAAATGGGTTTTATTTATCGAGCGTTGTGTTAAAAAATTTAACATTTAATCGCATAATTTGTTTACGCCTTAATCCCGCTTTTATGGCAGTTAAACTGCAACCCTACTTAAAAGTAAAAAAAAAATTCCTTGTATCATAGAAATATCTATATAGATTATCAATAACAAAGAATAATAATTCATTACATTAAGTCAAACATTACCACACACACTAAATTATTGTATTACACAATCATTCATTACATTAAGGCAAGCATTACCACACACACACACTAAAGTACACTATCATTCATTATATTAAGTTAAACATTACAGCACCACTAAATTACACAATCATTCAATTTTTATCTTACATGTTCACACACATCATAACCACACTAAAAAGTCAACATTCACTAAACGTTTTCAAACATTTAATGTTTACTGACTTACAAATTACAAAATAGAAGGAAAACATTAAAAAGATAAATTTTTCTATAAGGAGGTAACATCAGATAAATTCCGTTTTCCTTTTCACTTTGTTGTTTTTGTTTCTGATTATTTCATTAAAGTAATATGATTCTACACACACACCCCTTTATGCTAAATAGTTAATACAGTGTGTGGTCCCAGAATGTCACTTGACATTTAAGTGAAAGCATTTGTTGTCTTTTTTATTCTGCAACTGAACTCTTTCTTTAAATCTAGAACTATGACATACATTGATATAGCCTTGGTAACAATACAGCCCACAGAACTCATAAATCTGAAATAAAATGGAGCCAAATAAAAAAGAAAGTAACATTTTTCAAACTGTGTTATTCACAGACTAGTCCTAAACATTATTAACTTTATAATAAAATAAAACAAAGGTAGGTCTAACAGGCTTTGTTATGGAAGTAAATTATACAAAGTAAAGGGCTTAATGAGTTAAAAAGTTTGGCTACAGCTGGTCTACTGAATGTCTGCATAGGTCATCACAGTACCTTTGGTTGTTGACTAATCAGCTAATGAGATGTATGCCATGTGTGTATTCTAATTGAAATTAAACTACTGTGTTTTAGCCAAATTGTTTACAATAAACAAATTGTAAATAACCTGAATAATTGTATACCTGATGTGTTATTTTTTATTAATTCTGACAAATAATGTGTGTTTAATTCATTAAAAATGTGGATAATGAATGTTTATTTTACACTTATGATGTATGTAACTGATTAAATCACTGATTTGTGTTTATAGGGTCTACTGTTAGAATCTAAGCCACTAAAGCTAAACACACTTAAAAACACCTTCATTCTAGTAAAAAAAAATACATTTTAATTATTGTATATTCGCAACAAAAATATAATTTGTGTTAAGTAACTGTAATCAAAAAGATTTAAAAATTGCACATCACTTGTTATTTTTCTAGTAGAGTGACAGCGGCGAGGCGTTCATGTTACCCGTGTTGCCTGCGGCAACAGTCTTACAAACAACTACAAAAGCAGTGAAAAAACAAAACAAACAAAAACAAAAAGTGGGCATTTATAGCATTTTTAGTTGCTTAACAATATTTACATTCAATATTTATTATAATAAGATCACTACTTTTGCCTTTTCACATAGAGTTAAATGATAATTGGACATAAAAGCAATGATGTTTCCGATCTGGATTCGGATTACACTTGTATATATACGTTTACCTTTCATTGGCTGAACTAATGGGAAAAAATCTCACATGAATATGTTGTATAGTGTTGCCGATTGAAAAAGGAGGTAACCACTGCCAACTTTCTGACCAAAAAATTATTTACAACTATATTATAATTAGCCAGAATTATAAAAAAAGAAATTAGGAAATAATCTAAAATTATATTTGACTGAACAAAAAGAAAATTCCAGATCTATTATTGAAATAGAATTTTAGATTGATCAAAATAATATAGAACCGGTAATAAAATATCTCAGTTGGCAGCTCTGCAGACATAAAAAAAAAACTTCAGCAAGGGAGAATGTTTGTTTAGTCTCGTCACCTGTCAACCCTCTCCCGCCCACTCCTCCCCCACCTTTCCTTTTCCGTGACTCGTTGTTCTTTCCGCGATAACACAAGGGGAGTTAATTAACTTGTTTTTTAATTGCTGGCTACTGTTACTGAATTGTTGAATTGCTCAGCATAGCGATATAACGTTTTATTTTATTGTTGTAAATTTCTCTACTCATTATCGGGTGTATTTGAATGTTGAAAAACAACATCAGTATGAACGTTTAATTAAAATATAGTATATTTCTATAGATAGATTTTTAAATAAACTATAATTTGTTACTAAATTTTTAATTGGTGGGACGGATGGCCGAGTGGTGTAGATACTCGACTGTCGACCTGAGAGTCCTGGGTTCGATCCTCGGTGAGGATCCTCCTTGGCCATGGAATTTTTCCAGGTCAAATATGGTGCACAGTCATCCCACAAGTCCACCCAGCTTTAAATGGGTACCTGACTTAAGTTGGGGAAGTAAATGCGGCTGGGCGTTGTGTTAACCACAAATCCCTTTATATGTCGAGGTTATAGAAACAGATGAATTCTACACTTCATCTGCCCCGATGGCCCATTAGGGCTGAGGGAACTTTACTTTTTTAAATTTATAATATTCCTTTTAGAATTGTCAAAGCTAGGATAGTTTTAAGTGGCATGCAGTCAATATGTGACTCAATATTTATTCTTTGTCTATTGTAAAAAAAAAATCGCCTACTAAAATCTTTACAACTTTTTTCAAAGGTAACTGACTGTCAAGTTAATTATATCAATGTAAAGCTCTCCCAATGCTCTTTCCGTTGATGTATAAGAACACATGATTTATATAATATGCAATTTTCATGTCACATACCTACTATAAGTAGTCTACATAGATGATTTAAGTTAGCATGTAATGTTTAAGTTATCAGTAGAAGTATTGAACGTAAAATTAGAAGAATTGTACGTAAAAGAAAGTTGTTATATCAATAATCACCGGTAACACCCTTCTATAAGTCACGCCTCGCCCCTGAAGAGTAATCTGAAAATAAAAACTCTTGTGAGTTACTCAAAATTTAAGCCAATTTCTTTTTATAAATTAAGTAACTTTGATCATTTGATAAAATGAAAATTTGTCAGCTATTACAATTAATTATGTGTTAAGTAAGATAGTGAAACATATTTTTTTCAAACTTTTAGAAGTTGCCTCTATTTTCTTGTCTCACTGAAAATTATGTACAGGCTTATTACATATGTTTGTATTCACTTATAGCATATGAATTCAATAAACTGTTTATAACATGAATGTAAACTTTATCTTTCAGATGTGATAATAAAGTTTTTCAGATTGATGCTCAAGATCGTGTGCATATGTTGTACTGGCTGGATGCCTTGCAGAAGAAAAGAAGATTATTTAGTTTAAGGCAGTCAAACCTAGCTCAAGATATTTTTATGGGAAAGAAAGTAAATATATGATCGTATTTGTCACCCGTTTGTGTGTGGTGAAGAATTATTAAAGCAAATTATATACATATATATATTAGGGTGGGGCAAACTGCTGTTGTCTCTGTCAGACAATTATAAATAGATGCTCCCTCATCTAGTGATCAATTTAACTATTCATGTTCATATGTTATTTTCATGTCTAGGGGTCGCAACTTTGAAAAATACAGTTCGTATAGTACATTATATGAATATTAACCCCTAAAGTGCCAACATATATTAACGAAATGCATCTAGAATAGTTATCACATTTATGTTTGGTATAATTGTACAGCTAAATGATAACTGTTTACATTACTATTATTATGTAAGCTTTTTGAATTTTTATTTTATTTTTACTATAAATATTTGTGGGTATTAAAATGTGCCGGTTCTAGGCCCCAGTAAAAAAATTTCCAATGACGGTAAAATTAATGAAAAAATATAAAAGACAAATGTTCACTTGTTTTTATCTATTTAAAGAACGATCAAATTAAATATACAAACTTTCCCGAAAAGAATCCATCAAAAGTTAATTAAATTAAATCATTTATATCCAAGAAAACCTGAAAATGCTTTGCACCCCAGCAAGCTGCGCCGTCAAAGAGATGCTTGGAGGAAGAAGTCAGTTCAGGATCACAAAGAAGAAAGTGAAGGAATTGTTTGTTAAGCATACTGGGTCTACTCGTCGCAAAGTCAAAGAAGAGCACTACGTCTTAGTATCATTTCCTACTCGCAGCTATGTTGAACATGTTGTTCCAGCATCAGGAAAGTCCAAGGACATTTCCAGAGAAATTATGTCAGTGGTTACAAGCAGCAAGTCGGAACTAACTTTACAAGCAGTTGTTTGTGATGGAACACCAATAAATACTGGTAAACATAATGGTGTAATCTGACAACTTGAACTTCAGCTACGAAGGCCACTTCAGTGGTTGGTTTGTTTACTGCATGCCAACGAATTGCCTTTATGGAAGCTAATAGAAGTCATTGATGGGAAGACCACTGGTCTAAATACTTCAGAAGGACATATAGTAAGCATGCTGGAATTTGATCCCCAGCAGAAATTAATTATCGAATTTTCTCCAGTTTCAGGTTCTGTTGTTGAGGTTGAAGAGGAGGTGATGAAAGATCTAAGTACAGATCAGCAGTATTTACTGAAAATGTGTCTGCTTATTCAAAGTGGTTGCAGCGCGGGTCAGAGTTACATCTCATAGTTAGAGACTGCCCAACCTGGGACAATCAGTCATGCCAGATGGTTAACTAAAGCTAACTGAATACTCAGAAAAAAGTCCTTCAGCCGACCTTCAAAGAATTGTGAAATTCATACTTAATTATTATGCTCCATCATGGTTTTGCATCAAATCTCATCCAAGCTGCCAGGATGGAGCCAAGAACTCCTTCTTCATGATTTCACTGTACCAAAAACTTGACACAAATGATCAGGCTGTCATGGCTCCATTGCTTCAAAACAACAGCTACTTTTGTCATCCAGAAAATATCTTGTTGGCGGCTGTTGGCGACAAAGACGAAAACATTAGAAAATTTGAATATGAAAAAGTGTTGCTGGCTCGAAGTACTCACTCAAGTGACACATGTAAGATTCGTTGTTTTGACAAGAACAGAATTAAAATAAACTTTTCAGCTGAGTCGTACATTAGCATGGCTGGGAACTGGTCGAGTTTGATTCACATCCACTGCTGCAAGACATCACTGCCAAAGATATTGCCAGTTACGGCCAGGTGATTCTACCTCACTTTCCATGCCATTCGCAAGATGTTGAAAGAAATATCAAGGATGTCACAGCAGTTTGTGGCAAAGTATACGGACATGATAGACACCATGGTGCTATTATTCAAAGAAAGAAATCAAGATCGGACGTGCCAACAACAGAAACAAAGGCAGACTTTCTGCACTAATTTCACATTTGAAATGCCGTACTGTTGCAAATAACTTTGTTTTTTTTATTTTACTAGAGATTGTTATTGTTGAATATGTTGTGTTTGATTTGAAGAACCATTAACATTGTTAATAATTCACTCTGTTCAGCAGTGTTATATTTTCAGAACACATTTAATTGCGTTTTTTTAAAGACAGAGTTGCTAGAAAACGGTTATACAGAAAATAAAACTGTTTTTGTCTACACTTTTACTTTCATATGGGTCACTGATTTTTGTTTGTCTGAGACCTTAACTCCAAAATTTGTCAGTTTTTGCCCCACCCTAATATATATACACATATGCAAACACTCATAAATATACAATTATACATTTATGTGAACTATTGCTGCTGACAAAACTAAATGGCTTTCATACATAAAACACACATCTCCCTTTATGAGAAGTACTTCTGCCCTAGACAACAGCAAACATTGTACTAGTTTGGCTACATCTTTAATTCTGTGTTTGGGCTTAAAGGCCATCATTATTGACACTACCAATAGTTCGATAGATATGTTCACTATTATATGAAAACAAACATTGATTTTCTTCCTTTTGAAAGTAAAAAAATAATAATTTTATTTCATGTTTTGCAGAAACAATTGGATGCAAGTGGTCTTCTTGGTGGCAATGTCTCTGATGTTGGAGATGAGTTGTATCACTCTGGAAGCAATCCAAATGTAGAAAATGTCCAGCAATACTCACTGCTAGATCTACAGAAAGAAATCAGAAATGCTGTTTCCTCAATATGTTTATCTGGTATTTATATCTCTCAGAAATATTTAATTTGCCAACTATTATATTTGGTACTATCCAAATAGTAATTTTTTTCAGAAAGTAAACAAAATAATCCCAAATAAAAAGTACTTTTTTGGTATTTTATTGAGTTCTTTAATGCTCTGCTAAAGAAATTTCCACTTAAAGATAAATAATTTAATATATTTCAACTGAAAATGTATTATAAGGAAATCTGTTGTAAAGTTAACCAGTAACTAGATTCTTGTGGAAAATACAAATACATTTGGATTGGCTATGAAATGAATATTTTCAAAATGAACTGTTAGAGCATAAGCAAAATATAAAATTTCACAATGGGAGAAATGAACTATTTGTACAAAATACTTCGAATTCCTCTCTCCTCCAAGTCAAAAGACAGTTTAATGAATAGTTTAATCTCAAATTAATTTTATATTTTATTGCTTTTTATAATAAAAATACCTTATTTTAGTATGTCATTGTCTTTGTGATTGAGATATTTGGGTCATTCCATGTCAACTCAACCAGTTTTTTGAAGATTGTTTACCCGACCCTCTCAGATCTTCCTTAAATTTTCAGGGCTTGTGGTACATTCAAAGTTGAGTGATTCCTGAAAATTTCAGGCCATTTGGTCAAAAAATTTCTGAGATATGGTTTTTTAAAGTTTTAAGGGTAGTAGCAAGTTCGTGTGACATTTACATTTTCGCGATATTTGAACGTGAATATTTCAAAAACTAAAAGAGGTTTCAGGCTGAAATTTTCAGTATTTACTCATTGTTTTATCCTGAGTTGAATTCCAAACATTGCACTTCAGACAGTTTTCATCCATATTTGACCCGGTATAACCAAGAACCTATAAGACATGAAAATGATGTTTGTTATACACTTAGTAAGTACCATATATGTGTTTATTATTTTGATAGAGAATTCCTGTTAATCATTAATAGTGTACTCATGGTGGGCCCCTTTCAGCATCATGGTCGTCCATTTTTGCACGCATTGCGACCCCCAGATGACAATGTGGACAGTAATTCACACTTTTCATATTTTGCAACTGACATCTTAGATGGACTGGGTTTTCTTATTGTGAATTTCATTTTTTACTTGACAAATGTATTCTGATATGTTTCTAAGTAAATACTTTTAAATGAATTTTTTGTGTAATATTTGCTTCCAAAAACATCATGAATGTAATGCAAAAAGTGTCGAAAAAAATTTTTTTTCAATGGTTTCTTAATGTCACGCGAACTCGCGACTACCCTTAAAACTTTAAAAAATCATATCTCAGAAATTTTTTTTACCAAATGGCTTGAAATTTTCAGGAATCACTCAACTTTGAATGTACCACAAGCCCTGAAAATTTCAGGAAGATCTGAGAGGGTCGGGTGAACACCACTGGTTGAGTTGACATGGAATGACCCATTTGCTGAATCGTTGGAAATTTTCTAAATTAATGAAAGATATTCTGAATGAATTTCAGGTAGCAACACTTCATTAAACAGAGCTTCAGCTGCTTTAAGTGAAGACTGGTCTCTTATTGATGAACCACCTTCTGGGACACACCAAATGCCCACTGACAACAACAGCAAGTCAGACACAAAATGGCATTTAAACAGTCCAACTGGAAAACCAGAGGAAAATTCACAAGAATCTGGTCTGTCACTTCCTGCACAAACAATCATTTTAGAAAATTACATGAAGCCTTCTGCAGAATCAAATGTAAATAACAATACAGCCACTTCTTTATCAGTACAACATAAATCTGTGAAACCACAGACCACTAACCCAGGTTCTGGAACCAATGGCAGATCCAACAAGTTTATGTCTGCTTTAAGAAGTAATTTCAAAATCATGAAGGAAACAGTGAAGGAAAGAAACCAGCGCCAAAATTCATTAAACAAACAGCAATCATCAGGTCCACAATCTTGTTACAAATGTATCGTTGTAAGTTTTCCTTTTTTTTTTTTATAAATTTAATCAACTGTTTTTGCAAATTAATTAATTGTATAACTAATGATCAATTTAAAAAAAAATGAAGAAAAATCACATTTTTATTTTAAAAGCTTAATTTCAGTAGATATAAATGTAAATACGAATATATTCTTTAATATTAAAAAAAGTTTTAGTTTAAATTACAAACAATTACTGACCATTAATAGCTATCTGAAGATTTGGCTAATATCAAAGAATATTTGAAGTCAACTGAAGAAGAACTGCAAGCAAACAATGAGATCATAAAATTGTTACAAAAGGAGCTGGCTGTAATGACAACTGAGATGAATACTAGGTAAAAAAACTTGCAGATAACACAGTTTTGTCTTAAAGTTTTCAACACTTTTACTTAAAGTATGTATGGTTGCCATTTCTACTTTAATTCTTCTCTTTAACGATTAGTAAAAACAAAAGGTTTACTTATAAATACATTGTGTGATTATTTACTAGGAAAGAATGTGCTGGTAAAGATGAATATGGTCTTCAACAGGCACTAAAGCAAAAAGATAAACACATTGTGGAGCTAGAATATAGCAGAACAGCCCTCTTAGAAGAAAGAAGTACATTGAAACAGGAGAACAGGTTATATTTACCATTCTAATTGAACAATAAGAGGCTCTCCAAACTAATTGTTTTGACAGAAGATCCCATTTGAAATGTAGCTTTCAGCTGAAGATTTTTTTTTCCAACTTTTTTTTGTAACAGTTTACTCATAGTATTTTTCTAAATGATATTTTATATTTCTCTTTTGTTGTTAATTAGAACTTCTAATTTTTCTTTTTTTTTTAAACAGAATGCAAGAAAATGAATTGAAAGATCTAAAAGATCAAATATCTATGTTTCAGCAGACCATAGCAGTCAAAGACGAAATAATTGTCAGTCTGACCAATCAGAATCAAGAACTAAGGAACAACCCTGGTAATTACTCATCACAGGATGGTGCTTCACCTTTGGGTGGTTTTTCAATTGATCCTGTTTCTTTAGCTGCAGAGAGAAAGGAACAAGAAAGATTGACTGTAAGAGATGATAAAATCTCAAAAATCCTTCAGTTTATTATTTAGTCTGAAATATCTTTTTAAAGTTATTTTTAATGTATTAACCTTTTTCTTATCACGAGCCACATTTTATAAAATTCTTTTGCTTTTGGAAAGCAAGATGCAATGCTGTGGTAAGGAAAGAGTAAAAAAAAAAAAAAAAATAAAACTTTTTTTTTACAACCTGGGATAATTTTGACCTCCTGATTCCAAATGTGTTGTTGAAAATCACATGTCATATCTTCAACCCTCATAAAGCTGAAGATTTTTCAAGTTTTTTTTCAGCTTTTGTTGAAGCCTTGAATAGTAGCAAAATGACTTTGATACATTTCTACATGTGTTTTACATAATGTTTGAAATGAGCTTTTTACAACCACAATGTATAATTAGTTTGGATATATTCTGGCTTTTTGTTACAGCATCTAAGAATGTTTGGGTAAAGTTTAGAACAAATTAAAAAAAGCAAGTAAGATCTCGGACAGCGGTTCTCAACCAGTGGTACGTGTACCCCAAGGGGTATGGGAAAGGGTAACATATAATTTAGTCTAAAATAACCAAGGGGTATGGGAAAGGGTATGCAGCAACATACAATTTAGTCTAAAATAACCAAGGGGTATGGGAAAGGGTATGCAGCAACATACAATTTAGTCTAAAATAACCAAGGGGTTTGAAGAAGGTCGCTATTTCGCTGCATGACTCATCACCAGACCACTTGCCCAAGTACCGCATTAGAGAGGTGAGCACATCCATTTATGAAATTAAGTACCTTTATTTGTGAACTTACTAGTCGGGGGTACCTGCAGATACTTAGGCATCCTTGGGTAAAGTGGTGAAAAAGGTTGAGAACTGCTTATCTAGGAGGTTAAATGCTATTATTTAGTTGTTTTTTTTTATCATTCCAAGCATGATTGCTAATAGACTTTCTGAAAAGTGTTGTTAAAAATTGTTTAAAGTAAGTTTTCTTGAAAGATGATGCACTATTGCCACCCAATCTTATATTGCCAGCTAAACTTTTATTGTTTTGTATTTACATTTTAAGTGTTATATTTTATTAAAAGACATCTAGCTTTTCAAATGCAGTGGTACTCTATCCAATAATGACTTTGACAACTACAACAAAATCAGATCTTAAAAAGGATGTATTTGTAAATTTGGAATGATGTATATAATGAAAGCAGAAATCTGTCAGAAACCATAAAATCAGACAGAATCATAGATCTGGAGGTCTCTGTAAGAAGTAACAATGCACAAACAAAGAAATACTTACGCATAAATTAAAATGGCAGTTGTTATTTTTTTTGTCTGTAAGAAATGTTAAAAAGGTTTTTTTTTTTTAAATAAGATGATTTTAATTATAATGTTTTTCAATAATTGTTGGGGATTAGATGCTTTAAATTTTTCAACAATTAATGTTTTCTAACCACCATGATTAAGAACCACTATATTCTCATAATGGCTAATCAGCACATTCAAAAGTGTGTTGTACACGTTCTTCATTATTTATTTCATAGCAACATGTGTGCTCATCATCTTCTTAGTTTAGTCTTTTTTTTTTTAATTTTGTATTGCTATTTATTAAAACACTACCGTATTGATTGGTGGAAAACATATCTGTAACCTGTGCTTTGTGGATGATATAGACCTGATGAGCGAAAGCATAAGCAAACTTCAAGATCATATCACCAAACTTGTAAATGGGCCATGCCTGTGGTAAGAAAGTGAGTACCGAAAAGAGCAAATGATCAACACTACAGTTGGAAGCAAGGTAGAAATAGCCATGAATGGATAATAATAAAACTGAAAGTGGTGGACAGCTTCAGGTACATTGGCTCAACTCTCGTCAAGATGAATCTTGTGCTTTCACATTTGAATGTCAACAGCTATGGCTGCCATTACCAGTCTTGATAATATCTTGAAAAGCAAATCCTGCACTAAGTACAGGATGAATAAGTCAATGGTAATTCCCCATCCTGCACTATGGGTGTAAATCATGGACTGCATACCGTGGTAGAAAGAGGGATACAGGCATTTGAGACAAAGTCTCTGCAAATGAAGTCACAGACCAACTCTTCAGTCAAAGAGAGGATAAACAGCCTGGTGGCCTTCAAAAATCACACCTGTCTACAGTTAAAACGCAAAAATTGACATGGCTTGGTCATGTTTCTAATCACAATACCCTTAGCAAAATTATAATGTTGGGTACCATGCAAGAAGCTTGAAGGAGATCCCATCCTAGAAAGAACTGGATGTTCTATATTAAAGAATGGACTAGCCAAAATGTAGCGACTCACTAGTGAACAAACAACAAAGAGAGAAATGGAGATATATATCCACCGTACTGTTCCAGAAGTTGTTAAAGGGACAATTCATAAAATGTAAAGTAAATTTGTTAACTCCCCGCATATACATTTATCTGTATGGTCAATATACTCAAGTTCTTTATTGTTGTTTTTTTTTCTTGATGAATGTTTATGTTGGGATCTCTTTTTATTAAGTTTTTAAAAAAACTCGATTTTTTTAAAGTCACATTTCTTTTCTGTTGATAAGGAAAACATACTTATAATCTAAATATTTCTTGGCCATAGTTTTGTTTTATAAATTCTTTTTATATTAAATCTGAAATATTCAGGACTCCTGTAAAGCTTATGAAGTACAAAATGAATTTCTTACAAAAGAGATTCTTGCACTAAATGAATTAAGACAGCATGATGAAACAAGACAAAAAATTCTCAAAATGTAAGTTGAACATTTCTCTAAAGTCTTTCTTACATTTCTTTGAACATGTTTTTCTTGCTGATGTTTTCAATTAATTAATATTTATATTATCTAGGAAAACTATGTATAAAAATACACTGAAATATTTTTTCCAGGAATATTGCAAAACTAGAAGCTCAGTATTATCAGACTAGAAGCAAATATCTTTATCTGTTAAATGAGAAACATGTACCAGTCAGAGGTGAGCTGGTTTTGTTGATTTTTTTGTATTGTTTCTTAAATAGTCAACAAAATGAGTGGATTTTAATTTTTTTAGTAGTTGAAGTAAATGTTTTTCATAATTTTCTTATTTTTTAAATAATATTCTGTAATAGTGGAAAATTTATAACAGTGGACTTTATGGTCAGGTAGGAATAAAGTTTTGATACTTTCAAGGTATCAAGCTTCTAACTAAACATAAATAAGAGTCTATACAAAATTATTAGTTTTATAAAGCGTAAATATTTTTAATATTTGTTTTAGTGTGTGAATATTTTCAGTGTATAACAATAAGCTCACTTGCTTTTAATTTAAAAGCTGTAGTATGTGAAATGACATATCCCTATATAATACAGAACAAAGTGAAATAATTTATAATATTAATAACATTCCTTAACTAATCACATATTTCACCAAAAGTCACGTCAAATAACTAACTTTCAGTCCTAATGAAATTATGTTTGTCTAGCTCAGGGATTGACACAATTTGTTCATAAATTTGACAGAAGGGCAAGACCACGAGCTAATGTTAAAAAGGTTTTTTATTTAGTAATATAAATTAAACTTGCAGGCCAAATCAAAGTGCCAAATAGTCCATGCTTGGCTAGTGGGCGTAGTTTGCCCATGTAATCAGCTGTAACTATTTGTCTAAATCTAGTCAGGTCAACAAGTCCTTTTTGTCACATTTTTGTCTTTCCTTACCCACTATGCTGTTGGTCTTTGATGCCATTCCTCTGAACCCAAATATGTTCAAAACTCTTTCCATTGTTGTCATTCTTCTATATCAGTGCTTCTCAAACTTTTTGAAGTCACGGCCCCCTTGGAACGCCAATCAATATGTCGCGCCCCCCCCCCCTATTTTTTTTTTTTGGTTTAGATTGCTTAAATTTATAATTTTAAACTTCTATATGCAAACTTTTACTAGTCAGTACATGCTTTTTCTAATGTTAATAATGAAAGAGTGAAAGGATGCAACATATAAAATAAACTAGATTTTATTTTAAACATATATTAATACTATTTACATACAATACATTAGGTTAATTATATTGTATGTGTCACATTTTTTGAAATTCCACGCCCCCCCCCCCTCCAGACAGTCCACCACTTTGAGAAGCACTGTTCTATATCATTTTTTTCTATTATTTCATTACTACATCTTGTTACATTGACTATGGAGTGACTCTTTCATGCTTTTTTTTTTATTATATATAAAAACTGGAATATGGCTCTCATAGTACACATGCCCTACTCTATATCCTCTTATTTACTGCAGTGTGTGTTTATATTGAAATTGATTTTAAAAGAATGTTTAAAATAAAGCAAATGCACTATATTTGTCATTAAACTTTCTTCCTAAGCATTTTTTGTAAAATTTGTGTTGTGTTACATTATTAAACTTATTTCTAATACTATTTTTAGTGACTATCTTTTCATTTATTGTTGCAGTTGTATGTGAAATGTTTTTTTAGCATTAAAAAAGATTAAATTAAAAACTATTTATTGTTTAAAAAATAAAGAATTTCACTTTAAAATTTTCATCTTTATTTTTTATCCAGCAAGTAAAATATTCACAGTTAATTATAAAACCCAGGCTATGCTCTTAAATCAATATTGACTTGTCTCATTATCTTCTTTACTTTTCTCATCATAGTTGAACTTTGAACTTGTAAGAAATCTTTTGTTCACATTGGCTAAGTTGCATTCATTAGACTAAATGATTTCTTTTTATTTTCTCTTATTTGAATCTAAATGACACATTATTGGCTACACTGTGGCAAATCTTCAATCCATCTTGTCTGTATTATTTGCTCTATTGACCTAGGTGTACCATATGGTTATCCTTTTGTCAATGAGATGGTCACAAGCTGTAAAACTTTCTATTTTGTGAAAGTTTTAAAACTATCTCATGAATTTGTAAAGTTTTAAACATTTCTTTATACAGTACCTCTTAATTTTATTAGTGAACAAAGGCATGATTGAATGTTCTCAAATAAGAGGATTGAAGAATTATAGAATTTAAAAACAAAATATTTAACAAATTAAATAATTAACACTGGAGAAAGGTTTACAGTATGATATTTTCTATAAATGGAATGTTTTTAGAAAATTTTCATAAAAACATTCTGTTTTTCATCTCTGTATGTGATTATCGCTAACAAAATATATTATTTTCATAACATAAAAACATTTTATTGTGTAATAAAAGAAACAAACATTCACTAGTAATATCTTAAAGTGCATCTTACACATCCAGTGTTCTCGATTATATTCTTGATGAGAGTGTGAGGTGTTATTTTTCTCATCCTGTGTGTGTGACTAATTCATTTTTTTAGTTCATTTGTTTACATATATATAGAAATTTTTTTTTTTGACAATTTTAATGTGGCTTTAAAATTTTATTTGTTAAATATTTAATGTCTGACAATTCTTATAATCTTTTTATCATAGCTGTGAAGTCATATTTTTACTCATAATAAATAAAGTTATATCAGGTACATGTCCAAAAGTTCTCTTCTTTTTTAACTTTCATATTTTACTTTCACAACTTTTTTATATACTTTATAATCTTTTGAAATTAAAATGACTACAATAAGAAGAGTTGTTTTTTTTTTTGAAGATTTTAAGTTTAAAATCAATATCACTTCAATTAGACTAAAATCTGTTCAATTTTACTTTAAAATGTTTTATACCCATGGACATTTTTTAAATTTGATATTCCTAAAATCTTAAATACTTTTTAAATTCCAAATTTAGAGAATATACTACACTATGAATATACTTCTATCATTGAAATAAACTGATCAGCAGATGTAGTCAAACAACAGCTGCTTAAAATGTTTCTTTTAATAGTTTTAATCAATACTAGTCCTTTTCAAAGTGACTTTATATTATTATGTTTGATAAAAACAAATACTATTGATGAATAAATAAACCTTTAACACAAACAGAATTTTAGAGTAGAATTATAAAAATCTTTTATAAAGCATAATATTTACTTGTTTGTTTATTGTTAGGGACATGTTTATGTTCTTCAACATATGTTACAGAAATAGGTGTATATATATTCATGTTGATTTTAAGCAGCTGGTGTACAAAGGTTAATAACTTAAGGCTGGTAGAGCAATTCTCTTAATGAAAAAATCAATAACTTTCATTCTAGCCCTAGTGTAGTGATAGATTAACACATTTCACTTAATCGGTGTTGAAATAGAATGTGGAAACAACTTAGTAGATTTAGCAGAAGTTTCTCAGGTTGTAACTTTTTTTCTTTCTGTTTTTGACTTGGTTCTTTTTATATATATATATAGACCGTATCAGTTATGAGCTTTTTTTAAATAATTATTATGTGCATTTTAGTGCACCATTTATTTTTATTTTTGGTCTTAAAATATTTCATGGGATGAATAAAAATTAATAAAAATCCTAAAAAAGCAACTTTTAGAAAATTGAGAATATTTATTACCCACAATATTCATTTTTTTCTGCCCCAGTATTGTTACAGTGTTATTTAAAATTAAATATGTGTGTGTGCAACTTTACTGTATGGATGAGTTGTTGTTGTTCACATGAGGGTTGCAAAGTCATTGATTTTGTGTAGATAAAAACATATTTGACATTTTGAGTTTAGTGAAAGAAAAAAATTGCCATTTGATTTCATTGAAAGGAAAAATGTTAAAGTCTATGTGTATTCATTGCATTAATGCACCAAGTGCTGGGAATCATATCATATTATATCATATGAGGCTGAAGAGTGGGGAAATTCGTAGTTCCGCAGTCTCTGCCAGTGGCCGTGTTCTGTCATTTTGGACTCAAGACAGAAACAGTTTTACAAAATATGGTGATTACCACTTAATTTATGATGGTCTTTATGTCCTGGAAATTCCTTGTATGTTTTGGAATTAATATTTGAGGAAAGGATAATCTTTCTGTCAATTATTTAGAAAAAGTATAAGGAGTAATAATAGATGTCAATTTATATTAATATTAAGCATTTAAAAATCTATATTTTATTAATAGTTCAATAAATATTCTAAGTTATAAAATGATCATATTATGTAATCATTCACTAGTATATATAATATTGAATGATTGATTTAACTTGTAAGCCCTATATTGCTAATCAGTAGCTTTTTTTTCTTATAACTATATGTTACAACTCCTAAACTTCATTGCCTGATAAATATAATAGTAGTAATTAACATCACGTTATTTCTGATGAAAGTAAATATTATCAATAAATGAAAATTAAATTGGTAGAAAAATAACTAAGAAATCATGGCTTTAAACTAGTACAAATTCTAACATTTGAAAAAAATTACCATTATTGTGTACATTGAAAAAAGCTAAAATATAATTTTTTTTTTTTTTGAAAATAATTCTGAATTCCAAAAAAATGCAAACAAAAGCTTCTCTACATTACTATAACATTATTTTCATAAATTGATAGCCTAGAAATACTACAGAAATGTATTATCAAGATCATATGAATTTATTAATTTAACTATCATCATTTATTTTGTTGTCTTAATCATCACTTTGTATATAAAAAATAAATATTTTTCTCAAAATTTATATAATTTTTTTTCTCTGGCGTTCTTTAATTTTAAAATTAAATATACAACTGACTTAGAAAATGTTCTTATATAAAAAGAATTTTACAGTCTTTTTTTCTTTCTCTGGTATATTTCAATATTTATTAATTTTGCTAAATTCTAATTTACTTTTAGAACTTAAAAGATTTCTCTATTTGTAAATTAACAAAGAAAAACATAGTTCTGCATTAATTAAAAAAATTATTATTATGATGAATTTTAAACAGGGCTGTATAAAACATTGAAAGAACTAAGGTTGCACTTTTCTTTCTAATATTAGCAAATTTACATTAACAAGATAATACATGTATGATTGTATTCTTCATATTAATAACATTGTTTTTCTTTTTTGTTTTACTAAACTCCAAAGGTGGAGAAGAAAATAAGTCACAAGATGTTGTTAACCAGCTGTTACAGGAAGCACTGGAAACTGAGTTTTCAGAAACCCAAGAAGATGTCACTAAACAAGCCTTTATATCTTCACAAGGGTTAGTTGCACCTTCCATTTATTCTTTGTCATTATTCTCCCATTAGTGATATAAATAAACAATATGCATGATTACTAGAAAAAAAAAATCCTTCAACTTGGGTTCACAATCCACCATTTGAAATTCCATGAGCCTTAAGTTCTGCATCCACCAACACGAAACACTTTCGCGCGGAAGTTTCAACTTAGCGAAACTCTTGTAGATACATCGGGACGAAACGGTGAGCGACGAAACCACTACCGGAAACAAGATTTTTTTTAATGATTACTTCGCACTTTTTCCTGCTAGTGAAAAAAACGATACTTTGAAAAGCAGGAACTACTGCATCCCGTGTGCCTTTTTGTTCTTATTACAAATAAATTGTCTGGCTGGAAATGGAAAACTGTTGCTTTTTGTTGTTTTTTTTTTTTAACTTTTTATTCGATCGGTAGCTGTTCATTTTTTTTTTTCGTTTTCATGATCAGCCAAACATTTTTTAATAGCATTTATCTTTTCAGACAGCGCTTCGATCGAAAGAAATTTCATTTGTAGAATATGTAGATAGACGAAGTATATTTTCCTTTCAGAAATTCATATACAAAGACTGTTGCCGGCCAAAACTTATAGTAATCATGTTTTTCTGTCAAAATTCACTTTGTTGTTGTTGTTTTTAATGAATATACACTAATGTGAATCATTTTTTCTATTCGAATCGACGTTTCTAAGCAGCCATTTTGTTTGTTTATCATGACGGAAAATGTAGCTCTCCGGAAAAAACTCTGCAAGCAGCGAAACTGAAAACTTTCGCTGTTCCGCAACGGAATTCCTGACCGGTGTACATGTTCTCATTAGAATATCATAGCAGCGAAACAGAGACAGAATTCGCAATGCCCTTAGATACCGGAATTTCGTGTTGGTGTATTCATACCTTTACTGTGTCGATTTATATTTTGTTATACAATATTTTAATTGGGGATTTTTCATACAACGTTTGCATTGTGTTAATTTTCAACAGCATATTATAGAAATTAAGAAATATAGCAAATGTCTACATACATATGTTTTTATTTTAAATAAAAAAAAATGTAAACAAATTTTTTAAACACCCTATGACATGTATTAACATGTACAAAACTGATTCCTTTTATTACAGAAATATTTATGACTTAAAAAAAAGTGTGGGCACAGATAAATGTATTTAACAATTTATTTAGCAATTTACCTATAAATGTCATATTATTTCAATTATACTTTATTCAGTTTAGTGTGAATAGAATTGGAATTCTAGAATACTATGACTTACAGCTTTGTCTTGTCATAAATTACAACTCCCTAATGGTGCCCATACTTTAATTCTTTAAGAAATCATAATTGATATAAATATTTCTATGATCTAAACATAATTTTCTGTTTTTTTTTAAATATTTTAATAAATTTATGTTTAAAAATTTTTTAAATATATTTTCTTGTTTTATACTCTTCATTGTTAAAGAGTTTCTATTACTTCTTCTAATAAAGTCAAAATAAACTAGTAAAAGGTGTAAAAAACATAAGACTTAAAACAACTGCATTAGGTTGCTTATTATTTTGATATGATAATCAATTTTTGTATTTTCCACAATATTAACATTACCTAAAAAAAGTCATTAGCTTCAGAACTTGACAAGGTTTTAATTAATTTACTTAAAAATTTAAAAATAGTTTATTGTTAACAAGAATACACTATGTATCAAAACATTCACACCATTGGAGCCTGAAAATGAAGTGAAAAAGGATTGCAAGTTTCCCTTTGTCTGACCTCACAGGCAAAGCAAGTCTACGAAAGCATATAAAAATAAAATTAAAAAAAAATCTTTGATTTTGTATTTTAATAAAGTGTGATTATTTGTGTTTTTATTGAACACAATATTTTAAGATTAGACTCATCTTTCAAAGTTCTAAGTTACTGTCTTTTAGAAAATAATCCCTTCTTGTTTTTATCAATAACTGTGATGAAAAACTTTGTTTTTACATAAAGGATGTGTTAATTGAAGCAGTTTTTGAATTACTGAGGCAGAAAACTGTTGAAATTTGTCTCTGATCTTCGCTTCAGAAATTGTTTGCTAATCTACAGAAATGAAGCTTTTTCTGATGTTAAAATGTTACATGCAGTACATCAATGTGATAAAATGCCTGATGTTGTGAACCTTTTTCAATGCATAAATGGTGCACAATATTTAAGACTCTTGCTATTTTGAAGCTTACCATTGAGAAGCCTTCATTAATTATATCTGAAAAACTGTTTGGTAAAGTTTGTCTTCCCTCGGTTTTCCTTATGACTGTCTGTCTTTTTTTATTTCCCTTTGATCAAAAATCAAAAATGTGTTTTTCGAAAAATAAGTATACTTATTAGGGCTGTACCGGATTGCAATTTTGGGATCCTGCAGGATTCGGAACCGGAATCGGATTTAATATTTGAATCCTGCCGGAATCGGAACAGGAACCGGATTTACCAAATTCAATAGTAACTCTTCGAACGAAGTAGCAAGTTCTCGCCTAACATAAAAAAGATATAAAACTGAAAAATAGAATAAAAATTTAGTTTTTAAGTTCTAGATAGCAAAAAACAGTATTAACCATTTAGATCTTGAAGAATGTGACTAAAACCCCTTCCCCAATCATGAGTTAAGAAAGATAACACTGTCAAAATAATAGGTTCTTTGTTTTAAAAATTTATTTTAATAAAGCTGTACCTAATTTAACTTGATTTCTATTAGAATCAAACATAGAAATGGGTAACATATCTTAGAAAGTATAATAAACATGTTTATTGATAAATAAATTCCAATATATATATATATACTGTGGCACCACCCGATAGTTCATCTTTCTTTAATTTTCCATAGTGACGTCACCAAATCTTGTTATTTCATTCATACATTCCTTTAAATCATTATCTGACTATTTCCCATAAAACGCAAATTAAAATGCATGTCAAATCTAAATCAATATCACTTTAATGTTCAATTAAAAATGTATCTTCAAGTTATTTATCTAAATATGGGAGGAATTTTATCCAAATAGTGACAAAATCTCCTAATTTAAAAAATTTGCAGAAAAATAAATTATTGTACTATTTTTAAACTGTAAACACCCAAAATATAGTTTATGGAAAACACGGAATCAAAACTAGTGGAAGACTAGGTGTCATATTACTAGACTAAATACAATTCAAATCTTCCTTTTTAATATTTAATTTAATTGTACTTACATACAGAACTAATAGCGATCGACGTTATTGTAGTTTTAAAAAAGAAAAGGAAGTTATTGTTTTAATTTAATTCTGTAGCGCAACATATTTCAAAATATGTTGCGCTAAAAAAATTTCTTAAAAATTTCAAACAACAAAGAAATCCGGCTTAAATCCGGCACATTTTAACCGGAACCGGAATCGGAACCGGATTTGTTAAAACTGCCGGAACCCGGCTTAACAGGAACCGGAATCGGATTCCGGTACAGCCCTAATACTTATACTTTTAACACATGCATTCATTATTCAGTTTTTATCTTGGCACACCAAGGTATACGTGTGAGTCATAGCAAACCATTCACTGAGTATTACTTATAAGTATTTAAAATCTTGAATAGATTTTGAATTTAATAGATTAATTATGTTGCAAGATGATATATTATTCTTCATTTAATATAACTGATTTTAAAAACAAATAGTTAAATGCAGTGGTCCCCAACCTTTTTCTCGCCACAGACTGGTCGACCTTTGATAATTTCACAGTGGCCCACTGGGGGATGGATGTAATTTTACTTATATTTTAGATTGTTTTGATTCATAATGTCACTGCTGCTCACACACGCTCAGCTCCCAGTTAACCTTGTGCCTATGGAAAGCTGCACTATCCCAAGCTAAATACACTATAGTTCATAAAAAGAAAATTCATTTAATGTTTTTAGGTGGCACATTACCATTTGATCCATGTACCGGTAACGGTCTTCAGACAGGGGGTTGGGGACCACTAGTATAACGCAATCAATGAAATAAATGCTTGTGCTAAAAATATCGATCATCAAGAAAATGTGAAATTCTGAATCAAATTCAACAATTATTGATGGTTAATATGAATGTTAGTCCAGCCTTAAGGATATGGTGCTGCATTACTCTGGGGTTGGGGGCCCTGGAAGGACATAATGAATAATTGTCCTGCGTATTTATGATCAGCTTTTCAATATTAGTTAAATAGTTTTAATAATAAAATTGTGTATCCTTATGTGATTACCATTAACCAATATGCATTGTCTTATCCCTCAGATACCTTACCTTACTTTATTCCTTTAAAAACTTTCATGAAAGAATGACAAATATATTGACATAATTATGTTTTAGGGCCATTTTTCTGTAAAAAAAAATTATTTTAAAAATCATTGTACATAAGAATTGAGTATAACTATTTTAAAGAAAAAAAAAATCAAAGTTAGATTATACAGATACTGTATGTGTCCAACAGAAGCAACATTTTTAACATTTGGTCTAAACATTTATTCTGTTTTAGTAAAGAATATGATCAGTATGGATTCCTAAAGTTTGGACATCATGATGAAGATATTCTATTATCGAGAGCCAATATTCTACAAAGACAGTCTCTAGAACTTGGATACCAAATTAGAGTAAAGATATTTCTCAAATCTTATGTTATTTAATGTACTATACTATAGTTTAGTTTCCATTTTTTCCTTAGAGTTAAATATTGTGGTGAGATAATAATACTTTAATTGTTTTAGGTCACTTTTCTATAGGCTTATTATTTAATTGTATTTTAATATAATAAACATAATATTATAATAAAACAAAGAATATTAAATCAAAACCATGTTACTTTTATCTTTTCAAAAATGATTGTGCGAAAATTTATTTTTAAAACCTGATTATAATTGAAGTCTTACTAAGCGAATTTTAAATTGCTCTGATCTTGTAACATGCTCTCATTTTATTCATAGGATGCAGATGAAGAAACATCTAAAAAGATTAAATGGGAAAACTTTATGGTGGGTCAGTCAGTTGCTAAACCTTTGGTTCGCTCTCCTGATCTAAAATTGCTCATCAGACTTGGTATTCCGCACGAATATAGAGAGAGGATTTGGAAAGGGTAAACACTTTACCATTCACAGAGTTTATAATGTACTTTCACTTTTAACATTTTCCAACAGATAGACTGATTAACAATTTATGAAATTTTTTTTGCAGTTGCATAGATTTTTATGTCAAGTCAACTAGAGACAAGCTTGGAGCTAAATACTATAAAGAGTTAGCTGAAAGAGCTAATAACAATAAGTCTAATCCTGCAATTAAGCAGGTATTTATAATTACTACTTAAATTTTTATTGATAATTATCTATTATTTATTTATTGATCATAATGTTAATTTGACATGTAAGATCTTATAAAATATTTCATACATTCTAAACTCATTTGGCTTTTAGATTCAGCTTGACCTTTTAAGGACACTACCTGACAATCGCTTCTTTGATAAAATTGATTCTCCTGGAGTGTCTAAATTGAGAAGAGTTCTGCTGTGTTATAGTGTTCATAATCCCCTAATTGGTTATTGCCAGGTAACTCTTTGTTCTAAAATTATGTTAGAGTTGAGAAATACTTCTGCAAATCTTTCATTTTTTTCACCTTTTAAGTAGGGTATTTTTTATGTTTTTTGGCTGTTTGTTGATGTATTTCAATTAGGGCTGTACCGGATTCTAATTTTTAGACCCTGCAGGATCGTAACCGGAATCGGATTTAATATTTGAATCCTGCCGGAATCGGAACAGGAACTGGATTTTACCTAATTAAATAGTAATTTTTCAGAACGAAGTAGTAATTTCTCGCCTAACTTAAAAAAAGATATAAGAATGAAAAATAGAATAAAAATTTAGTTTTTAAGTTCTAGATAGCAAAAAACAGTATTAACCATTTAGATCTTGAAGACTGTGACTAAAACCCCTTTCCCAATCTTGAGTTAAGAAAGATAACTCTGTCAAAATAACAGGTTCTTCATTTAAAAAATTTATTTTAATAAAGCTGTACCTAATTTAACCTGATTTCTATTACAATCAAACAAAGAAATGGATAACATATCTTAGAAAGTATAATAAACATGTTTATTAATAAATGACTTCCAATATATATATATATATATATATATATATATATATATGTATATTGGAATTCATTTATTAATAAACATATATATATATTGTGGCACCACCCGATAGCTTATTTTTCTTTAGTTTTCCATAGTGACGTCACCGAACCGTGTTATTTCATTCATACTTTCATTTAAACCATTATCTGACTATTTCCCATAAAAACGCAAATTAAAATGCATTTCAAATCTAAATCAATATCACTTTAATGTTCAATTAAAAATGTATCTTCAAGTTATTTATCTAAATTTGCGAGAAATTTTATCCAAATTGTGACAAAATCCACTAAATTAAAAAATGTACAGAAAAATAAATTTTTGAACTTTTTTAAAACTGTAAACACCCAAAAATAGATCGTTGTTTGCTCTTTAAAAAAGTTAAACTTTGATAGCTAAATATAGTTTATAGAAAACACGGAATCAAAAGTAGCGGAAGATAAGGTGTCGTATTACTAGACCAGGGTCGGCAACCTTTTGAGACGGAAGAGCCTAAAGTTATAATTTACAATTTTCTCAATTTTTAAAGAGCCACTAAATTTGTTGTTTCAATATTACGGTATTTGATCAGGCCGCAATTTAACATTGAAAGAGCCACTACTGGACATCGAAAGAGCCGCATGCGGCTCGCGAGCCGCAGGTTGACGACCCCTGTACTAGACTAAATACGATTCAAATCTTCTTTTTTAATATATTTGTACTTACATATAGAACTAAAAGCGATCGACGTTATTGTAGTTTTAAAATCAAAGGAAGTTATTGTTTTAATTTAATTGTATAGCGCTAAATATTTCAAAATTATGTTGCGCTAAAAAGATTTCTTACAAATTTCAAACAACAAAGAAATCTGGCTTAAATCCGGCACATTTTAACCGGAATCGGAACCGGATTTGTTAAAACTGGCGGAATCCGGCTTAACAGGAACCGGAATCGGATTCCGGTACAGCCCTAATTTCAATCATTATAAAACTTTGAAATAAAAGACGAAAACATTATTTCATAGTTTTAGCTTGTAATGCCACATATCTGTATACTTATATGGTTTTTAAAACTAAAAGTTTGAGTTTTATATCATCGCATTCTTTTGTTTTTAAAATCTAGGGTATCAATCGCATTGCTGCTATTGCCTTATTGTTTTTAAAAGAGGAAGATGCTTTCTGGTGTTTAGTTGCAATTATTGAACATATTATGCCATCTGATTATTACACAACAACACTAGCAGCTGCACAAGCTGATCAGGTTTGTCAGTTTTTTGTTCTTTTCCCTTTTTAGCTAAAAGATGCATTCAAACCTTGTTTTATGAGCATAATTAGTTCATATATTAAAGGAAAATTTGATATAACTGATGATTTTTTTTTCCAAAAAAAACTAAAAATATTCTAAATCACATTTATGAAAACTATATTATGTTTAATTGTCTGTACTTCATTATAAAGTTATTGAATCACACATGGAACCTTTCCAGAGATACTTACTATTGTCATCGGTGTAATGATGTCACTGAAAATGTCACATTGCATTGTTTTAAACAGATTCATTGCTCACGCTGCTACACCTAACCCATAGATGTTTCCAATATTTTACACATCTCCCTAATGTTATTTGAAGTATGGGATTTCTCACTCTTTATTCGTCTTGAGGGTTATTGTGGCAGTACAGTCATTATGCAGATACAACAGTTTAGTCAATAAAATATGCTCAAACAAATGCTGGCTTTGCAATTGACGCATGTTGATAAGAGGAACCAACAGCTCATTAGATCAAGTATAGCTTGGTTGAAAAAAATCCATACTTCTATTTTTGCAAGACCTATCCAGTTATTTTGCCCATCTTAAAAAATATTAATATATTCAACTTTAATTGTAAAATTTTGCTTTCATTGCATAACACTCATAATAGGAAGTTACTCCTAAACTTACAGCTTGTAAAGAATCATTAAAAACAAGAGTACTATTATTGAGAAAACTTTTATCAATTTTACACATTGTTACACATTGAGAATTAACATTGTGACAATAACAAAAGCAGATGTTTTTAAATGTTTCATTAGTTTGAATTCCTTGTGTTGTAAAAGGTTAAATACAATCAAAGCAGTCCTTTAGTCTTTGATAAACCTAAATTTAATTTCTGTGTAATAATTTTTCTTAAAGTTAATTCTAAAACCATATTAGATTATATTATTAGATTATAAGGTGGCATATTTTTTTTAAATCCATATTGGCGTTACTGTTATAAATTGTCATATTTTACTAGAACCGAATTAGCGATAGAGTTATAAGATGCCATATTTTAGCTATAACCATATCAGCGATAGGTGGAAAGATTACACAAGCTATGAAGAAAAAAACTCACCCATTAACACATATAAATATAACAAACTTCATTTTTACAATACATAATATACTTTTTAAAATATACATAATATTTGTTTCTCACCTAGATATAATTATCCAATGTGTATGACAATATCTGTGGCAGATTACTGGAAAATATATAATACAAACTTCACCCCCTTTCATTATATAGTTTAGTTCCATCTATTACGGTCAAGTTATTATCATAGGGATTGTGAAACACTAACTTTCTTTATCATAGACCAAGGTGTTGGACGATTTCTTATATTTTAAATAATATCTCTATGATCTCTACTCCTCAACCCCTCCCCCACTTCTTAAACCTGGATTATGAAAAAGAACATTCAGCCAGGTGTAGAATGAATCATTGACCGATTCTGACAGATGTGGATCCAAGAGTAGACCAAATTGGCTGGCACACCTATATTACCTATATTATCTCCTTTTATCCTCCCTTTCTGGAGTCAGAGTATACTTGCGGTCTGTGGAGGGTGTGGAAAGGGTAATTAACATGCTTCATTATAGTCCAATATTTTGGCAATTAGATAAATAAACTTTTCATATTCTGGTGTGGGCTTTTGCAAAGATTGTTGAGTTTTTTAGCTTCTTATGGTGCCACAGCAAGATTTGTATTATAGAGAGAGGATACAAACAAACACGTATTGAAAATCTTTAAATGTCTTAGTGTGAGTTTATTTGTAGACTGTGTATTCTGTCCATATATCAGCAATCAGAGAAATACAGTTTTATTAAAAAAATAAAGTCTTCTTATTGAATCACCACAGGGCAGCAGCCAGTAATTATGAAGCCACTGACAAATCAAAGAATTTTTATTTAAATTAAATAAAAATATTATTTGTGAATGCTTAAGTACATAGTCATTAAATAAGTGTACTTTTTTCCACATCTAATAGTCTAAATGGTGATCTCTTTTAACAATATAACTGAAACAACTCTTTAAAACATTTACAATGTCATTTTAGGTGCTGGTATACATTTTAAGCTTCAAAATAAGAACTTTTGTCTTTTAGTTTGTTTGAAATAATAAAAAAAAATTAAAGCCAAATTTACAATAATCTATTCAGTACAATTTTATTATATTTTAAAGTGATTTTCCTAAAAGCTGTCATACATACTTGTTACAAACAGTATTATACATAATACAATGCTCATAGAGTACTAAATAATTGTGTATATACTCAGTCATCTAATTCACACAGTATTACACACATTAGTTATTTACAGTCTCTAATATCTTTCACAAAAAGCACAAGGTAAAAAATAGAAAAACTGTTAAGAAGGCCAGAGACAGATTAGTATCACCATTAGTGTATTACATGTATAAAAAATTGATAGAGGACACCTGGCTCACTTAATCTTTAAACTTGAAGTCATGACCTAAATAACCTTAACAAGTGAGAAGAGCAAACTTAGGGCAAGATAGTTGATATGAATATTTTCTTTTTAAATGTCCTAATATATTGAAAGGTATATAGAAGTAACATTAAGTGTCACAGCAAATATGCAACTTTTTGTGATATACAATGATGAACACAGACCAGATTTAGATCAGTGTTGGAGTGATACTAACAAATTTTTTCTTCTTTAGAGAGTATTAAAAGATTTGGTCAAAGAGAAATGTGCTACTCTCTATACACACTTGGAGGAAAAAGATGTTGATCTTTCCCTGTTCACTTTCAACTGGTTTTTGACTGTTTTTGTTGATGGTATCCATACTGAACTCTTCCTGCGTATCTGGGATGTCTTCCTCTATGAAGGCAGCAAGGTTATAAACAAATTTGTCTTTGTGTTCATTTAATCATTAAGAGTATTACAGTGTTTTTGAAAAATATTACCACAGGAGCACACCAGATTTATTTCATTGTTTCTTTTTAAAAAACATTATATTTTCTGTCTCTTGAAGATTATGTTCCGTTATGCACTGGCTTTTTTAAAGTATGCAGAAGAAGAGATTGTGAAACAGCCCAACAGCCTGGCAACTAATCGTTACATGCGAACCATAGGAGAAAATATCACTGATGTGAAAAGAATACATCAGGTATATTTATTGAGCGGTGGTTAACTTTTTTTTTAAATCTTTGAACTGAAATAGACAATAAATGTATTATTTTATTTTTTTTCCATGTAGATTGCTTTTCATGAATTAAATCCATTTCCCATGCGCTCAATAGCCAATAAAAGACAGTATCATTTGCAACAAGTCAAGGTATATTAGTTGATTTAAATTTTACTTTAAATTTATTTCATTGATTGTTTGAAAAGTGTATCAATAAAGTATTAATATTATATGACTAAATATACTTAAAACAATTTATATAAAAAAAGAAATAATAATGATTTAAATTTATTCCCTGGTGAAAAGTCTTTAGATACTAAATGTCATTTTATTAACGTTTATTGTACTAAATAATTAATCACTTACTTTACCTTATCACAATGACTGTTTTGTTTGAAAATATTTGTAATGTTTGTGAAAAAAATGCCTTTTTTTATTTTACCTAATAATTAATAACTTTTTGCACTGTTTAACCTATCAGGTTGAATTAGATGAGCTTGAAAAAGTTCGTAAAGATCTGAGATGTGCTCATGAAAAGAATGAAGATCAGATCAAATATAAACAAGGTTATTTCAGTGAGGATGACTATGAAGATAATTGAATAACTGAAGATATTTGTTCATGGCCAAAAAGGTATAAGCCTGTTATGTTTTGTTAAATATTTTATGACATTTTTTTTTTTATAAATTTTCTATTATAGACAGAATTCCTCATTTCAAAAATATCCTGAAAAATCTTTTTGGGTTTATAACAATGAAAAGTATTATTAATGCACTGTGATAATATGAATGAATAATTCAGTTTTCATCATGTAGTTGTTATATTTCATTTGTAAATTCTGAACAGCTCAACATTTAAAAACATCATTTGTTTATGTTTATCTAAAAATCAAATTATATTTCACACCAATACATAGTTTATATCAACATTAATATTCATCTCAAATGTGCTAAGCTACACATCTTCTAATTTCTACCCAAATGTTACATCTTTTGTGGCTCAATATTGTTAGCATTTTTAAGAGATAAGATATTGCCATTATAGATTAGAGTAAAACACAGAAAGGCAACTATTTTTAAAACTAATATATTTATATCTAAATTAGACTTTTCAATAATGTAGATATAAACAGAGCACTGATTAAGAATTTTTAGAAGTATATAATTAAAAAAAATGTAAGTTGTTCTGCATTGTCATTATTCAAAAATAAATATTATGGTGAATCCAATGATTTAACTAATAAGAAATGAGAAAACTTAAGATGTTCAATTTTTTTATGCATAATTAATATAATACATGTATTGTTAAAATAAGCTGGAATCCAAAACTAGCTTACTGAAAAAAAGTAAAACTGTAGATGCAAAAAAAAAGATTTTAAAACAACCTGTTTTTTCATATAACCACAGAAAAGTGATTAAAAATCTTTACAAATTATTTTAATTATGTTTTAAATTGTTTTGATATTTTGAAATCCCCAGTAAAAGATTAGGTTTTACAAAATGTTCTCCTACACAATTAATTTAGAACTTGTAATTGTGTTGTTTTTGTTTTGTTTGTTTTTTTATGAATCTTTTCTATGACATACATTTATTGTTTTTAAAAATCTTACAATTTTCGATTAAAAATTAAAGGTATTTTTTTCTATTATCATTGTAAATAGGCTGTCATATTTTTTACCAATTGCTCATTGAAGTTGTTTAATTCAAGTATTTTATTTATCTTAAATCATTCAATTTTTTTCCATTAACATTAAAACAGTATTTTCTTATCATTTTGAAATTTGGTTTTCAAACTAAATTTTTTTAATTTTTTTTATTAAACGATTTGTATTTTGTCTACAATTTTGCACAATGTATATTTGTCCATGCTGTTAATGATTCAAACATGTTTACATAAAATGTGTCCCCTTATGTTATTAAGTTGTTAGACATAGTTTAGCAGTTCCTTGCATGCCTTCAAAATTAGAAGGCACTTGGAACAACTGATCATAATAAATGTGAGATAAGTGTAAATAAGCATAAAATATAATGATACAGAACAACATACTACCCGGTTATGTAATTATTGTTGCAATGACTATCTGTACATTTTTGCTTCGATCAAAATTAGCTTGTTATTGTCAGTTTGCTAGTTCTAGAGATTTAATAAGTACTTATATAGATGACAAGTATCAAAATATTCAGGTTCACTTATGATTATGAATACAGATAATGCAATGATAATGTTGTTGAAACCACTGCTGTTAGGTTTTTTTTGTATTTTGTTCCTGCCAATGGTTATAATGAATGTTTTATGTCCAACAGAGAGTGTATTGACAATAAAGAAAACCATTAATTAAAAATGAGTCACTTATTTTTTTATTTACAACAAATTAAATAGAATGTTATTTTTCCAAATACCTAAATCAGTTGTTTGTAATCTTATAAAAAAAAAAAATTTGTTATAGATTCACTATAAAAATTATATTTTTTGTAGGTAATCTACATATACACTATATCAAAAAATTAACACATAATAATAAATCTTAAAATTTACTGTATTGCAGAAAAAAATATTAAAATCACTTAAAATGTGTTTTAAGATTGATACTCTTTCAAAAAATTCAAATAACTGAAAAATTTAGAAGTGATTTTCCAAAAGAAACAAAACAATTGGTTGTAATTTGCTTCTCTGTAGAGCAAGATTCTCAGCAACCACCAGTCAGATTGTGTTAAATCTTTTGTTGATTTACTATCAGAAGAGGGATATATATGTCATGATAGAAGCTTTTGTAGATTTATTAATCTTGTTTCGCCTTTCTCAGTATTAGCAATATGCAGCTGATGCAATGCAAAAATTGTTCCATCATAACTTTCAAGTATTGGTCATTGAATGTGCTTCCCGTCCAGTCTTTGAAAAAGACTTTGGAGCTTTTGAATCATTTTTGAAGAATAACAACAGTACTACCATCTATGTGTATATGAAGAAAGGAAATTATATATTTTTAGAACAATTCAAAAAGGTTTACTGCATCTAAAAAAATATTAATAGCTGCTCTACCAACAAGATTCAGTGAGTGATCAGCACATAGAATATACCTAGCATGCTTGTTTATCTTATATATTATTTCTGCATACTGTTAAATTGCCAAACATATTGGTAGCAATATCATATGAATGGCCTCGAAACTTACTAAAATCTATTTTGCACTTTTTTGTAAGGTAATTGTGCACCATCTTAGCCATTCTTTACTCTGTGTGGCTATCCAACTCTAGGAAAGATAGAAAAGGTTCAATAGGGAGCCCATCATCTGGTGAAATATACCTCACAATGACAATGAGCTGATCAATATTGGAACTGTCTGGTGTGGAATCTTCAGATAAACTGAAGTACCCTGCAGCTCTTAAATCATCCAAGATAGAGTATCTTACTTTATGCACCATTATTTGGAAAAATTCATCACATTTGAGAAAGATACACCTGATCCTTTATTACCAATTTTTGTATATGGCTTGTTAGAAAAGAATCTAATTTTGCTATAAGTTCAATAAATCCAAGGAAACAGCCCGGGGGTAGGAGAACCAAATGTTACCTTATCCCTTCTGAAAGGTACACCACACACTGCTATAGTAATGCCACAACTTGTTCAAGAACATATTCCAGTACTGCAGTTTATTTTTTATTTGTTTTGCTAGATGGTATTGGAGAGTATGGGATGTACTGGACATGCGGCATTGGGTCAAACAATGCTGTAGTAAATTTAAGTATAGATGACAAATGCTCACTCTGACAATTTTTTGGAGCCAACAAGAAAGGGGGAAGGCCCTAAGCTATAGTTTGTTTAGCTTACACATAAATCCTGCACTGTTTATGTTTCTAAATAACTTTGAATAAAAGATTTATTAAGAGGGGCCATATCTGGAATAAAACTTTTAAATTATTGAAGCTTAAGAAATTTTAACATTATAATAATGACCATAATAATGACATATTAGGTTTTAACAAATTTTTTTTTTGCAAAAAAATATTAAATGATTGATTTTTTTTTGGGTGTGGCATGCAGCCATCTTGAAATGTATGACCTTTTTGTGGCAGATGTTTTAGACTGATTCATATACAATCTAGGCTACATTTTTGTAATCATGAAAGCTTACTTTATAGATGACAGTAACTAGTAATTTTTCTAAAATATATAAATCAATTTTTGTTGATTTTTTTAAATTGTGTATAGTAATATTGACATTTTATTGGCCTCTAGACATGGGCTATCTACGGCCCGCGGGTCAAGTACACCCATTAAGTGGTTTAATCTGACCCGCAGTACACTCCCTTCTGTTTAATCTGACCCGCAGTACACTCCCTTCTGTTTAATCTGACCCGCAGTACACTCCCTTCTGTTTAATCTGACCCGCAGTACACTCCCTTCCATTCATTTACATTTAATTTACTTTAGTTCATATAAAGTATTACAAACATTCCATTAATCCGCTCTTGGTTCTGCCCTTCAATCAAATTTAAGAACTCATTGTGGCCCTTCAGTGGTTATAAATCTACATCTGTGATATTTCATCATATATTTCACACTGCTTTACAAAATCAAAACAATACTTTGCGTTTATCTCATTTGTATCTGAAGAGGCAGGGGCGCCGAGAGCCAACAAGGGCCCCAGGGCAGGACATCGTTGCGGGCCCCTTGTCAAAATACAGTCAATTCCGGATATAGTCATACAAAGAGTATATACAAAAAGTTTTAAACTAAATTTATTTTACTTTGCCCCCGTTAATGCACTATCGCTGATAAAGCTACACAAGTTTTTCATAACAATGTAATTTTGTGGAACTGACTTTTACGACATTCAGAGAGAAAGCTACAACAAAACTTTGCGGGCTTTTCTTCTTGCAAACACTTCAATTATATTGTTGCAAGTCGACCTTCCACTGCCAGCATTCCAAGGTTGGTTAAAATTAGGCTTCTTGACACATTGTCGATCTCAGAACATTTTTAACTCGGGCCAATGTGCTGAAAGATCGTTCTTCTTGAGCAACGGTAACCGGAAGTGTGCAGAAGATACGTAGCATAATGAATACGTTTGGAAACAGTATATCGATTTTCAAATTGTGTAAACGGTTCAGCAAGTCAAATGGCCACAAACTTTTCTGTCCGAGGTTTGCAACGTGTATTGTTTTCAGATGCTCCAACTCATTCAACAGATCAGCGCTAACATCAACAACATATTTATCTGCCATGTTCTTGGCTGCGATGAGGACGTCTTCTGTATTCATATCATGATATTTCCACAGAACGCCGAACAATTTGTTCAAATTCTTCGCCGCTTTGTATCGTGTTGTTAAATTCGCAATCACGCAGTCAATCACGACGTAGAAAACGAACGCTTGAAGTAATCCTGTCGATCCTGCTGATCATCATTGTCGTCGAGAATTGTTCTGTCTGGCAATCTTCATTTGCGTTTTGTCTCTGCCAAATACAGGGACTGTTCAACACAGCAGCTCTCAGCGACAAGTTTGCTCTCAGACGATATCTCATCCCACTTGGATCGAAACAGTTTTAAGTCGCCACTGAGGTAACGAATATTAGCAACTTCGACATCAAGAGTTGCTTCTCTTACCTGCAGCAGCAAATTTCTAAAATTGATAGCTGTAAAAATGTTCAACCCCAGCGATGCCATCAGAATTTATTCGAACGAAGACAGGTATGAAATCATGCCGGCTACATCAGAGCGAGTCTCTGGTGTCAAATTCAGTTCCTGCACTTGGGTAAGCGCCGTCATTATACCTGGCAAATGAACTGCGAAAGGCTTAACACTATCGACACGAGCTGACCAGCGCGTTTCTGACGGATTGTGACTTGAGCATCCGATGCCACTAGTCAAAATTTCCCATTTCTGCGGACTGTTGCTGAAGAGATTATACAATTTCTGGACTATTGCGAAGAATGTTATCACTTATGCACATCACTCGGCCGAATGCATGCCACACAGGTTCAAACTATGGCAGCCACAATGTGAGAACGTTGGCAAAGGATTGTTCTTCAGTATAATTGCTTGAGCGTCTTTGTACGAACCACTCATATTGCTTCCATTGTCATATCCTTGGTCGCGACAGTTCGTAAGCGGTTTTCTATGTCCACAAATGCAAGGAATCTCTCCTGTAGTTCGGAGGTATCCAAGTCAGTGTTTAGATGTATGTACCGCTCAATCGATAAACCTCTTCGTTTCCTCCCGGTGGAAAAAGCCATAGAGTTATCAATAGAATTTCACAATATTTCTATGGAAATCTATTCATAACTCTATGACTTTTTTTCCACCGGTACCGCTTCATCTTCATTCTATGACTAATTCTATGATGGCACACATCATACTCAGATTTCAAGTAATGTCTATAAATAGTTGTACACCAATTCACACTCGGATTGGTTTATGAGATCTAACGAGCCTCAGCAGTCGACTGATTTTTTAAGTTTCGTTCGGATTGGCTGCTATCGGCTGTCATCAACGTACCCTCAATAAACAATGAGTCGTGAAAAAATTGACTTGGTCGGGGCGGCCGGGCCCGCTTACAGATGCGGGCCCCCTGGCAATGACCCCCTCACCCCCCCCCCTCGGCGTGCCTGTGAAGAGGTCAGGTTGATAAAAAAAAATAAAAATTGGTCAATGATAATCTGTATGTGTCAAACTGAGAAAGGTAAGGTTATTCTTATTGTGCGCAATTTTAAAATAATTCAATTTTAACAATTTAATAATATAATAAATTAAATAAAAACTTTAAAATGCAAGAAAAAGTAATATTTTTCCCCCACATTGAAAAAGGTGCCGGTAGGTACTGGTTGTTATAGGAATGCGGATTTTCTCGACGCAACATGTCATCATCGCGGCCGTAGTTTCCGTGCACGTTTTGATTGTTTCGTCAATAATTCTTTTCAAACGAATTTCATATTTTTAAAAAAAGAACAAACCAACAATTAATACATAAAAACTAGTTAATCTTAATGTACTCGCGATCTTCAATGTAGATTCTGGTTTTATTTGTACTAGTCATAACGTCTGCTTCTTGAGAAGACGAAAAAGATTGCAAACCCAACAGTGATATATCTAACAATAGAAAAACGGCGAAATCCGATTGTCTCATACTTAAACGTTCACACACACGCTATTACATCTCAGTCCCACCGCCCACTCGCCTACTAAGCCCCTCCTCATAACACTAAATCTAGCCCCGTACCCACAAAAACCCAAAAAATGTTGAAACAACGATTCCCGTAAAAAACTGTATGAAGTCAGATGATTTTAGTTATTTTAGGGCCCTAGAGAGATAAATCCAGAAACGTTTGGATGACCTTGCTAACTTAGACTGTTTATAGCTCATAATGCTAAAAAGGGCATTTTTTCGTAAATCTGAGGCTGGGGGCCCCCATATGGCCCCTAAAACAGCTTTTGAAATTTCACCAAGGGCCCACACAATTGACTAAGAACTGTTCAGCATATTTTCCTTCAACATGTAACGATCGGCACGATGTATTAAGATGTGCACTTTCACCTTCACATTTCTCATTGCATTATACATTGTGTGGTCGCGGTTTAGAGCGCTCGATTGTCAACAGGAGGGTCCCGGGTTTGAATCTCAGTGAGAACCTACTTTTTCAGATCCTGGTGATAGTCCCCAAGTCTGCCCACAGTTTAAATGGTACCTAACATTAAGTTGGGGGAGTAAAGGTGGCTGGGCGTTGTGCTAACCAAGCCCTTCATATGCCGAGGTTATAGAAACAGATGAATTCTACACTTCACATGCCGAGGTTATAGAAACAGATGAATTCTACACTTCACATGCCGAAGTTATAGAAACAGATGAATTCTACACTTCATCTGTCGAGGTTATAGGAACAGATGAATTCCTACACTTCATATGCCGAGGTTATAGAAACAGATGAATTCTACACTTCATATGCCGAGGTTATAGAAACAGATGAATTCTACACTTCATATGCCGAGGTTATAGAAACAGATGAATTCTACACTTCTACATGCCGAGGTTATAGAAACAGATGAATTCTACACTTCACATCCGAGGTTATAGAAACAGATGAATTCTACACTTCACATGCCGAGGTTATAGAAACAGATGAATTCTACACTCACATGCCGAGGTTATAGAAACAGATGAATTCTACACTTCACATGCCGAAGCTATAGAAACAGATGAATTCTACACTTCATCTGTCGAGGCTATAGGAACAGATGAATTCTACACTTCATATGTCGAGGTTATAGAAACAGATGAATTCTACACTTCATATGCCGAGGTTATAGAAACAGATGAATTCTACACTTCATATGCCGAGGTTATAGAAACAGATGAATTCTACACTTCATATGCCGAGGCTATAGAAACAGATGAATTCTACACTTCACATGCTGAGGTTATAGAAACAGATGAATTCTACACTTCACATGCCGAGGTTATAGAAACAGATGAATTCTACACTTCATATGCCGAGGTTATAGAAACAGATGAATTCTACACTTCACATGCCGAGGTTATAGAAACAGATGAATTCTACACTTCACATGCCGAGGCTTATAGAAACAGATGAATTCTACACTTCATATGCCCCGATTGCCCTTAGGTTAAGGGAACTTATATATTGTAAAAAAAACAAAAGATGAATAGGTCACTTACTATATTTGTACAAGTTCAACAGTTACATCCCATATTTTTTCAGTCATGTTTGGTTTGTCGTAGAGACATAATTGTACAGTTTGGCCAAATCGATAAAATCCTGTGTGACGTACGTGTCGTAGAGTACCTGGCCTAAGCGGGAACTGGGAGACGTCCTCTATTTCTATTATGATTGAAAAACTAAACAAAACAAATTAATAACAACATAGTCAAAACAAAAAGGAAAAAAGGGATGACGGCTAATCTTGGGCCCGGGTCACTTCCACTGGGCCCATAGGGACACCGGATACAAAGATCCGTTCTTATAGGATATGCAAACTAGGACTCCAACTCGCGCCTCTACTGCAAACAGTGCCGAACCAAGGTTTTTGGTGGGGCTTGGCCTCTTTTGGGGCCCCTGCATTTAGACATTCGACACCATGACATAAGATAATATTTAATGTACAATTTTTGGGGGGACTTTCGACTCGCAACCCTTCCTCCCGACCCCGTTACGCCTCTGACTGCTAAGGGACTATTATTTTGTATCTACCTAAAATGGCTTTAAAGTTTGGTGGTGGGGAAGGGTCCGAGAGGTGCCAGCTATAAAAGATTATAAGGAGCTCAATATTTTCAGAAGAAAGACTTAACAGTTTTTTTAACTAGGGGGTGGGGGGAGGGGCTTGTACTTTCACTAGCTCCCAATACGGAAGAAACGCCTCCACATCACTTACAAGAAATTATTTTACTGATGATTACTGGACACGGCTGGGCCCTCTTGTGCTCATGAGCAGTGGCGCAACCCCCGACCAAATCATCAATACATATTTTACTATATAAATTTTACTAAAAAGACTGTCAAACTGTCTTTTTTTTCAATACGTGAGTTCCCCCCAGCATTTTTTGCTGGTTTCGCCACTGCTCATGAGCCCCATACAGACATGTAATCGAGTCTCCGACCCCCCCCCCGCTTTCCACACTTGCTGCGGCCACGCCCCTTTTCAGCTGCGGTTGGATACACCTCACCTCTGAGAAAGAGCTGTGGCGGGGCAACTCTTCTTGTGTTAAAGAAAACAATGTTTAGCTAAAAACGAACTAAAGTGTCCAAAGTGCAATTCTCACAAGAGTTCCATCGACACACTCACTAGGATAAATCAAAACAAACAGTACACTTATAAATCAACCATTTGTTAGAACAAGGCTAGAACTAATTGACTCTCTTATAGACATTACTTTTTATAAAGGTATATGAACTATTTAAAGGTTGGCATACGTTTGCTTACTGTATAGTTTATAAGTGTAATAAGAAAAAAAAGAAATTGGAAACTTCGACATTCAAGGTTTAGTTATAGTAAAACAAAAATATTATTTAGATCAAATCCATCATTGAAGACCTTTAAATTTATTTATAAAAGGCACTGACATAAAAATAAAAGTTTTTTCATGTAAAATTTACGTTTCTTTTTTTAATGTACACATATATATTTTTCCTCAATATTTTCAGTACACACATCATCATTGGTTAAGTTGAACAACACAAGCTACAGGATATAAATGCATAATTTTTAAAATACTTAACAAATTTTAGTCCTTTTAAATTGAAATGTCCCATTTACCCATGAACCATTCTCATAACGTTGTATCGAATTGCCCAAATGACATGTTGGCTTCATGGCAATACCATTTAAGGCTTGGGTAGAGAGGAAGAAGGAACAGTGTACAGTCTAGTGTACAGGAAGCGATTTAAACTTTGTGTAAATAAGATTCATATTCAACTGTAGATTGTAATGTTGTTTTAAATCTCAAGAATGACACAAGTCACGTGGGTTCAATAATAAACAAATACTATAATAATTATTTCAAATTCAACGAACATTTAAACAAAAAAAACAAAAACGAATAAGTCCAAAAGAAATAACTACATGCGAGTTTAAAGAGCTACAATAGTCCCAGTTCTCTCTAGCTCTCTCTAGCTCTATCTAGCTGTCTCTGACTGTCTTCTACCACTAGAGTCCAAATTATACCCCCCTTTTTTCCCCCAAAAACAATATCACGTGACTTATATCTCTCACTAAATTGTCCTTGTCGATGATGGTACCAACTGTCCCTATAAGAGGGCATCAAGGGAAGCGACATTTTTCTTCTGCACCATTTCACTTTAATGTCACACCCAAACTGACATGCACCGCTCCTGCCAAATAGTGACAAATGGCACAACAGCAAAGATCTCCCATAGGAAAGAACGATCATGCTTTCATGAGAGTTACGACAATATGGAAGATTCTATCAATGGATGGTCAAAAGCGCTCGACTGTCGGCCTGAAGGTCCCTGGTTCGATCTCCGGTGAGGACCAAGGACATTTTTCAGGTCTTGGCTCAAGTTACCTATATATCTCCTGTGGTGTCTCCATGGCCATTACATAATCGGCTATGGTGGGGATGAAAGAAGGGCACCATAAAAACCGTCACTTAGTGGGATCTACAGATTTCATCTTTTCAGGGGGACTTCACACACAAACAATGACCCAAGATCCGTAAAAACCATTTCAGAGTGTTGATTATTCCCCTTCCTCTTCCATCAGCCTGTTGTTACTTATTCAAAATTCCATTATTTTGTATTGTGAAGCCATTAACAACCAATTTTTTTTTATTATGTGATGCACCTATTAAAACTCTAATACAACAATAGATATTTTTTTTGTTCTGGTCAGTACACAGATGTAATTGGAATATGTAATTATGAAGATTAGTATACTGTAGACTGTTATTATCACAGCCGCCGCATCATGTTTACATATAACGCTTTTGGTTTAATTGTTCTTCCAATATTTCTTGCCAATCATCATGGCGTATGTCAAGGTCGGGACTCAACTCTACGTAGTCGTCACGTGAAGAGATATTTGCAGAAGATACACGGTGTGTGTGTTTGTTGTGTGTGTTACTGTGTGTGTGTGTGTGTATTTTTATACACATGTTAGAAAAGTGAAAGCACGAGGGAGGGGCTTTAGAAATGTAATTGGATATTATATGTATGTATTTTTAATTACGTCATAACTCATTTATTGAACAACATTAGAGTAGACATAATGAGTAGACATAATGAGTAGTCATAATGAGGAAAACATAATGAGTAGACATAATGAGTAGACATAATGAGGAAGACATAATGAGTAGACATAATGAGGAAGACATAATGAGTAGACATAATGAGTAGACATAATGAGTAGACATAATGATTAGACATAATGAGGAAGACATAATGAGTAGACATAATGAGTAGACATATTGATAGACATAATGAGAAAGACATAATGAGTAGACATAATGAGTAGACATAATGAGTAAGACATAATGAGTAGACGTAATGAGGTAGACATAATGAGGAAGACATAATGAGTAGACATAATGAGGAAGACATAATGAGTAGACATAATGAGGTAGACATAATGAGTAGACATAATGAGGTAAACTTCAAACTGATTAACACAAATAATTTTTATTGCTAATAAACTAGGTCCAAGGCCTGGACGTACCGCCATATTTGGGCCCCACCGACGAAAATCACAAAAAAAAAAACAAAAACAATTATGATGGTTATGATGGTTATTCCTCCTCGTAGGTCGTGGGATCCGCGAGAAATACCTCCAAGGGGCCCATGCGTTGAGAAGGCCCTTCTTATAAAATCCGATGTTGGAGCAGTGTATTGTATAATGTATGCGATACTGCGTAATGTTTAAGTTGTCGGTATAGTTTAGCAATGACTAGATAGACTGTATCTTCAAATAGCTAATGTAACAAACATTTAACAATGAGTGACTTCCCCTGTAATGCTGACGCAGAGGCTACTTATGTAACTTCATTTCAAATGAGTCACTGTTTACATTCATTGTTATGACTTGCTCACCTCACCCCTCCTTTCCCACCCCAACCATTTTTATAAGCAATTTGTTCTTTTTACACTCCTATCTTAATGATTGTGAGCTTATGTGACAAGTTGAAGTACGGTAAATATTTGAACATTTGATGAAACTATTCATTGCCAAAAAGGAAGAATTAAACTAATTAAATTGACATTGTTTACAAATTTTTTTTAATGAACAAAAAAAAACAGATAATAAGGCTTTGGTTGGTTCTTATACATGAAATTGTAATGATCATATACATCATTAGTTGATTCACTTTATTTATAGCAACCAGCCCCGTAGCGTGAAAATTCTACAGCAGGCCAGGTAAGCCAGGTGGGGCCAGGTAATACATTTTTAGGGGGCAGACAAACGCAGGGGTGGGCTACGGGCCTGATAGCAACACTTTATATTTGTCTTGCTCATATTACTTGCTCAGTTTGATTACTAGATAATGTAAGATAAAAATGCGTAGGTTAAATTTTTTGAAGGTAAAAAAAATAATAAATTGGGGGTAGGGTAATAAGTCTGAATGTTTATTTGGATGGCACTGCCATTACTTACTACATTTGTCATAGGCAAAAAGAGTTACATTGCACTGCCATTACTTACTACATTTTTCATAGGCAAAAAGAGTTACATTGCACTGCCATTACTACTTATATTGTCATAGGCAAAAAGAGTTACATTGCACTGCCATTACTTACTACATTTGTCATAGGCAAAAAGAGTTACATTGCACTGCCATTACTTACTACATTTGTCATAGGCAAAAGAGTTACATTCCATGTTTTTGGAGTCAACAAATAGGTCAGGTTTTATTTGTATACAAAAATGTATAAAGAGTTTATTTTTGTAAAGATGTTATGTATTATATAACATTCTGAAATTTTAGCTAATAGTCTTTGTTTCAATAATTTAATACGTTGTTAGCATAACATAAAATAAAACAAAAACATGTAAATTAATTCTTATCTACTAATATCCTTGTGGGGCGGATGGCCGAGTGGTGTAGATACTCGACTGTCAACCTGAGAGTCCTGGGTTCGATCCTCGGTGAGAGCCATGGGGAATTATTCCAGGTGAAATTTGTTTCAAAGTCGTCCCACAAGTCCACCCAGCTTTAAATGGGTACCTGACTTAAAGTTGTAGCTTAAAGGCGGCTGGGCGTTGTGCTAACCACAATCCCTTCATATGCCGAATTTATAGAAACAGATGAATTCTACACTCATCTGCCCCGATGGCCCTTTAGGGCTAAGGGAACTTTACTTTACTAATACCCTTAATCCAATATTAAAATCTCTTTTGAAAACTGATAAAACTTCCAAGTTATTGAAATCTTAAAATTGTGTCTTTATTCTTTTCTTGCGATAGAAATGATGATTTTTTTCGACAATTACTTTCAAATTTCCTATGATTTTAAGCAATAAACCATTGCAGATCACGCAGACGGTGTAAGTTTGCTGGTTTTTAATAAATCGAAAGGGCCAATAATCATATATACAAGGGGAACTTAAATCGAGAAACCGTTATCAGTAACTTTGCTTTATTTCATCAAACAACTATATACAACTTTCTAGTTGTAAATTTAAACTGTTAGAGAAAATTCAAAGCCAAAGCTATTACATAAATTCTAAATAAAACATCTTAGTACTAAGATTTCATTAAAATGTTTACATCGAAATAGACACTTTTAGCTAACTCCACCTACAAAATCTGGCACAAAAAATGTTACAAAGGTTTTATTCACTTTTAGTCATCACTGTTTGGTGTTAATTTATCAGATAAAGTAAGCATACTATAAAAAGAGAAGCATTTTATAATTTGTCTGATGTTATATTAATTCTTTAGACTTGAACCGGTGACCAAAAAAATATTATAATTTTTTATATTTAAGACAGGAAAAAGACGAAGACTTATTTCTGTTTTTAATAATTTGATAGCAAACATGCAAGTTAGAAATCAGAGATGAGCTTCCGTGCATATTATGACTATATGACTGACGCGGACCTTCTTTACGTTACCATAAAAGTACCTCCCAAGTCATTTTAACAGTTAAATTTCAGCAATGCGGACGCGCGGCATCCATTCTGGGTAAAACCAAATGCAAGATTCTGCGGAATGGGACGACTTGGATAGAAATCCAGTGTGATGACGCGGACGCTAAATTTCAAGATCCGGACACCTCTGTTAGAAATTCATGATGAATATTAACATGGTGTCCTGGTTTAAAGCAAAAAAGAAAGAAAGGTTAAAAAGCTGTTCTGGACAATTTTAAACCACTTGAACTAAAAAATTGTACCGGTTAGTTTTGAAAGGAACACAGCAGCAAAAGCAGTCATGCTGCACATTCATTAAGGATTTATCCAATATCTCTACACAATGATTTAATTACTTTCTCAATTTTATATTATTTTTTTTAAGAGTAATAGAGACACACAACTAAAACAGTGACAAATTAAAAGGTTCTGACAGGAAATAACAAAATGAGAAGATACTCTTTTTTAAATAAACTCTTGAAGATCAGTTGTCATTAGTTTTGATAATCACTTATAATCATGAGATCCTGCTGTTCCAGTGTTTGGGATTACTGACTAATGTTTTAAACGTTGATTTTCAAGCAGCTGGGACTGAGGACAGCATGAACATTTCTTTCTGGACACTATCCCTCTCTGACAGGCTACGTCCTCATCAGCTCTTCCAGATGAATGTTTGCCTGTTTGTTGCCCTGTCACCCATTCAGGAGTTTATACCTGTCAGACTGCTGGCCCTAAGCGGCTGGTTATATTGCTATTTGTACATCTTCTTGGACAACTTACGTGGCACTCAGACGTACATGCTCCTGGGTCGTGTGTTTTTGCGTCATCAAGCCTATGAAGTTCAAGAATGTGTTCACTGCCAGAAGAACTGCGCTACTCATGATCTCAGTTTTAGGTAAATCATCCTGTGTTCATCCCCCTTGTGTCCAGCCATGGACTGAGCTGGCAGACCAGCCCGCTGACCAACAAGACCACGTTCACCCTCTGGTTCTCTGCAGAGTATCAGTTTTACATGGTCCTGGAAAATCGTTGGTCGGACTTTTCCCTGGTCATCTTTTGATGATTACCTCCACATGCTCAGCCATACTAGGCTACTCTCTAGCCAAGGCTTCAAGAAAGGAAAAGTTAATGACACAAGTTCAAAGTTGTTCTGAAACATAAAACTGAAAAGCGGAAGCCAGGTACAAGCGAAATGCGTGCTGTTATCGAAGCTTCTCAACAAGTGAAAGAAAATGAGCAAGTTAAAACACGAGTCGTTCTCCTTAGTGCGAGAGAGCTGCAGATGATCAAAGCCGTCACCCTTGTCACTGCTTTAGAGGCTGTCGCCCCTTTTGTTCAACAGCGTGTATTCTTTGGCAGAGGCGACAGCGTACGAGTTCTTCCCGGGCAGGAAGTACCACCGGCTGCACGGTACCATCTTGGCTGTCGTTACCGTCGCGGTGAACGCCCACATAAGAGCGGGACCGCCATCTATTACTGCGTTCAATTCAAGATTCAGAGAGATGCTGAAGAGAGATTTTAGTCCAAGGTTTATGATATCAACCCTGCGCCGTACACACCAGTAGCACAACGCAAGTCGTCATTTAGTAACCATAAGCAACAACCCTGCGACAAATAATAGTACCATGCACAGCAACACAACAATAACACCAAGCACAACTACACAAATAGCACCATGCACAGCTACATACCATTAAAAAATAAAAATAAATAATTCTAGACTTATCATTTATAATCCAACAATATGTACTACTACAGTAATAGTTTATAGAAATAAATAATTGAATTCCAAAAATAAACGATATTTTAAAAACCATAATTTTATTTTTAACTTTTTATTGATTGTAATCTTTTATAGAAAACCGAAATAAATAAAAAAGGTTTCGATTATCCCCAGAAGTGGCGTCAGAAGGGTACTGGGGGTTGTGCGGCCACATAGGGCGCCAAACTAGAAGGGCGCCGAACTAGAAAGGGGCGTTTTTCCCATCAGTTTCGCTATGAAATAAACACAAAGTCAAAATTAAGCAAGTTCTCCTTAGATTGAAAAGAAAAAAACAATTTTATATTAATGGTATAATTAAAATGAAAGTTATCTGATCAGTTTATTACAAATAGTTTTATATTTAAAAAATGTGCATAAGGCGGGTGTATTTATGCCCTAATTTCTCCCATTTCTGTAGAAGGCATGCTGCTCACATAGGTGGAATCAGACACCGTATCAACTGCGGGCTGATAAACAACGTCTTTTGACGAGCCCTGGTCAAAGTCAGATCATTGACATATCGAACTATGGATCAATGAAGGGAATATTTGCCCTGTCGTGGATGACATTCACTAGGTCTTTATGACTTGCTTGCTCCATGTCGCATGATGGAATATTGTCGAGCATAAAGTTAACAAAAATATGAAAATTCATTTTTTGTGGAATCTGGAATGTAAAATATCTCATTATTTAAATGCTAATAACGATACAATTGAAAAATCTTGTAACAATACTGGCTGGATTATGCTAGGATAGAAGTGTTATTTTGTACTTGATGGATTTATCATGATACTTTAACCGATTTAAAGGATATTATTACTGACTGTATTTCAGAAAGCTTTATATTACATTCATTAAACTGCGTTTGTAGATGTGTCCCATTTCGTGAAACCACGTGACAAAATGACGTGACGTCATTTTAGAGTGCTTGCAAATAACTCTAGTTTGATCCGAGCAGCTTTGAATTTTATTCGTTTACATAAGCTCCGGACGCTCTACATGGTGGCGCCTTGTGCTTCTGCTCTGCATGGTGTGCACCCTGTGCTACTGCTCTATGGTGGGCACCCTGTGCTACTGCTCTGCATGGTGGCACTTTGTGCTACTGTTATGCATGGTGTGCTCCCGACCCTGTGCTACTGCTCTGCATGGTTGCAGCATGTGCTACTGATCTGCATGGTAGCGCCATGTGCTACTGATCTGCATGGTGTGCAGCATGTGCTACTGCTTATGTTTTAAACCAAGACCGCTTATAAACCCGACTAGACCGGAGTTCTTCATAACATTTAAAATTATTCATTATGATGTCACACTTATATTGGTCACCCGAAAGCACCCCAAAGTGTCTCCACTGTGAGTTACGCCACTGTGAGTTACGCCACTGTGAGTTACGCCACTGTGAGTTACGCCACTGTGAGTTACGCCACTGTGGGTAGATCCGTCGGCTTAAAACTTTAAAAGGGGGGGTCTGTGATGTCAAAAAAGCGTTGCCGACAGCTGCTTTAGATAACAAATAAACTAATAAAGCAACAAAATCATTATAAAGAAAATATTTTAATAGAACAATGTATTACATCATTGTTAGGAGAAAACATGATTTCGAGTAAAATGATCATGAAGATACAATAGTTTATGACTTTGAAACATATATGTATATACATCAATAAAAATAGCAATATATGTACTTATATAAATAAATAACTTTTTTTAATTTATGAAAGAAATTGTAAATTCTGCTTTGAAGTTTTCATCTTCTGATTAAATGGATACCACATTGGATAGTTCGTGTTCCGATGTTATTAAAAATGTTGAACGAGAAATTTTTCAGAGTAGAACATTCGAATGGTTGAAGAGGTACGGGGAAAGGGGACAATGTGATTCTCTGTGCCAAGATTGACAATGGGCACACCCTACTGTAGAATTAGATCCCTTTGTTGTCTTGATTCAGCAAGTTCACGTCACTCTTATCCCTGGTGTAAAATGATAAGAGTTCCAATGAAATGTTTTCTCAGCCTAATATATAGATTGGGAACAACTGGAATAACTAGGGGAGTGATAGGGAGGGGAAGGGTAGGCCACCTAAGGCGGCATAAGTAAAATGAACGTTTTTTGTTGTAGCTATGGGGGTGATACTCATAGTCCGCTCCGGGCGCCGAAAAACAGTTATGCTACTGTAATGCAGTCACCTGATATTTCATTCACACGTAAGTGCTGTTTCTGATATTGAGGTAAATAATATTTTCCTTATTACTCACACACAACACTTGTGAATGAAGTTATTGTCACTGATCATCGCAACACAATACTTTGTGAACCAAGTTACAGTCGCTGACTGACACAACACTCGCGAATCAAGTTACTGTTACTGACTCACACAACACATTACTCGCAAATCAAATTATTGTCAATGACTCACACAAAATGCTACCCTTGGATAAAGTCACTACCATTTTACTCACCGTGAACATACTGACTGCCATTCAACACCACGTCACAGGGGTCAATGTACTGTGCCATCTTGTCCAGTGTCCACTCTGGCAGCTCCTCGTTCACTGGCTGGAAGCCAAAAGAGATGGACCTGGGAGCCTGGTGGTGGTCTTACCAAGCATCAGGAATGTTATGTTTAGCCCTGGAAACATAAAAAGCTGACTTGAATATCTATGAAAGTGATGCACTAATATATATATATATATATATATATATATATATATATATATATATATATATATATATATATATATATATTGAATGGAATGATATAAAAAACCACAAAAAACAAGCAGATTTGTAAACCTAAAACTTAAAAACGTATAAAACTCTATATACAAACAGTATTGTCAAATCATGAAGAAATGACATTTTTTGTTACTACTTAAATAGCAAAAAAATTATAAAAATATTTTTTTTGTTATTTGCAGGCACATTAACAATAAATAAATAAACAGATTAATTAGGATCACATTCTGCTCAAATTAGTTTTGAGCAAATGTAAACATGTCTATCGTTGGATTTACAAGAGTTTTTTTATGAATAAATTAGATATCAAATACATGAGTACTAATGCATAATGTGAATGGGGTTTAAAAATACCCGGGCTAGTTTTGACTGCAATAATGATTTTTTTAAACTCCTATATTGGGGAAGGGAGATTAGTCTAGCAGGAACGTGACAGCAAAGACTGAATTACATTCAACCGATTTGTGACGTTTTTATTGGTCGGATGGCCTGTAGGGTAAAAACGGTTTAGTAGCCCGCCACCCCTTCCCTCAAACGTTTAGCAAAAAGGACCTTAAACATGTAAGCGACTCTACTTGGTGGGCGAGTTGCAACCAATCAAAATACAATGCATAATTTACTGCACAATAAATGAAAGATTACGATAGACGCAATCAGTTATTGGTAGTAAATACATAATGTAATGGACAGAAAATAGTACTTACAAGGGGCACCAGAATATTCCATGTCGTATTTATGTAAAATACTTTCGGTGCACCGTACTTCGTTATCGTCTGCTCGTCTTGGTCACGGCCTTGACCCAGAAGACACAGGTGGTGAAGTTCAATCCGACTGAAGTGAAGATTCAAATGAAAAAAAGAGTCATGAAAAAGAAACATGCAATAGTTTTAAAATGACTATTATAACATTACCTGCTGAGAAATACAACCTGTTTATAAGATTACCTCTTACAACATGACCTGTTTATAAAATTACATGTTTATAACATAACCTGTTTATTGCTTTAATACTAGGAAGATCGGTGAAAATAAAGTACTAGCCCACAGATTCAATGAAATGTATATTTTACGATATACAAAGTATAGAGGGGGGCGGTAGAGTAGAGAGGGTGGGGAGAGAAAAAGTATTAATCGCACCAACGACGGTTCCTTGGATCGATAAATGATCAAGTAATGAACATCACACACAGGGCCGTACTATGGATAAATAAACTGGGTGACATTCGTGCTCCCCCCCTCCCCTACTGGAAAAGGGTAAAGTAAGAGTTGTTTTTTTTTTAAAATCTTAATGCCAAGAGGGCCTTAAGAGTTGCTTTGTTTTTAGGGTTCCAATCATCCTTGAAAGCCCCCAACAATATATTCTCGTACAGCGCCATACTAGCAAATGACACGATACGTTTCACACTATTAGATGTTTAGTCACCCTGCTGTCTACGTCTCTCGATGAACCAAAAGGGCCAGAACCGTTTTGATTATCTCCCATTCCAATGATTCCGAGAAACAAGTTGACAAAAATACATAAAAATAAGATACAAATTTTTTTTTTGAGACAAAAAAAAAGGGGACGTGGGATTGGGGGATTTATGGGTGGGGGGTATGTATTCATATGATTCATGGTTTTTTTTCCATTGGCAATACTTAATCCTACTGGTGACACAGAGAAGATATTTTTATAGGAATACGCGATTATCTCGATGCAACATATCATCATCATCGCTGCTCCCCGTAACTCCCTGTTTACGTTTTGATTGTTTCGTCAATAATTCTTTCAAACGTATTTCATATTTTAAAAAAAAAAAAAAAAAAAAAAAAACAACAATTAGGTTTCGATATAAAATCGTTGACCATAACGTAATTCGTGATTTTCTTTTTTAACGGATAATGTTCTATTTATACTACCGGCAACGTCTTGCTTGAGCAGACGAAAGAGAGATGGAAAACTTTACAGTGATTTGTCCAACAATAGAGGAACGGGAAAATCCGACTCTCTAATGTTAACGTGCAAACTATTTAAAAATCTTAAACAGTCATCGGCAGTACATTAGACACACACCCCTCCCATCTTTCTCAATTCCACCACCTCTCCATCCTACTAACCCCCCACCCCTCAACAACACTAAATCTAGCTTCGGACCTACAAACCCAAAATGTTTAAACAGCGGTTCCCGTAGTAAATTGGACGCAGTTAGAGCCGGTTTTTAGGGTATTTTTGAGAGCCCTAGAGAGATAATTCCAGTTGTTTGAATGACTTTGCTAACTAGACGACTGCTTATGGCTTCTAATGCTAAAGAGACATTTTTTTCTTGAATCTGAGGCTGGGCCACGTCAAGCACTTTCATATATGGCCCTAAAAACAGCCGTGGAAAACTTCAACTAGGGCCCCCAAAAAAGATTAAGAACTACTCTGTATATATCCCATCCCATGAGCAAGTACCAATTGGCCGATGTGTTAAGATGTGCATTTTTACCATCACATTTTATTGCACTATAAATTGTAAATAACCAATGTTGAATTGGTCACTTACTATATTTGTACAAGTTCAACAGAGTTACATCCCATCTTTTCTTCTCCGATGCGCGTTTTCAGTCATGTTTGGTTTGTCGTAGCCGACACCAGAGACGTAGTTGTACAATTTGGCCATATCGATAAAATCCTGTTCGACGTACGTGTCGTAGAGTACCTGGCCTAATCGAAGGAGACGCCCACTCTTTCTATTAGGATTGAAAAAAAAAACCAAAAAACAAATTGGTTTAATAACAAAGTAATCAAAAACAAAAGGAAAAAGGGGTCACTTGGGCCCAGGTCACTCTCGACTGGGGGCCCATAGGGACACCGACAAAGATCCGTTCTTAAAGAATATGCAAACTAGGCCCCCAACTCACGCCTCTATCAGTGAAGGGACTACTAAAATGACTTAAAGTTTGGTGGTGGGGAAGGGTCCGATGGGCGCTACTATCAAAGATTATAAGGAGCCTAATATTTTCAGGAGAAAACCTAACAGTTTTTTTTAAAACTGGGGAGGGGGGTGGGAGAGGGGGAGAGGGGCCTGTAACTTTGCCTCGGAGCCTCAAAACGTAAGAACTCTTCTACATCACTTATAGCTAAGTCATTTTACTACAGATTACTGGACACTGCGGGGGGGGTTCTTGTGTTCATGAGCCCCGTACAGACATGTAATCGAGTGTGTCCAAAGTGCACCTTCACAAGAGTACCATCGACTGTTCCAGATAAACAAACAGACTGTACACTAAGTGACGTACCTAGGGTGTGGGGGGTGAGGGGTTGGGGGAGGGTCCAAATTGGGTCCCCTTGCTTCAGCTTAAGGGGAGGACCCCCACATATTTTTTTCAGCATTAAATTTTGGTTACATTGTCTCAAGTCATGGTATCGAATGTCAAAATGCAGCCCCCCCAAGAGGCCAAGCCGCCAATTTCGGGCCCCGAATCCCTAGATTCGGCACTGTACAATTTATAAACGAATCTATTGTTAGAACAAGACTGGAATTAAGTGGCTCTCTCATAGACATTACTATGTACAAAGGTATATGAACTATTTAAAGGTTGGCATACGTTTGCTCACTGTATACTTTACAGTGTATAGTTTATGCAGCGTATTTAGAAAAAAGAAATTGGAAACTTTGACATCCAAAGTTAGTTGAAGTATAATAATAAAAAAAGTTGATTATTTAGGTCAAACCCATCATTGAAGACTTTTAAGTTCCATTATTATTATACTAGAAGTTGCTCGTTGCAGTTGCAGTCGCAACTAAAGGTTTTGTCTCAATAAAATGTTCAATATGAGAATAATCGTTTAAAACTACACGCAAACCGGCAGCAAGACCAGAAGCACATAGTTAGCAATGTAATATTTACAACTGGCTGATTACTTGTCGAGCTTTTTTTACAAATACATGTAGTTCACATACGCAGCCGACTTCGGAGAAATGACATCAGAGGATTTTTATTTATAGTGACGGATTTCCCATACAGGACGGACGACAAGATAGCTACTTTATATAATATGTAAGATTCTTCAAGGTGTGGAAGATAATCAATTGGTGATTTTTTTTATATCATCGATTATCTATCTATTACATTATCATCGAAAACGTCCCTGTCATTATGAAAATAAAAATAAATAAAGTGGAACCTTTGATCGTGGGGAAATAATGCAAGACTCACAGAATCATTTTTTTAATATGTGGGAGCTAAATTTGTCGTTGAAAATTGACTTGTAGTTTTCTTTGGTTTAAGCTAAAAAATGTATTGTAATACTCAGCTTTCAGTCTTATACTTTTTATTTCTTAAAATTAAAAATTAATAATGTATTTCAATATTTAAGATTAAAAGTGTAATTTCTAAAACAAGATTAGAATTTATTTCTAAACCTTTGATATTTTTAGCTACTTTTACCAATATAAACTGGCATGCTTCATCATTACGTTTATATTAAAAAGAACTTTTCAATAAATTCAAATAGTCAACATGTATATGTTGAATGTCTTATATTATCTTACCCTTGACCTTAAAGGTAATCGCATTCAATCAATACATTTGAGCAGGCATAAGCTACACTTTAATATCCAAATTTATTACAGTAACTTATTCATTGGATTCCACAAGAATTGACATTTCCTGTAGTTGTTATATATTTATTACCAAGAAAAAGTGTGGCATTAATATAAATTATATAAACTATGACAGAGTCATAAAACCACCTCAATGTATAACAGGTAAACTAGTTGTGGCTTGACAGATACACTATTACAATGAGTGATTCATTTGTAGATCTTTATGAAGAACTATTCTCAGTAATTTCGATCATCACCAACAAAGTGACGAACCCGCTGTTCCAGTGTTTGGGACTGCTATCGAATGTTATGAATGTCTTGTTTTAAACAGCTTGTGTTGAAGGACAGCATGAACATTTCTTTCTGGACGCTGTCCGTCTCGACACCGGCTACGTCATCATCAGCGCTGTCAACAACGTGTATGATTGTCGCCCTCTCACCATGGCAACGGGCGATACCCGTCAGACTGCTGTCAGCAGTATTGGAAGGTCCGCACAGCAGCATTTCCTTCCTGGACACGTCGACCTGTACGCAGACGAAGATGGCCCTAGCAAGGTGCTGCTGCGTCACCTTGCCTATGAAGTTCAAGGACGTATTCACTGTCAGAAGGACCGTAGTCGTCCTGATCACAATTTTTGCTGGCAATGTCCTGTGTCGAGTCTCCCTGTTGTCCTGCCACGGTCTGTCCTGGCAGACTAGCCCGCTGACCAACAGGATGAGTTTCACCATCTGGTTCTCTAACGAATAATCCACGTTCATGAGCATTGAAAAAATCGCCGGACGGACCGTTTTTCCTGTCATCTTAGTGGTGATGTCCTTCTGCTCAGCGATATTGGGCTACTCTTTACCCAAAGCTTCAATAAAGCGAAAGTCAATGACACGATATAAAGCTGATTCAAAATACGAACCGGAAAAAGCGGAAGACTCAATCGAACGAAAAAAGTATTAAATTTCGCCTACCATGCAAAGAGACCGAAAGAAAATCGAGTTGTACTGCTTAGTGCGAAAGCCGCAGGAATTAGTCACAGCGCTGGAGGCCGCAACTTTCCTACTAACCAGCGTGTTCGCTTTGGTTGAGGAGTCGTCGCACGAGCTGTTCCCTGGCAGGAAGTACAATCCGGCTGCACGCGACAATTACGGGCTGTCGTTAAGATCATAGTATTTAACGCCCACAAGAGCGTGAACTTCGTCATCTATGACGTGTTCAACTCGAGATTCAAAGAGATGTTCAAGAAAGATTGCTTCCAGTTTATCAATTCTGTGTCGTACTGGTCCACACCCATAATACAGACACTTACACCTCAAGTTAGCTCTGTGTATTACACATCAACATTCAATATGACACAGTTCAAGTTAGTTCTGCGTATTACACATCAACATTCATAATACAGACACAGCTCAAGTTAGTTCTGTGTATTACACATCAACATTCATAATACAGACACTTACACCTCAAGTTGGGGTTCTGTGTATTACACATCAACACTATAATACAGACACTTACACCTCAAGTTAGTTCTGTGTATTACACATCAATACTCATAATACAGACACTTACACCTCAAGTTAGTTCTGTGTACATTACACATCAACATTCATATTACGGCCACAGAAGAGGTTAATCTTTTTTTTTCATAGAGTTAACAATCACACATTGACCACATCATTGCAGAATTATTTTTTTTTCACTATATATTATGCATAAGTTATTTTAGCATTAGAAAGTATTGTATGAGACTTTTGGATGAATTTTTATCCATTTTATACTAAATCAACTTAAAAGCATCGCTTTTTAAAGTAACCAATTTCACATTTATTCAGTTTTATTTCAGGCAATTGATCAAAAGTAAATATTATATCAGATCCGCTCACGTTTTTGAAGCACTATGTACTATAAAGGGCCCTGAAGAAAACGTATGGGGCCCTAGCTGAAAACTTTAGGGGCCCAATCTGAAACTTTAGGGGCCCAACCTGAAAACTTTAGGGCCCAACCTGGAAAAACATTAGCACCTCTACCTAAAAACTTTACGGGCCCTAGTTAGAACTTTAGGGACTCTACCTAAAAACTTTAGGGACACTAGCTTAAATCTTAAGGACCCTAGCTGAAAACTTTACAGGCCCCTAGCTGAAAATTCTACAAAGCCAAAGTATTTTCCACACATTGTATCCATTAATTCCTGCTCAATGTGTCCCACTCCATGACAAACCCCTGACTGTTACGTCATTTTAGCCTAACAAGTGTTCAGATTTCCCAACATTTGTGGCTTTCACAATTAGCTTCAAAAGATGGGCCCCTTGGGGTGGGGGGTGGGTGGCAGTCGCGTACCTGGCCTATCCCTGAAAGCAGCCCTGGATATCCACTATGATCAAATATATCAGCAAATCCTTGTACCTTATAGTGTAATTTAATGTTTAAATTGAACATTATTATTATTTATTTGATCCAAATGTGTAAAAAAGCACTAGAGATTTCTGTGTGAACACAATACGTCTGTATATTTTTTATACTTAAAAAAATAATCCTCGCATGTGTTTAAAATTAAAAGAATTGTAAATTTGTAGCTAATTAAAAACACTATGAGATATAAAGAAAATAATAATAATAATAAAAATAATTTTGCCTTATAACAATTATAATCACCAGTAAATATTGAAAACACAATTATAACTGGCGTAGGAGGGGTTAATAATAATTACCTTATTGTAGGGGTCATAGAGACGAATGAGGGAACCGTCGCTTCCAAATCGAATGATTCCTCCATTAGGACAGTAATAATCTTGATCAATAGAAGCCTCAAGAAAATTTAAACGAAAATCAGTATAATTATAAAAAAACATAGTAATAAAAAAATATATAAAAGCATTATCATCATTATCATATATAATTGATGATTCTTTAGGGCTAAGGGAAACATAAACAATGTATTTTAACATAATGCATTGTTTTAAGTTCCCTTAGCCCTAAAGTGTCATATCCGGACATATAAAGTGTAGAAAAGAATTGTGTAATAAAGTACAACGCTTGGCCGCCTATGCCTGGTGGCTTGTGGTGGGGGGTTGCTGGGCCACTAAAATCCCTAAATACGTCCTGGCCAAAGAAACAGTTGAACTCTACTTCTACACCTTGTCTGCCAAATGACCCCTAAGAGGTAACGGAACTTTTTTTTTCACAGTACTCATTTATGTTAAAATTTCACAGTACTCATTTATGTTAAAATTTTCACAGTACTCATTTATGTTAAATTTCCACAGTAATTTATTATGTTAAAATTTCACAAAAAATTTATTTATGTTAAATTTTCACAGTACTCATTTAAGTTAAAATTTCACAGTACTCATTTATGTTAAAATTTCACAGTAATCGCATTTATGTTAAAATTTCACAGTACTCATTTATGTTAAAATTTCACAGTACTCATTTATGTTAAATTCACAGTACTCATTTATGTTAAAATTTCAGTTAATTACTGTTAAAATTTCACAGTACTCATTTATGTTAAAATTTCACAGTACTCATTTATGTTAAAATTTCACAGTACTCATTTATGTTAAATTTTCACAGTACTCATTTATGTTAAAATTTCACAGTACTCATTTATGTTAAAATTTCACAGTACTCATTTATGTTAAAATTTCACAGTACTCATTTATGTTAAAATTTCTCTGACAGTACTCATTTATGTTAAAATTTCACAGTACCTATTTATGTTAAAATATTTATGATTTTCTTCACTATTATTCCATCCCCCTCCTTTTGATTGCTCGTTTTTTTTATTTTGTGATTTTATGATTTTTTCCTGGAAATATACTTTTTTTTTTTTAAACCAAATGAAATCTTATGTACAATGAATTTGTATCTCTCAATATTGTAACTGAATTTTTGTTAACACTTATTCGCAGTGTGCTTTGCGATAAATAAAATAAAAGTTAAAATATAAATTTTTTCATGTTTACTGCCAATAATGTATTGCATGTTGGGATGTTTTCTTAGCTTCGGGGGTCGAGGCAGAGACTTTCATAAGAATATTTGGGGTCCCTAGGGTATCCACTGAAGTCCCGTAGCGAAAATTCTACAGCAGGGGCAGGCCAATAGCTACATGTTACAAAGTAGAGAAAAAATAGCAGAGGGCGCCAGACAAAATACAGGGGGATCTGCCCACAGCCACGGGCCTGCCTCCTGTATCATCAGGTTTGATAGTTAGCATATTCATTACCGGTAGATAAGCTGATTGAAAACCCAACCCCCATTGCGGTAGGTGCTCATGAACCGTGTAGTAAATATATAATGTATTGTTTTCAAGAACTGACCACCAGATCCGGCTCAGCAGCCACTAAGTCTTCATACTCGTTCTGGACGGACTGCACCAACGGGTGGTCCTCTAGAGCGGTGAGCGCTAGGTCCAGAAACTGTCTCTGTTCACGCCATGAGTCTTCGTTGGTCTGATAAGGTTTTGCTGTAAACACAGACAAACAAGGAAGAGAAATCATTACATACTAGATACAGAGATAAACAACAGCAACTAGTTCAACTGAGAGGTTTAACATGGGGGAGGTTTAGAAGTGAGTAAGTGTTGTGAGTGTCTGTGTATGTGTGTAGGTATGTTTGAGTGTTTGTAAGTGTGTGTGTATAATGTCTGTTTGAATGTTTGTGAGTGTTTTTGTGTGAGTGAGTGTGTGTGTGTGTGAGCTAGTGTGTGAGAATGTGAGTGGGTTTGTGTGAGTGAGTTGTATTGAACGAGTGTGTATGAGTATGTGATTGGGTGAGTATGTTAGAGCATGTGTGTGAATGTGAATGTGTGTATGTGTGTGTGTGTGTGAATGTTGTGTGAGCATGTGTGTGTGTCTTCATTAATTTACACTCAAAAACAAAGAATGAATATGTTTGATATCGGGACTCTGGTTGATCAAATATATTTGTCAAACATAGATGCAGGTGACAAAGCCAGTGTGACGGGGTTAGCAAAGATTGTCATTCCCACCTTCCCTATTAGAAGAGAAGCTAAAGAAGCATAATCTCTTTGATTTTATATTACAAGGATTAAAACTATCTTGCGCATAAACAACCTATGGGCGGTTCTCACAGTTGTTACTGCGCGTGGCCCACCTATTTAAGTTATTAAACAATCACGGCACGTAACTCTCCTCAGAAACGGAAGAGAGAGACAGCAAGGGAGATTATAATAATTTTTTTTTTTTTTTTAATATTTGAACTGATATTTGGCATTTTGCTGCCATGCCGGCGTTAACTATTTAGGGGGAATGGGGGTATTGCTGAGATATACCCCCATATCAAGGGGCCCCATAGTAATTTTCAGGGGCCCGGAGGCACCCTAGCGTCTCCTCATTTCGATGTCAGTTTGTGAGTGTATGTGTTTGAGTGATGATATGCATAAAAAAACAAAGTTAAAATTATTCACAGCGAGTGAGACAAATTACTTCATAAATAAACAATCTTTAATTAAAAGAACTTTGGTTCCTATGACGATCTGTATACATGTATATTGATGCAAGGGAAGTAACCCAAGATAGTTAAACACGATTATATCCCTTATTAGTAATAGGATAATTTTTTTTTTTGACTCATATTTGTTATGTTAAAAAATTTGAAATGAATGAGTGTAGTCTTTACTTACTAGCCGCAGTTAGGGGCCTCATTGGTCCAGGCGATGAAGTCTATGATGCCATGAGACCCCAGGTGTGCTCAGGTAGCTTCACCAGGTAACGCAACATGTTCTGTATCCTAATCGCTAGTCCGGCGGTTACAGTGATCTGCGTTGAAATTTAATAAAAACCTTTTTGGCCCAAGAGTTGGCAAAGCTTAAAATAATTCATTGTTTACAATTAGTTTAGTTCCAAATTATTGCCCATTTAATTAGCAGCGCTGTTTGTTGCTATTTATCGCAAAGTTAAGTCTGAGGCTTGAAAATTAAATGAATATTTCTTATTGTTACATTTAGTAGCGTGCCGGATCACATCTTTCAAGCTTTCTGTTGCACGGCTGCTTGCTGTGGGTCACGGGTGCGACTCCCAGCGAGTTCAGTTTACCTATACATGTCTCCCGTAAAGCCTATGGCCATTGCACTATCGACTATAATGGAGAGGACAAAAATGGCACTGCGAAACCGTCTAAAAGATTAAAAATCTCATCCTGTCATGGACTTGGTAATAATAATAGTAATAATTTTAGTGACAACATATAAAAAATATAATTTAAAAATAAAATCGGTTGACATAAACTTTCACGACATGACTGACCTATAATAAACGACTATTAGATACGAATAGCACAGACCAGGCTCAGAAGGGGGCAGTGGGGGTAGGGGCCAAGGGGGCCGGGTTGTAGGGGGGCCAGGCCCTTCCCTGCTTTGTCTGGCCCCTTCTGCTTATTTGTTCCACTTAGTAAAATGTTTTACTTGACCCCCGCCATTGCCTGGCCCCCTGCTTTAGAATTTACGCTACGGGAATGGCACAGACTAGGTTTTAAAGTAACTTTGACAGAGACAAGCATAGAACAAAAGTTACATTTAATTCGAAAACAATATAGACACATTGACAAATAATTTCACAAATAAACATTCCCAAAAACTTTCAGTGCCTTTCGAATAGATACAATAAACAGAAAACTTTCACATACATTTGTGGGGAACTTTCATAGTATTTAACCAGTCTTAGAAAGACGATCAATACATTTCATCTATACTTCTGACAAAAACTATACACGATTTTTTTACGTTGAAACACCTAAGACAGTTTGTTGAGCATATCGGAAAATCTACATTGACTATAAAATGACATACCGAGAAAGTCTACATGACTTACATGAGCCTTCACAATTTTCCCAGGCGCGGACAAACGCTCTGTATCTGGAGTATTTAAATGGGTCACTAGCCACTCCTGATCCAGGTGTCGCCAATCTCAAATGTACGAACCGGCAGGTCTGTTTGACCGTTTCGAGCGACTGGGCAAAATTGTCAAAGCGGAGGCCACAAGTTCGGCCCCTGGGAACTCCGACCTCAGTATCTCGTAGTATCCCAGCACTTCCTGGAAGTCGACACAACAGGTCATTAATAATTTGGTATAACATGACATAAGCCATTTTAAAAACATGACATGTGAAACAATACGACATTTATCAAATAACTTAGCATGGTAAAATCATGTCATATAAAATAATATTCATCATATGACTTAACATGACATTTAGCATAATAAATGGCATTGCTATACAGAATTGAGTGTTTTTTTTTTTGGACGCAATGGTTTTAAATATTTTTGCGACTGGTGGATCTAGCAGGCAGACATATACGACTGAAGGACTGTCAGGCAGACTGGTATACGACTGAAGGACTGACAGGCAGACTGATACATGACTAAAGGTGCAGGCAGACTGATATATGACTGAAGGACTGACAGGCAGACTGATATATTGATGTGTAGATGAATAGATAAAGAGACAAAAGAAAGATTGATAGTATATTATGCAGATGAATAAAAATTGATTGATTGAGAAAGAGAGAGAGAGAGAGAGAGAGTCAGAGAGAGTTACAAACAACAACGACAACATTATAAAGAAAGTTCGTTGGATGTATGTTCATATGACATAGTTTAATTAAGCAAATGTTAGTACTGTCACACAAAGCGGTCAACGACCTACTATGAAACTGACCTGAATTGCACTGGAGGGCCGGTGTTGTCTGTCCTGAAGGCGAACACAAGGCCTCCGATAAACCATCCGTGATACATTTGTCCCTGGAGAGTCCACCGGCCTCAGCAGGATTTGGGCCTGGGTTCAAGCAAACTAAATTGGACAATAGTCATCAACAACATCATCATCAACAACATTAGCAATAACAACATAGAGGATGTATATGAATTAATTAGCCAGAAATTATTGTGACATGAAAACAACATTCACATGTTTATGTAATCAATATTTTTAGTAGAATGAAATGTATCTAAGTAAGTTTCTTTATATCTATCCATTATCTATCTTTTCTTTCAAACAATCAATCCATTTATATGTATATCTGCCAAGCTTATTATTATTAATAAATCTCTATCTATCTATCTAATCTATCTAATATGATTCATTCATTCAATACCTATATATCTATCGACCAATCAATCAATCAATCTATCTTTATCTATCTATCTATCTATCTATCTATCTATCTATCTATCTATCTATCTATCTATCTATCTATCTATCTATCTATCTATCTATCTATCTATCTATCTATCTATCTATCTATCTATCTATCTATCTATATCCATCTATCTAACTATCTGACTGTCTGAATATCTGTATGTGTGTCTATATATATCGATCTATCTATTTATAAGCATCTATAATTGTTTTATGGACATTGTAAATGTAGCGGTTTAGTAGAAAAGTAAACCGTAGAGAACATTAATGTATTTCGAAAGCTCCGTTCATAGTGTCAACAATCAGCGCTCCCTCTAAGCTGTGCGCATGTTCACGCTCACTTAACTCTCCGAGGTAGTCCGAGAGTGCGCATATTTCAACATTTGGCAAACTTATGTTTCTCAGCATGCCTATTGACTGTCACATAACATACTTAATTTTCTTTTCAGCATACCTATTTACTGTTATATTATGAACAGCCAATATTAGTTTCTACCCACAACCTTCGGTGAATAACTGGGAACCATAGAATATAACTTGTGGAGGGAAAAGTGTCGTGCAATGTAACTAAAAAATCAAGACATTTTTCAGCCACTATTCTGTATGCTTACCTTTACCCAGAATGCCATGATGCCATCTTCATCGTTTGGGCTGAACTTCCAGACAAAGGGAGAAGGCACGTCCGGGGGAGCAGTACCTGGGTTGACACCAACGGAGATGGCCTTGATACCGTAGCTCTTGAGTGAGGCCAGCACAGATTTGGTGATCCCTGACATGGAAATGTTTACAATGGTCAGTGTTTCGAGACAAAGACGGGGTCTTGTCTCGTTCCTGACCGCTACTTCACTAACGCCCATTGACCTTTCAACCATGTGCCAGGCACAAGAACTTGGAATAACTTAATCATGTATTCGCACATTTGATTATAACTTGTTGGCAGAACCGTTCTTTTAAGTAAAGGCAAACTTGGCGCACTCCCATACACACACAACCGTTACACAAAATATACAAGAAAGGGTACTCTGACCACTTGTAACGGCCCATAACCTAAATTGACTTTAAAGTTTAGAGCGAGGGGCAATGTGGCCCCCAGCACTAAAATACCGGCGAGCCTGATTCACTTTCGGTGGTCCTCGCAGCGTTTCGCTTAGGGTCCCAAACATGAAACAGCATACTGACTCTAATAACGTGAGAACCGCTTCAATTTGTTTTTTTTTATTTTCAACATGGACCCTATTTATATGAGGAGCTGGTGTGGGAGAGCACTGAATTAGTTATTGTGAAAAATTAAAAAAAAACGAGATTATCCAAAGTTTTTAAATATTATTCGTTACATTGTAGAGTAAGACGTTAAGAAAATTTTAGGTAGGGTTCAAAGTAAAAAAGTTGAGAGCAATTGTGTTCAATAACATTTGATAAAGAAATGTCCCTTTTAAAAAATGCCCAATCATCATTTTTGCAGCCCTTATCTTAATTTTAAATTAAAAGCAACATTTTTTTTTTATGTATGGTGCACTTCTTTTATACCCGCCTTAGCCAGGAGTGCAATGGCCTTGGAGGCACCACATACGTAGGGAACTAGGACAGCGCTCAACATGTCAGGTACCCATTCTAAGGGCTGGACTTGGGGACATTTACCAGGACCTGAAAAATTCCTGTAGTGCTCCAGTGACCGGAACTGTCGACAGTCGAGCCCTCTAAACATCACGACCACACATCCCCTCATTTAGCCCATACCGCATTGTAAATTTATATGTTCATGTAATCAATATATCTAAATTTAAGTGTAAACTCTATATGTGTACATGTTGAGCTTATATATATATATATACCCGGAACATCCCTTTGGCTCATGGTCGGGTGAGTCCGTTTGATGTAGAACATCGCGTCCAGGCGCTGGCTGAGTTCAAGGCCTTACTCAAACAAGTAGTAGTTGATGAAATCTGTCTGAATGTTGAACGGGAAGGCGTGCCACGCGATCAGTCCGTCGTTCACGGTTCGCCTGAAGTCCAACTGCTCTTGCTTCTGTTGGACACTGGGAAAACGAAGCAACACGGATTAATCTGACAGAATCATACGTCTTCACTGGACAACGCTTCAACACAAAGCAATATATTTTTCGTTGATTGAATTGCTGGAGGAATTTCCCAAGTCCCCCTAGCTTTAATTAGGGAATCTGACTTAAAAAAGAGGGAAGTAAAGAGAGCTGTTGATATGTCGTGTCTACTAAAACCGAAGAATTCTACACTTCATTTACCGCTATGAGCCTTAGGGCTTTATGGAACAATAATTAAATGAAAACAAAAATTAAATGATTCAAGGTAAACCTTGGCCAACGAAACTCCTTGCTCCTACTTGAGTCCCTTATAGTAGAATACATCGCGCTGGTGTAAGATTCTTCGGTCCGTTTTCGCTTTACAATCGACAAACTAAAGTTTACGCAAATAATGCGAAACTAAATTGTTACCAATCGTTACCTACTTCACCTTAACAACATCTCTGTCATATTATCTCTTGTCTATTTTGCAAATAAATAAGAATAACATTTCCAAAAATAAAACCATGAAGATTAGACAGCACCAATAATACAGCTAAAAAAAGCTCACCTTAGGGGACCAATTACCTAAAGTAATATTTGGACAGTCCAAATAAAGGAGACCAGCCATGGGTGTGTGGTGTACAGGAATCTTCAGTGTACCCTTCCTGGATTAACGTTCTGGATATGTTGATGGCTCGACGAAGTATTCCGTCATGTACCGGTTCAGTACTTGCACGACGAAGCCGGTGTCCTGGTCGATTCCGTCTGCATAGCCAACATCTGTACACAAAAGTAGTTAATTTAGTTATGTTGTGCACAAATATCGATAAACTATAGCATGAAATTATTGTTGCGCCATATAACACAGTGCTGAATGGTGCTTCTACGAATCATAGCGCTGCCTCAGATCAGAATAGGGCGCGCCGAGTGTAACCTATTCCTGTTATTTCTGGTATTTGAGACAACGTAATTAACCATGGGTACAACAAAAATCTTTTTCTTGGAGCTGTTCTAATGGATAGGTGAAATGGACGATAGCGCCCTCTTGGATAGTGAATGGACGATAAGCGCCCTCTTGGATAGGCGAAATGGACGATAGCGCCCTCTTGGATAGGTGAAATGGACGATAGCGCCCCTCTTGATATTAGTGAAAATGGACGATAGCGCCCTCTTGGATAGGTGAAATGGACGATAGCGCCCTCTTGATAGGTGAAATGGACGATAGCGCCCTTCTTGATAGGTGAAATGGACGATAGCGCCCTCTTGGATAGGTGAAATGGACGATAGCGCCCTCTTGGATAGGTGAAATGGACGATAGCGCCCTCTTGGATAGGTGAAATGGACGATAGCGCCCTCTCTGCAAATTGGAGCGGGGGAGGGGCTCCTTCATGTATAAATTGCACTTTTAAATCGGACACTAAAAGGGCCCGACAAAATACTTTTAAGGAAACCCCGAAACAGCCCCGGGAGTCTTGCCTAGGACAACCCCTCCCAATACATAAGTATGGCTCTGGGAACCATATTTCTGTCACTGATAAAAATACTAGTCCCAGGACAGCGACTTAACTGATTGTATTATGTGAACTGACCCTTTTACACCTTTGAAAGTTGGCAGCACTACAGTTCTATTCTTACTTGGTAATGCACTACATTAATGATTCATAAACTTACCTTAATGATTCATAAACTTACCTTAATGATTCATAAACTTACCTAAATGATTTATAAACCTAACTAAATGATTCATCAACTTACCTAAGTGATTCATAAAAACTATGTGGACTTTCGTGATCTGTGTGGATGACACCTATTAAAACACACATAAGTTATTTTCTAACATCATTCTCATTATTTTTTGTATTAGATAAACTGGTACATAATACGTGTGTAGCCTTGGAGGGGCTTGCTAACACGGGGGTCGGCAAACTTTAAGGAGTCGTGGGCCACTTTGGGTTTTGTAAATTTCAAATTATAATGAATTGTGGCTAGATATGGATGGAGTTTTGAAATGAACTAATATAAATAAAATGTAAACGTCATAACATTAAAGGCTATCGCTGTGCCTCACTCTGGAAACGACTGGCGTTCCCGATCAAACAATTTAGTAGGCCGGATTTACCTGCTGGCCGTAGTTTTGCTCACCGCATTGCGCCAGCAAATAAACTGGTGCATAAAACGTGTGTGCTTTCATGGACATTGCAGCGAATAAAAGATTCTGTTCAGCTGTTAGAAAGGCCCCTATGGGGTGCAAGGCCACAGCCAGGAATTCTGGGGCTCCTGACAGTGCCGTAGCGAGCTTAACTGCGCCCGAGCAACACCTTTAGTGTCCCCTACTTCATTCGAAAACCATATATTATTATATGTATACCATTTGGCGCCCTTTTGAGTAGCGACTGATGCATGATGCCCCCCCTTAAACACCCCCTTCGCCGCTACGCCTCTGGCCCCCGATAATGGTTAGGGCTGCCTCTCCAACGATGTCCCAGTTATATGTGACGCTGATTAAGACGTTTCCTTTGATTACATTGGAATCCAGTCAAGCGAATATTATACAAAGTGCAACAATAATTTGACGAAACAAGTAATTAAGCCTGTTCCATTCTGACACAGTGGACGTGTTAGCGCATTTTCATGTTATGTATCAGTACGTTTGTTAGCTTTCAGTAAATATTTGTAAATTTTGGAAATGTTTATAAATTCAATTGTGTAATGCATATATCTGTAAAAAAAATTATAAAGACGTTTCTTTATATTTGAAAAAAATATTTTCTCTTAGATCTAACTACAAGTGGTTTGTGGTCACTGAAATAGGACTCATAATTGAAAACATTCGAACAGTCATTTAATCGTCCGAAAACTCCGTCAATTGTTGCATAGTTCTGATACTTTCAATTAAACTCAGAACACAAGCTTACTATTTCATTTGATGAGTTTCTTAATAAATCTTGGTGAAACTACGTGCTGCAGTATTTCACCAAATGAACGGGCTATTGAACGTACAAGGTGTACATATGTTATATAAGCCCCTTAGGAGCCTGAAGCCCGGCCCTCAGAGGTCCTATCGCGAAAAGGAACTTTTGATGTACACATGACAGGCCAAGACCTACAAAATGATATACATCATGGGTCTAGGACTTATAGTTGCTGAGATATAGCGCTCCTTTATTAATATAGCTTATATAGTAAAAAACGGTACTAAGGCCCCTTTTATGGCCCTGAGAGGTCAGATCGCGAAATGGAAAAAGTCATTTCTTGGCAGGCCAAACCTAAAAATGATATATACATCATGGGTCTAGGACTTATGGTTGTTGAGATCTAGGGTGATGACGGACAGACGGACAGACGGACAGACAAAATGGGGACAATAGAGCATTTTTTTCGAAAATGCCTCTAAAAAGGACATAAAAGCTTTTAAGGAAATGAACTAAAATGTAAAAAAAACAACAAAAAAAAACCAATAACTCATTAAACCATACAGATATTTCTAGTATATATCATCATTGCTTAAATTAAAAGCGTGGGTGCCAATCTAGATGTGTAGTTTATTTATTTATTCATTGCTTATTATTGGTTACTGTGAAGACATTTTATTTTTAATATATATCATAACTGATCCAGTCTTTTTAATTATATAGAATAATAATTTATATACAAATATTTGCTTGGTATAATGAATTATTGTTGTGTTACTTTTTACTGCATTTTATAAGAATATGAATTCATGGACTCGAAGCTATTAAAATCTTGTAGAATCTACACGAGTGCTCAATGTGTTTGTCTTCTGACTAAATCAGGAACAGGTCTAAAGGTGAGTTACAAGATTTGAGGACATACACAGCCACATGCCCAGCAACACACAGGAATTGAAACTAATTAAAAGCTTATAAAAATAAATAATCGAATTTTGAATCGAAGTGTTTTAAAAAAACTTCCATTATGACATGTGTGATGTATGATGTATGATGTGATGTATGATGTATGATGTGATGTGTGATGTAAGATGTGATGTAAGATGTGTGATGTATGTGTGTGAAGTATGATGTGTGAAGTATGATGTGTGATGTATGATGTGTGATGTAAGATGTATGATGTTAATGTGTGATGTGATGTGTAATGTAAGATGTATGATGTATGATGTGTTGTGTGATGTGATGTGTGATTATGATGTGTGATGTGATGTATGATGTATGATGTGTAATGTGATGTGTGATGTGATGTGTAATGTAAGATGTGTGATGTGTGATGTAGTGATGTGCATTAAGATGTGTGATGTATGATGTGTGATGTATGATGTGTGATGTATGATGTGTGATGGCGTTGTTTAACAATTACTGTTGTTTAACGATTACTGCTAAAGGACAATTGCTGTCGTTTAACAAAGACAATTGTTTAACAAAATACTGCTGTTTAACAATTACTGCTGTTTAAACAAATACTGCTGTTTAACAAATACTGCTGTTTAACAATTACTGCTGTTTAACGATTAATGCTGTTTAACAAATACTTAAGTTAACAATTACTGCTGTTTAACAAATACTGCTGTTTAACAATTACTGCTGTTTAACAATTACTGCTGTTTAACAAATACTGCCGTTTTAGAAAAAACATCCTGCTAGTAGTAAACATAAACACTACTGTCTTATGAGCAACAATGCCTGTCTGCACTCACTGAGCACACAGACGACTAAAACAGTTTGCAGCAACGACATTTTGAAGACTTATAGCAATTTGAACGAGTTTTCACTTAACATACTAATCAAAATCACAGTCTGATAAAACATTAAATTTAAAAAATAAAAATGTGACCCAAAAGAATACAACTAAAATCCAAGGTGCTGACTTCTAAAACTTGTAAGTACATTATTTACTAAACTGGTCTTTTAAACAGGTCTGAAAATTTGTCACTCTAATTCAATTAATTGAACTGTATCCTGTTTCACCTTTAGAGACTTTTTCTTCATTTACTAAGGCAATATAATGCTAATGAATAATACAAGTAATAATTGAAATCAAACTCCCGTTCTATTTGAAGTTTTAAAACGACGCCCATGAATAGTAATTGTAGAAGATAACAGTCTAGCAGAAGTTCGTACTGAAAATATGTTGACGTTATTGATAGGTGTGATACTCAGTGATACTCAGTGATGAATCTGTTATAGTGGTGAGACTGTAAACTATGGTCTACGTTGTGTTGTCTGTTGTAAGCAGACGGATATCTTAGTGAGCAGACGACAGCTTAAAAATAAGCTGATGGGAAATTTTCGCGTTTTGTAAAAAAAAAAAAATTACCTGGTTGCACATTATTTGAACTATTTGATGTTTGCTCTTTTAAGACATCATTTGAACTTTTAGATGATTGCACTGTTTAAGACATCATTTGAACTTTTTATAGTTAGTTGCACTGTTTAAGATATCATTTGAACTTTTAGTTGGCTGCACTGTTTAAGTCATCATCGGAACTTTATGTTGATTGAGCTGTTGTGTATTTTGTAGGGCTGTACCGGAATCTGATTCCGGTTCCTTTTGCCGGATTCCGGCAGTTTTAACAAATCCGGTTCCGATTCTGGCCCGGTTAAAGTGTGCTGGATTTAAGCCGGGATTTCTTTGTTGTTTGAATTTTGTAAGAAATTTTTTTAGCGCAACATAATTTTGAAATATTTAGCGCTATACAATTAAATTAAAACAATAACTTCCTTGATTTAAAAACTACAATAACGTCGATAGCTTTTAGTTCTATGTAAGTACAAATATTAAAAAAGCCGCATGCGGCTCTTTCGATGTCAAGTTGTGGCTCTTTTCTGATGTCAAATTACGGCCTGATCAAATACCATAATATTGAAACAACATATTTAGTGGCTCTTTAAAAATTGAGAAAAATTGTATATAATTGTATTATAACTTTAGGCTCTTCCGTCTCAAAAGTTGCCGACCCTGGTCTAGTAATACGACACCTTTTCTTCCGCTACTTTTGATTCCGTGTTTTTTATAAACTATATTTAGCTATCAAAGTTTAACTTTTTTTAAAGAGCAGACAACGATCTATTTTTGGGTGTTTACAGTTTTAAAAAAGTTCAATAATTTATTTTTTCTGCAATATTTTTAATTAAGTGGATTTTGTCACGATTTGGATAAAATTCCTCGCAAATTTAGATAAATAACTTGAAGATACATTTTTAATTGAACATTAAAGTGGTATTGATTTAGATTGGAAATGCATTTAAATTTGCGTTTTTATGGGAAATAGTCAGATAATGGTTTAAATGAAAGTATGAATGAAATAACACGGTTCGGTGACGTCACTATGGAAAACTAAAGAAACTAAGCTTATCGGGTGGTGCCACAGTATATATATATATATATATATATATATATATATATATATATATATATCGGAATTCATCTATTAATAAACATGTTTATTACACTTTCTAAGATATGTTACCCATTTCTTTGTTTGATTGTAATAAAAATCAAGTTAAATCAGGTAAAGGTTTATTAAAGACATTTTTAAAACGAAGAACATGTTATTTTGACAGAGTTATCTTTCTTAACTCAAGATTGGAGAAGGGGTTTTAGTCACAGTCTTCAAGACCTAAATGGTTAATGTTTTTGCTATCTAGAACTTAAAACTAAATTTTTATTCTATTTTTCATTCTTTTATATCTTTTTATGTTGGGCAAGAAATTACTGCTTCGTTCGGAAGAGTTGGAATATTTAATTCGGTAAAATCCGATTCCGGTTCCGATCCCGCAGGATCTAAAAATTAGAATCCGGTACTGCTTAGTATTTTGTAAAAATAAATGATACATCAGTCTATTAGTGTTTTGCAAAATCATCTTTAAGCATCTATTTTTTTTTATATTACATATATTCAAGGAAGTGCTGTAAGATATTTTCTTGAACTCATATTATACAGTCACTTGAGAGCATTAAGTTCAATACTTTTAGTTGTTTGGTAACTTAGATATTAGCTTCAGGTTAGGTTATCCAAAAATATACTTCTGTTTAAAAAAATGAGATTAAACTTCTGTTTGGATCTGAGAGCTGGAACATAATATGTGGTATCTCAACTTGCGTCATCCAGTTAAAAAAAAGTATAACGAAAGTTGTTAGACTAGCTGCCCCTGAAGGCATACAAACAAGTTACTTTAGAGCATCAAGTCAAATGCCTTTTCTTTTGTTGTTGTTTTCATGGTAGACAACTCACAAGAAATTGTGTTAATCAGAACCTTTCCATCCAACTTACTGGTTATCTCCCGTGCTAGACTTGAATAGATTAATATTTGAACAATATTCCTTAGATTTTTCGGTAATTTTTTTTAAACAGCAAGTTAGTTATTATAGATCTGGTCTCTTGAATATGTTATATTTGTAACAGGACAGTAGAATTAGAAGCTGTGAATGACTAGAAATATGAGACAATCTTTTTGAAGTTGTTTCAATGTTTTTTTTATCTCTTTGAAAATTTTGTAATGTGTGCCGCTGTGCAGTAGTTTGTGGAGTTGCGCAGCTTAAAGATCAAAGTCGTGAATGGAGAGTGACCGGAGTGACCAGTGTGACAAGTGGAGCATGGCTGTATTTGGCTGAGAGATCAGGGTTAGGAGGGAAGCTGGTTGTAGGGGAAAGTGGAGATGGGAGTTAACCTACAGTAAGTAGTGTAACGTATGGAACAGTTGCTAGTTGACGAATGTAAAAGTTGGGCCGTTGGTGACTATACTATTTGTCTGACTTTATTGTTATTTTGCCATCATTCTTTTTATAGATTTTATGGATTCAAATTATAATATTTTGTTTTTATGAATACATTGTTCCTATTACGCATTGCATATTTGAAGTGTTCGCTGTTGTGTATTAGTTTGTGAATTGCGCAGCGCTATGTTTCTATTTGCGAGTTTTCCCCAAGTGTCATTTGGCGCGTGGTGTTCAAGAGGCAGTTGGGATATTGATAAAGAATGCGGACATTTATGAAGTATTAACAAAGGAGATGGGCCTGAGTCTGATAAGATCCTGTGCCAATAAAATATAAAAAAAAATTATTGAAGGCCAGTTACAGCGACCCTGTATACTGAAGGGGCATAATCGTGGCGTAAATAGCGACCCTTAGGGGGGACAAAAGGAAATGTATATAATTATTAGGGTAAGAGAACCAACTACAATTACTGGTCACTTTTCTTCCGAGTCAGGCCGTAACTACATATAGAGGTTTCTATATCATCCATAAGGGGTCAAAAATTTGTGAGTTATTTTCTTGCCAAAAAAAAGAATTCTCCAATAAATGAAAGTGGTTGGCGAACATAATACACCCCCCCCACCTTCCGCAGCGACGACTTATTATTCGCATAGTTTCTCCTCTGAATTTTTCGACATTCTCTCCGTCCTACCCTTTATCGTTTATTGTTTTAAAATATAATTATACAATACGACTGATTAGCGATACGACTGAATAGCGATACGGCTGATCAGCGATACGACCGATTAGTGATTCGACTGATCAATCATACGACTGATTATCGATACGAATGATCAGCGATACGGCTTTGATCACCGATACGACTGATTAGCGATACGACTGATAAGCGATATGACTGATTAGCGACACGGGTGATTAGCGGTACGACTGATAAGCGACACGGCTGATCAGCAATACGACTGATTGGGCGATACGACTGATTAGTGAGTACTCGCTATCAGCAGGAATTTCAAATGTCATATATCAAGAGGTCATAATTTGTTTTTGCCAACTACTGTTTACTAAATTGGTTTTATCAGCGTTAGAGGCAGGTACATAAAAAAACTAAAAAACAAGGACTGATATATTGTCAAGTACTGACCACACTACTATATTATAAAAGGCCGGTTAGGACAGTTGCTAACCCCAATCCCACCCTACCCCCACCAGTAGTTCTCCACAGTGCTATCAAGCCGGCCATGGACCAGGAAAAGTTCTTCCAGGGAGCTGCCATTGGTGTCGCCACTGTGGTATACGATTTTTTTTTAGAAAGTCTTCTTATTACACGGCGCAAAAGTTACGAAGGGTTATAAGATGCTGATAGCCCTAATTAGAATTACTCTCTCTATTTCTCTCTCTCTCTCTCTCTCTCTCTCTCTCTGAACTCTCTCAGTAAATCTGCGGGCAGAGATTTAGCCCTTAGAGCCCGTGTAATCAAACTCGCCGTGTTCCTCGGCATAAGGTCACCGCCAAACAAGCAATGAACAACTTGTTGACCACCCTGTGGTCCGCCAGCCCGCGGTAAACAAACTGCACATGAATTCAAATAACGTTAATTTTTCTTCTCATGTCCTCCCCTTTTTCCTCCACTCATTTCTTTAGCCTGATTAATTAGTTAGCTATCGGTAACAAGTGACGAACTATTGACGCAACATTTGGTTATTGGTTTAGCACCAGAGCTTTTTTTGAACTCCGTTGGGGTGTGTTTCCCGGTAGAGGGAAGGGGTGTTTTTCCGTAAAAGTAGCGCGTGTGTATGCGCGTGTGTCTATGTTCGATTGAGCTCACCAAATCCTCTTTTGTTTCATAAACGTGTCAATTCAGTATTTGATCAAGGTAATAATAATGTGTCAGCATCGACTCAATTCATTTCGCCATCAATTTAAAATCAAATCTTGTGCCATTCAACTTTTATATTTAACACAAAAAATACTTCAATGACTTAAAAAAAAGATAGTTCGTAATTATAGCTCCAGGTTAAAGTTCTGTTTTTTTCACTAAACTAAAACTGATTATGAAATCATTGTATTAATTATCATTTTACTAGATCTTGTTCTTTTTAACAGGTTGGGCTAAAAGAAAGACAATCGGACCTGGACCCGATCAGACGACACGTACTCAATATCTACATAATCGATATTTATCTAAAAGATAGCTATTATTTCCAGGGCGTAGCGAGAGAGCGGGCAAGGGGGCATCATGCCCCGGGCGCTAATCAAAAAGGGTCACCAAATGGTATATTTTAGCATATAATATTAAATCGTTTTAAATTGGGTGGGGGCGCTAAAAAGGTGTTAGGCATCGGACGCGAGTTAAGCTCGCTACACCACTGATCATTTCATCTCATTTCTTATTTTGACTTTTTTCAAGATTTTTTTTTTCAGCGAATCGAACTACACGAAATAGCTCAACAAAATAATCACAAAAATAAAATATGATTATAAATGATACATTTAAACGGAAAAATAATACTCATAAAATTCTTTTTCACAATTTTGTCTAAAAGTGTTTCGTTTTTTTTTAAAACATCCATCTGATCATCAACAGAAGTATTTCTTTCAGATGGAGGGAGAAAAACTGCCAACATAGTGAAAAATTTCAACGGCAATATTTTAATACCAGTTTGTGTTCCTCAGTTATCTCAACTATTTTTACAACTATAATCAAGCATAATGCTCTCTCTCTCTCTTCTTCTCTCTCTCTCTCTCTCTCTCTCTCTCTCTCTCTCTCTCGCCAGCTGAAAATTACTGCCAGCGTGTAAATTGTATAGCATAAGCTCTGCTCTCAAAACGTTCGCTCAGAAATAACTGCCATTTTTTTCCTTTCTCTTATTTATACAATCATTTTTTGCCTACGTGATGCAAATCTGGAAATCATTTCAAAATTTTAGGCAGGAAAGATAAAATTAAATCTAATAATTATATTAAAAAAATATTTTAAAATGGGATTATATACACCCTCCCTCCCCTCCTTTCGTACCGCTGATGTTCACTGATTGATGCCAGTGTCTATTGTCAGGGTGTATAGGACAAGTTCACTGATTGATGCCAGTGTTCATTGTCACGTGTATAGGACAAGTCGATTGATGTCCGTGTCTATTGTCACGTATATAGGACAAAAATGTGCGTATTAAACTATAAATACAAACATACAACATTGAAGAACTAAACTAAATAGCCTCAACTTTTTTTCTCTTCTTCATTCAAGCATTATTAGAAGAACTTTAGACAAGTACACATAACGAAGTTCTTGATAAATTGTTCATGTAACTTTATTTAGAAAAGCTTACAAGAAAGTTGTTTATTTATTGTTCAAGAAACATTTTTTAAAATTGTGTTTGATGTTGAAATGAAAACATTTGAATGGAAGGCAACAAGGTTTTTTCGCATACTTATAGATTGCCACTAATGTTTATTCTAGAAAATTCTCACTTTTCAATATGAAGTTGTGGTAGTGTGTTTGTTACTATGGTAACCTTAAGTCTAGCTAGGTAGAAGGGTTGAAAACACAATGTCGGCATCTGGAGATATCGTTAGGTGACTATCAGATTTCAATCTTCATGGTTGCCTACGCTAGGGTGCTTAGCCCAGCCCTTCAGGGTCTGGCCATCGTAAGCAACATCGTAACCATGGCGACCTTCTGCACGCTGGGCCTCAAGGACAGCATGAACGTGACCTTATGGCCCTGTCGGTGTCGGACATCGCCTACGTCATTCTGGACGCCATCAACACCACCTGCCTGCTCATCGCGCTATCGCCGTTGCAGCGCGACCTGCCGGTCAGCATGTACGCCTTTGACAGGCTGCGTCATCTCTTATCAGTACATCTTCCTGACGCGTCCACCTGCCTGGAGACCTACATGGCCATCGCGCGGTGCTGCTGCGTTGCCATGCCGCTCAAGTTTAAGCAAACGTTCTGGACCGAACAGCACCTCCAAGTGTCATCATCGCCGTTGTGTTCGCGTGCAACCTCGTTTTCAGGATCCCTGCTCTCGTCCAAACGGTTTATCCTGGCAGAAGAACGCGGCGACCAACCTCACCAGGCTGATAAGCACCTTACAACACGGACGACTACGTCCTGTTCAAAAGGATCGAGCAAATCGTCGCCAGAACCGTTTGCCCGGTCACTTCCTGGTCATCGCCGTGGTCTGCTGCGTGATACTGACCAGCGCTCTGATAGAAGCGTCCAAGAGACGTAAGGAGATGACGTTTTCAAACGCGAATCAAGCAAATAAGTTACCTTGGTGATATTCCCAAGCCAGCAGTCGCAGGTGAACAAGCCGGAATGACGTCCAAAACTCTCAAAACCAAAGAGATTCAATTGGTCAAGGCCGTGACATTGATCACTGTACTGCTAGGCATTACACTATTCCTGTCTTTGTTTTCATTGCCAAGCGGCGGTCCCTGAATTCTTTCCAGGTAAACAGTACAGAAATCTTCACAGCGTTGCGATAAATTCTGGTCAATTTACTGATTATTGCTCGCGCCGGGGGTAAAATCATAATTTATTACCACTTAACACCAGATTCAGGGCAATCGTGTTAGAAACTATAACCAAAGTACCGAAGAGACTTAAACCAATGGGTTTTAAACGAGAAAACATTGTTTGTTAGTAATGAATATTTTGTAATAAATTTTCAGTCAATTTTTTTTATTAAGAAAAAAGTTACTTTGTAAGATTCTGCTTATAATTGTAATGCATTTTTTTGTGTTAAACATAAATCAACGTTCATTTAATAAAATAGACAATGTACAAATATACATTTTTATTGTTTATAAAATATTCACTGATTAAGTGAGAACTGTTTTACTAATCGGTTTAAAAAATAATAAAAGATGGGCCGAAATAAAAATAAAAACAAAAAAAAAAAGACAAAACTATGTCTGTCTGTCTGTCTTCTATCTGTATCTCTGTCTTCTTGTCTGTCTATCTTCCGTCTGTCTGTTTGTCTTCTGGCTGTCTTTCTCTGGCTGTCTTCTGTCTGTCTTCTGGTTCATCTGTCTGTCTTCTGTATGTCTATCTGTCTTCTATCTGTCTGTCTTCTGTCTGTCTTCAGTCTTCTGTTTGTCTGTTATCTGTCTTTATGTCTTATGTCTTTCTTCAGTCTTCTGTTTGTCTGTCTGTCATCTGTCTGTCTGTCCATCTAATTCATTTATCTCTCTGCCTGCACGCCTCTCTATCTATCTAATAAACGATCTTCCATCAAACTAGCTATCTATCACTTGGAAAGGCTGCCTAACTCGCTTTAGACACCTAAGACAGGTGTAGATCCTAGTTTAACGCTGTATCGGTTTGAAGAGTGGTTCTCAAAGTGCGGTTCGCGGGCACATTTCAGTTGGGCCGCTAGAACATTTAAATGTACAATTATACGATCGATAGTTCATATATAGTCATAATTAAAACTCCGATTTCTCTTTATGTTACGAAACTAAAAACTCCGATTTCTCTTTATGTTACGAAACTAAAAACTCAGATTTCCTGTATGTTACGAAACTAAAAAACCTGATTTCTTATGTTACGAAACTAAACGTTTGAATAAATCTACAAAAGAAAAGGAAAGTCGAAATCTATATAAAAAGTATATTGAGGCAGTTATTCACTTTTTATTTAAAATCGTAGTTGTTCTTTGCAGGTGGGTGAAGAAAAAATCAACATTTTTGATAGTTGGTTAGTAATCAATTGAATTAGTATACTGATTGATTTCTGCGGTAACCATTCATTAAATAAAACGTCAATACTGATTGATTTCTCGCGGTAACCATTCAAATAAGTCCGTCCATGTGATATGGTTAGTTTGAGATCTGAGGTAGCAAAACGGACCAAACACCCAACACATTAAACACAGGGCTCGATTTACCGCCTTGCTCTGCTTTAGCTACTATCCTGCGCCAGGGATAACCAGCTGCATATTCATCCTTCTTGGCTTTGCCACATATATCCCAGCCGGGGATGAAACCATGGACATTCATCCCCGGCTTTGCTTTAGCTAATATATCCCAGCCGGGGATGAAATCCGCAGATATTCATCCCCGGTCTGCCGCGAAGATATATCTCAGCCGGTGAAGGAAAACCAAAGACATTTATCCCCTGCTCGGCTTTAGCTATTATATCCCAGCCGGGGATGAAGCAATAGACATTTATCCCCGGCTCTGCTGAAATTTTTTTCTTCCCGGCACTGGTATTTTTCAAATCTAGCACTGATTAAACACATATGTAGCGTACAATACTCTCTGTATTCCCTACTAAAGTGATACGCAACAAAGGGACAGGCAGACTTTTAAGCTAAAAAGCCACCGAATTCTTAAATTCTCTGCACAGGGGTACAAAACTGAAGAAAAAAGTGAAGTTGGGTTATAAATGCCGCAAGCACCAAATTTGATCATCGCGAAAAGTTAAAACACGAGTAAATATAATGTGCTATTAACGAAAGTTAACAAAACACGAGTGAACATAATGTGCAATTAACGAAAGAGATTTCAAAGTAAAATGAACATAATTACTTTATAGGTTTAGCACGTACGTGTAGAATTTTGATAAAGAGAAGTAGGTTAGTCTACTGTGTGACGGCACACGTCATGTCTTGAAATAGACAAACACGACGCTGCGTCAACACATTAACTTCCTCCACACAATAATGTCTTGAGGGGGTGAAATCCCTGCATTTACCGCGCCGGGTGACACGAACCATGGTGATACCACTGCATTACTTCACAAACTGAAATATTTAAAGGAAACATTATCGCGAGCTTGAATTCAATGAATATTTAGGTCAACCGTGTTATTTGCTTTTTTTCTTTACGATGATGCTGTCTTAAAACTTTGGTTAATTGATGGTTTCCACCAATTAGTAATCCACAGTTCAAGTTTAAAAACTAATAACTCTTTTTTTCCTCATACAAAATAGAACTTCCTTAAAACTTCTATTGTTTATGCTCATCTTCCTGAGCTACTTAAAAAAAATAATTAAATAACCGATACTTTCAAAAGGAATAAAAATATGAAAATAAAGTTTTGAGCCAAATAAAGTTTTGAGCCTAATAAAGTTTTGAGCCAAATAAAGTTTTGAGCCTAATAAAATTTTGAGCCAAATAAAGTTTTGAGCCTAATAAAGTTTTGAGCCAAATAAAGTTTTGAGCAAAATAAAGTTTTGAGCCAAATAAAGTTTTGAGCCACAACAAGCTTGAGCCGTTAAGTTAGTTTTCAAAAATGTAACATCCCAAATCTGTTTTGACCTTTTCTCAGAGGCATAACTAGGGAGGGTTCCAAATTTGAAAGTCACCCCCGGGCCCCAGCTTGAGGTGGGCCCCAAACATTTTTTACATTAAATATTAAGAACATAGCCTCATAGGGGACGGGTGGTCGAGTGGTGTAGAGCGCATGACTGTCGACCGGAGGGTCCCGTCTGAATCTCATTGAGAACCTTGGAACTTTTTTCAGGTCCTTGTAGAAAGTCCCCAAGTCCAACCAGTTTGAAATGGGTACCTGACTTTAAGTTGGGGAAGTAAAGGTGAAGGTTGATGTGCTAACCACACAATCCCTTCATATATGCCGAAACAGATGAATTCTAAACTTCATCTGCCTAAATCAGTTCTTTGGGGCTTAAGGGAACTTACATAATCTCATGTCATGATTCGAATGTCATGGAGACGCTAATCCCCGAGCCCTCAAATTTTTGGTTCGGCACTGCCTTTTTCTAAAAAAATGTTTCAGCTTGAAAACATTAAGCTAAAAGAATATTTACTCATTATTTAAATTATCAATGATGCAGATAATCTTTATTATGCCCAGAATGAAATTTATTTCGTTTTTAAATATTCCTATTGGAAAGAAAAAGATTCAGAGCAAGAGATTATGTGTAAATGAACGTTTCATGTGTTATCATATTTTTAAAAAAAAAAAAAAAATTGATATGGGGGGTTATCAGATAAATTAATAAATGAATCTAGTAAGCTTGGCAACATATAAAATATCAATTCTTCGAAATCAGGGCGTTAATAACACAAAGCATTTGTATGGGAAGAAAAGTGGGGGGGGGCAATCTATTTAATATTACCCTGGGGATATGTGGTTACGCAAGGACGCCATAAATTGAAAAAATAACAATTGACACTGGCATATATATCTTTAAAAAATCTATGTAAGCTTCTAAATCGCTGATCTTTTCCATGTTTTTTGAGCAACTTCAGTGCGCACTGCGCATCAATTATTTTTTCAAGAAGACTGCGACGTTTAAACAATTTATTATTTTCACACCACTTAATGCACAGTCGCCAATCTATATAAATAATAGCGGTGTGGGTTCAGGGTTAAATCGAAAGTAAAAAAAATTAATACAACAGTGTTCCATTTTAAAATACAAACATGAAAAAATCGTATTTGCCCGAAACCAAAATAACCTAGCCTACCGGATCAAGCCTAAGGGGATATAATACTATGCAAATGATAAACAGTTTCATCTTTCTTTTTTTTTTTTTAAAAATCAACTGACATATATTTAGAAAAACCCATAATCTTTGTTTGCTAATCAATTTATTAACTCCAAGTCTTACGGACACTATTGATTTTAACGATGTCAATACTTCACTAATTATTGCTGAGAGAGTTTTAGCTTTCAAGTTGCAATTATTGAAGATTCGAGAGGGGGGGACTTAATTATCATTCTATTAAAAAAACCCAAGATACAAGACAATGTAACTAATTGCTGTATCGCAATGTAAACAGAAAAAATGTTAATAGTCTTAAACAAACTCAAAGATTTTGCTCGTTTACGTTTTGCAAATATTGGTGCCGAGAACTCTAAAAAAGAACATAAATGCAACCTATAAAGCAGCCATATGTACAGATGAGCTGGGTGCTGATGGACCGTATATGGTTAAACACTTTCGATGTATTTCTACATAGGCGATAGGCTTATAACGATGTCATATTGCTAGGCTAGATCTTTTAGTCATACGTTGATTGAGCTTCACAATCCTTTCGAACTAGAATCCATTCGGAAAAAAGTCAAATATTAATGAAAATCAAAAAAAGTTATGTCTCAAAAAGAGGAGTTCGTTACCGACGAGCAGCTGGCCATCACAGTATTTATTTGTACTAAAAATTCTGAGTCCCATACTTCGATATTTGCCAGAAGTTGGCCAACGGTTTAAATATATCCACATTCTGTAAGATAGGCTGCAAAGACAGTGTTAACGTGACATTCCTTGCACTTTCGCTATCGGACCTGGTCTACATCCTGTTTGACGCTCTCAACATCATCTGTTTCCTGTTGGCCACTTCTCCACAAGCAACCGGAAATCCCGGTCAGCATGTTCTCTCTGGGGGCTGCATCTACACCTACCAGTACATATTCCTGAGACCTCCACCTGCCTGAGACGTACCTGGCCGTCACCCGGTGCTGCTGCGTGGCGATGCCCTGAAGTTCAAAAACGTGTTCACATTCTGCGCAGGTCGGTTGCCACAATCATGATTGTGTTCGTTTGCAACCTCGTTTTCAGGATCCCCTGTTATCGTCGTAATGGCCTTTCATGGCAGACCATTTGTGAACCAACCTGACTAAACTGTCGTTCTACTACACAGGAAATTATGACGTTTTTAACAGGGTGGAACAAACTGTGGCTAGGACGGCATTTCCGGTCGTTCTCCTCGTCATCGCTGTGGTATGCTGCGTCATTCTGGCCAAATTCTGGCGGAAGCGTCGCTGAAAAAAGAAAGTTTTTCCAAATGACGCACCAGAGCGTTGGAGGAAAAACTCCGTACATGACGAAAACTTCGAGAAGAGAAATGAAAGCAAACAAAGAGAGGCTGCCAAGCTGGAGCGATGAGGAATAAAGAAGTGCAGCTGGTCAAGGCCGTCACCTTGAGTAATGATCTTTATTGAAACATCTCTGTTCATCATTTCCTCTTCTCCATGTCGGAAGCTTTCGTTCCAGGGTTCATATCTAGGTTTGGCGAGATTCAAGAACCTGCATAATGTTCTGGGGATACTGGTAAACTTGCTGATAACGTTGCACGTTGGGAGAAGACATATTATTACTAAGGTATTGCACACGCTCGATATAGGACATTGCGATGGAAAACATTGCATACCTTTTGGTTTAGTATATAGAACAAACGTACAAACGTGTAAAATAGTACGGATAGCATTGTAGTTAGGCTCATGATTAATCAATAAGTTAATGACGATGGGTTATAGCAGAAATCATAGGTTTATTCTTTTCAGTGTATTGTGAATCTCCCAATGATTCCATACTGCAGTGGCTCCGGCACCAGCCAAACCATTATATTAGGGTATAAGGAATATGGCATATATACATTTTTTTTTCGGATTTTTTTTTTCAGGATTAGGGTTAGGGTTAGAATAGGGTTAGGGGATAGGTTAGAGTGTGGAGCAATATGTATGTATTGGTACCCGAAAAAAAAATACGGTTCGGTCGGACCGAACCGTAGCTACTGCGTTCCATACTTAAAAAATATTACTTAATTACTTTTGCTCACTAACTTTGATAAATTGACCACCATTGGACTCTAAAATATTGTTATTTTTTTTTTATAAATAAAAATAAACTGTGTTGGATACCCTTAACGACCCCATGCGCTGCCCTCCCTGGGTTATATATAGATTTATTTATATTTATTTCACATATTATCTTTGTTATTTTGGGACAAATTGAGTGTAAACTATTCATAATAACTAGACTAGAGTCTGCCATTGGGAGGTCGAGAACAATTTGGTGAGTGATGTCCCCTGTGAGGATGAGATGAAACCTCTTAGATCCTATAAACCACTAATGGGACGTATTTCAGAAAGTTTTCTTTCTGTCCCCACCAGTACAGATAGTGCAATGGCCATGGAGGCACCACGGGAGATATATCGGGAACTTGGAGCCAAGACCTGAACATTTTCCATGGTCCTCACCGGACATCAAACCAGGTACCTTCAGGTCGACAGTCGTTTGTTTTACCGCACGACCATCCGTTCCCACAATTTGGTAGAACTTGACATTTATCTTTTGTAACTGACGTACAAAAGAACATTAACCGTTTAGGTATGAAGACGCACAAATTGCGCTGCGCGTACTCTGTGTTCGAGCTACGTTAAATGCAATTTATTTGTTATTGTGTTATGTACACCTACGTTAAATAGAAGTTATAGTCGCGAAATAGAGAATACTGTTTTTTTTTTAAATTGTTGGAAGTTTATAGATTAAAATAGATTTTAAAAAAACACTTTAAAATCATTAAATAAAAGCATAAATCTGCGAGTAGCTTCATGCATATTTTGTTTTTCTTCATCTATGTGTGTGGTTGTTACCTTCTGATTTAAGCACAGGTGTATCCTTAAGAGCAAGGCTTAGACCAAGCCCGTAGCGTGTGGGGCAGGTCTGGGGGCTTGGTTACCCCTACATTTTGTCTGCCCCTCTGCTTGTTTGCTCAACTTAGTAACATTTATTTCCCTGGTCTCTTCTGCTATTGGCCTGGCCCCTGCCGTAAGTCATTTTGGTTCTGCTTTATCTAGTCTTTCTGCTCCCGCCGCAAGAATTCCTCTTCACGTCGTTAATATTGTACGTATACAAAACACTATAGCCTCCAGAAGGGGCGCGAAGCCCCCCCCCCCCACGGTTATATATATATATTTTTTTTCAGAGAGCCCCCCTAAACATTCCCAGGGAAGGGCTTCCAATATGTTGGCCCTGTTACTGCCTTAGGGTTGTCAGAGTGAGAATAACCCGGAGACAGTTTTCTAATTCATAGAAAAAAATTAATAATTACCCATTAATGTTACGTCATTATAATTGCATGTTTCTTTTCACACATAATAGAAAATGTTGAACGGGTATGGATACCAGTTCATACTTAAATTTATTAATGACGTTGTTATAAAGAGAATAAGCGTATTTCATTTTATAGATAAGATTATTATCCCAGTGTAAGCGAAATGTTCTTAAATTAAGCTGTAGCCACTAAAGAACCTGACCAGTTTCCTTTTATATAAAGCAAGAAATCAAATGTATCAGAAGCGGTCGATATCGCTTTACTCCAGAGTTTTAATTGCTTACAGTTTCTTAATGTCCCCTAACACACGCACTCCCCCCTCCCAATACATTCTGATGAATTACTATATATTTATGTCACAGCATTGTTTGGGTTTATATGTCATTAGTACGGTACAAATTTGTAATATATATCGAGTGGGGCAGTCTCGCCAGCTGATTTATAACAACTCACCAAATATGCAACGTTAACTTTTATACTTATGTATAAAGAACAAAACTCAGTGCAGTACACTATATACACAAAATATTTTAATACACTATAATACAACTAAATACAACTTCTCTAACTACTTATATCTACCTATGTCTACTCTAAACCTGTCAGCACTATTCTCTCATTCAAAACAACTACTGGGTCATACTGCATACTCCTCTACCGTGCTGACCATTCTCAATTTAACTTTATAAAGGTCCGGGGGGCTGGACCACGCTCTCAATGCATGATGAGTCATTACGGACAACCAGGCCTGTAGCCAGAGGGGGGCTAGGGAGGCTGAGCCCCCCCCCCGTTCATGACCTGAGCCCCGTGCAATAGATTTGAGCTTTTTGGCAAAATTTTATAACGGCTATAAAACATCAATCTTTTTGTTCAATAAATCAATAATAATAAAAACCTAAAAGTTTATATTTTGGCAATCATTCAGGCTATTTGACTTCTAAGAGAAAGGTTATCTAATTTTTGGGCATAAAAAAATTGAATCTTATTGAAGTTCACTTCTGGGTATTTTGGGCAGCATTGGCATTTGGTGCTTCAACAGCCGTGTGTGAGAGCAGTTTCTCAACCCTCACACGAATGCTCACCCCATATCGCAGATCAATGTTACAAAAGCAAGCCCAGCTCAAGCTCTCCTGAGACGTAGGGTGCCCACGCCCCACAAGGGGGCAATTTGATTTTAAGGGGGAAATTTGAAAATGAACTCGATACGAGTTTTACCCTTTGCCCGGGCCATTTAACCTTTTGGGCACTATGGTCGCAGCGCGTCGCCTCTACTGATTGGCACCACATAGTCTCAGCGCGTCGCCGATTTCGTGTTGTTCCGTTGCCGATAGTGCTACATGTTTTTAATTGCTTATTTTAAGCTTTTGAATCTCTGAACATAGAGAGCGATAGTTATTATATTTACCCATAGTAAAATGAGTGTTGCAAGCAAAAAAACTCGTCAATATTCAGAGGACTATTTAAAATTTACCCACTGTCCAACATGCAATGGATGCCTTTTTGTCTTTGATGCCAGCAATGCTTGACCAACGAATCAATGAAACGTGGTCGTCTTGAGGCACATTTGAAGGCAAATCATAGTCTATATTAATTCAGATTTGAATTACTTTAAAACTTTAAAGACAAATTTTGAAAAGAGAACGATTTACTCGCTCATGCTTCAACTACTAATCATGTTCTTGAGGCTAGTTATCAAATTTCTTTATTCATCGCAAAACTGGAAAAAATCATACTATAGTATGAATTTAATAAAGTCGTCAATATCAGCATTTCTTAAAAGGGTTCTTTCAAAAAGATGACAAAGATGTAAAAGCTATGCCACTCAGTAACAATACTGTTAGCAGTAGAATAGATGAAATGAGTGAAGATACTGTACCAGAAAACGAATTTTTGTTGAAAAGTTGAAAACAACAAATTTCTCAGTGCAAATGGTCGAATCAACTAGAGAGACAATGAGGCATTAATAATGAGGCAGTATTGAAGAATTATACGTAAGATATATTGATAAAGGGAATTTTCCTGAAGAAATGTTGTACTGCAAAAAGATTAGAAAAGCACCTACTACCGCCAAAGATGTATATAATCAGCTGAAAAACTACTTAGATGTCAATGATATACCGATAAAAAATATAACATCTTGTGCTGCAGATGGTGCTCCTAATATGATGGGCAAAAAAAATGGTTGCTTAAAATTGATGAAATATGAGAAACTAGAAATAGATTCTTGTGCATTGTGTTATTCATAGGGAAAACTTGGTAGCTAAAAACATCTCGCCTGGCCTCAATGAAGTACTACATTCAGTAATAAAGTGTGTTAATGCTATTAAAGCTAATGCCAAAAGTGAGCGTCTCTTCAAATTATTTTGTGAAGAAAAATGAAGACTTATGTGAGACTTCTTACTTCATACTGAAGTAAGATGGCTATCAAAAGGGAACTGTTTGAAAAGATTTATGCAACTGTTTGATACCCTTAGTGATTTTATAAGCGACAAACCTGAAATGAAGTATCTGTTAACAATCGATGGTAATTTGTGAGTTATTTAGCCGATATCTTTGAAAAATTAAATATATTAAATAAACAACTTCAAGGAACAAATAAAACACTTGTCGATGCAAAAGCGAAGATATTTGGTTTCATTACTCTTATTGAGTTAAGGCCAGAAACAAATTAACAACAAAAACTTTGAACAGTTTCATTGGCTCCAAAAATGTGAAGTAACTCTATACCGCTTTACTTGTTATTGTCAATCATCTGAATATTTTATCGGCTGATATTAAAGAAAGATGCAGCCAATGTTAGTGGATTTGTCTGATATATCAAATATGCAGTATCAAGAAGAACTCACAGAATTGCAAAATGATGAGTCAGTTAAAACTTTATTTAATATAAAAAAGGTGCGATGGCATGGCTTTGTGAGGAAAACAGAAATCAAATACCCAAATTTAACCAAATGTGCAAGAAAACTATTGCTACCATTTCCATTCTTCATATCTAGCTGAATGTGGATTTAGTGCTGTAAATGATTTACTGTTAAAAAAAGAAGTCGGCTGGATATAACATGATGCGGAGACTTGAGACTGAAGCTAACCAAATTGAACCTAATATAAAGCTCTGTGCAACATGCATCAAGGATTTTTTGAAAATTTACTTATTGTTTTTCGTTAACAAGTTCCTAGTAATTTCTTCCTAAAACCTATTATTTAAGTTTCTCAAGTAACTATCAATCAATCAATATTTTGATATTGAAAATTATGCATTTTACATGAATTTGAGAAAGGCTAAGGTAAAATTATACAGTAATGGGAAACACTGGTCTAAGCAATCTTTTCCTGCTAGCATTTGAAAAAGATTTAATAGACTATCTGAATGCTGTAGCATTTTTAGGTAAATTCAGTATTAAGCCACGACGTTTGCAAATTTGAAACGTATAATAAAATAAGTTCGCAACCAGTGCCGACGAGGGGGCAAATCTCCAGGGACCCGGCGAGTTTAGGGCCCAGACTGGGAGCTGGCCAATCAACTTTTTAAAAATATTAATGATAGCACGGGGGCCGTGTCACTCCTGTCAGGGGCCCGAAATTCTGTCGATGGGCCTTGTAATAGTTTTATATATTGATATCTTCTGAGGACAGCTAGCAACTTAAATAAGTTAATAAAATAACATTGACTTCTGTCTTCATTTTTATACATATATATAATAAAAAAATAAAGTACAACCTGATTTTTGAGCATGTTATTTAATTTGCAAAGTTACTTATTAGCAGAATTAATTTTATTTTAAATTGAATAATTGCGACTAGTCAATTTGTTGTTGATAGATCTGTCTTTTTGTTTTCAATATTTTTATAAGAAATATCACACAAATAGCTAAGCTATATTCGTGCATCTTTGTCGTTCTTCCCGGGTTGTACGTTAAACCAACAGTATAATAACATAAATCAGGTATCTATTATAAAATAATTGTAGCATGGAACAAATGGTCAATACATTTATAACAGGAATTGGGGAAATGGCTCAGCCTGAATAAATTTTTATCATTAAAACTATTTACTATTTAAAATATTTTTTTAAGAAAACTGCAACATGCCATACATTATTGAAACGTAATTAAAATTACATACTTTATTAATAGCTAAACAATCGGTACTAAAAAGCACCATTCCAGATATGGAACTGCAAAAAATTTCTGCTCATTTACAAGCTTTCTGAGCGCTTCGCGGATTTAGGGATTCAGCAAGGTCCCCCCCCCCCCCCAGTTATCGCAAGTTTAGGTAATACGTCATTAAATTGTGGAAATATTTTTGTTCTAAGACCACTTTTCAACAATGAAAACAGTCGCTCACCTCCCCCCTTTCCCATCAAAGTTGTCTAGATCCGCCCCTGTGCCCCAGGATCATTTCTTCGGCGCACCCATTTTTCGCCCCCCCCCCAATCCAATCCTGGCTACGGGCCTGCAGACAACAAAGGAAGTTGAGAGCTAGGCTTGACCATGACCTTGAGTTACATACCTGGTCAACTAAGATGAGTCACTCGTTTGGGGGGGGAGGGGGTAAATTCTCAACGTAACAGTCTTGTTTAAAATTGTCAATGGATATCTTATTTCCCGTATCCATCTATTCACCCATCCATTTATTCGTCCATTTATCTATCTATCTATCTATCTATCTATCTATCTATCAATATCTATCTATCTATCTATCTAGGGGGACGGATGGTCGTGCGGTAACGCGCTCGACTGTCATCTGAAGGTACCTGTCTGATCTCCGGTGAGGACCAAGGAAATTTTTCAGGTCTTGGCTCAAGTTCCCGATATATCTCCCGTGGTGTGCTCCATGACCATTGCACTATCGGTGGGGCAATGGGAGAATCATACGCCGGGCGCTACTCAAAAAGGGGCGCCAAATGGTATATTAAATGAAGAATATTATATGGTTTTTCGAATGGGGGGGCGCTAAAAAGGTACTACGCCCCGGGTGCGAGTAAAGCTCGCTACGCTTGTAGAAAATGAAGTCAAAAATGATATTGCTTAACCACTTGCGGGGCTAAACATAACGGATGTTTGCGAGGCCCCTTCTAATTTAAAAAACAAACAAACTATTATTATTAATGCTAAATGTACATTGTTGGGCCCCTGCCAGGTGCGGAGCCCTAATGGGATCAATCGGCCCAAGGCCGGCCCTGCTTTCACTTCACCCCAAATACTGACTGTTACAAAAAATTGATTGATTAAACAAATTAGCTTATTATAAATTATATGTTTTTGGCAGGCCTGCCAAAAAAAAAAAAAGAAACCATCCCTCAGGGATCTGTAGAAAGAAAACCGCTGCAGAGGGCGCCAGTGGAAATGTTGGTTTTAAAAAAAAGGTAAGAGAATGGACAGGGCCAGTAATGAATGAATAAGCAATGGGTTTTAAGTTATTTCAAGGCAGTCGGGGATAGGACAGCCAAGAGCCCTAAAGCAGCATATGTGATGAAACTTTTTATTGAAAAAGGTTCTTAGCACTGGGGGGAGAGGTGGAGCTAAGAGGCATATCAAACCCCATAAGAAAGGCCATGTGAATACATTGGAACAGCTGTTTCGTCAATTCAAACGGTACGCGTTGATGAACCTTGAAATACTTGATGATGGGATGGTGCTCACATTTTGACTGATTACGATACGTTTACGTTCGATTCCTGATTCCGATGTTTAAAACTTCGTTCAAATTTATGAACTGGTTACACAACGGTCTATGAGTGAAATAAGAAATCGAATACTAAATAGGGCTGTCGATATTTTCCCATAAGAATTATGTTCCGATACTCCACAAAGTATCGTTGTTGCTCTTTCTGTTTCCTGATTCCGATGATAAAGTATTTTTAAGATTGAATTATTTCATGACCCAAGTTAACCAGGTTTCATTTGGAATTTATATTTAGATAGTAAGTCTTCACATTCACTGACGTAAGTAACAGGAGTAAATGAAATCTAAGAACAGGCCTGGAATGAGCACGGCTATGTTAAGAGAAAAGGAGGTGAGTAAACAAAAGACCAAGAAGGGTTAAGGTATAAATGTTATGGGTGAGTAAACAAAAAAAAAAAACCAAGAAGAGGAAATGTCTAAATGACAGTGGTAGAGTCAAAAAGCAACCCAGAAAGGAAGATTGAAATGTACAAGGGCTGAGTTAAAATAAAACTCAGAAAAACATAAATCGAAATGATAGGGAGGAGAAGCTAATTAATTGATCGTATGTTTGAATGGCTCGAAGGGGGTTCTGTGTGTAAACTCCCTGTAAGGCTGAGATGAAATCTCTTTGATCCTATAAAAACCACTAATGGAACAGTCTTTGAAATGCCTTTCATCCCCGTCATAGCTGATATATGACCACGGAGGCACCACGGAGATATAGTGGAGACTTTAGCCATGACCTGAAATATCCATTAGTCCTCACCGGAGATCGAACCAGTGACCATCTTGTCGACAGCCGAGTTGCTACCAACACGACCACCCGTCCAATTCAAGCTCGGTAGCGGTTTCTGAAGTGAGCCCTCATCAGCGTTGGTCAGTTGGGCTCAAGACCTGCCGCCTCCAGTCTGGGTGTTCTAGGTGGACATTGAGTAAGTGAAAAAAAAAAGTCCGGATAGAACGTCCCATCAGTGGTTTGACGATATGTCCGGATAGAACTGTCTCACTAGTGGTTTGACGATGCAGGTCCGAATATAACTGTCTCAATAGTGGTTTTGACGATATGTCCGATAGAACTGTCTCACTAGTGGTTTGACGATATGTCCGAATATAACTGTCTCAATAGTGGTTTGACGATATGTCCGATAGAACTGTCTCAATAGTGGTTTGACGATATGTCCGGATAGAACTGTCTCAATAGTGGTTTGACGATATGTCCGGATAGAACTGTCTCACTAGTGGTTTGACGATGCTGTCCGGATAAAACGGTCTCACTAGTGGTATGACGATATGTAGTTAAACATCATCTTTGACAGAAACATCAAATTGCTATCTGTCAATGCATCGATTATTTTATGTGGTCACTTCGAATCAAGCCTGTAGTTTATAAACTAGGACTAGTAAAATGGATGAACATTTTCACGTTTATTCATAAATCACAAGAAACTTCTGGTTGCCGTGGCTCATGTATTAATATACAAAATATATAGGTATACAAATAACATAAAACCACAACATGAATAATCAATGATATAAACTAAATACACAGGTCTCTCTCCTTATAACTGTTATCCACACTGACTTAGACACATTAGCTCCTATTCACAAACATATTCTAACACTTCCACTGATCACACCGTTCTCATTAACTGTCCTCCTCGCAATTCAACTGACCTCTCTTGATCTTTGTGATGCATTGTTATACTCTCTGACCTCTCCTAGATCTCTTGCTGCATTGTTACACTCTCTGACCTCTTGGTCTCCCGTGCTGCATTGTTACTCTCTCTGACCTCTCTCTCCATTTCTCTCTCCCCCTTTTTTATCCCTTGCCCACTCCACAGCTAGTCACACTTTTTCACCCCATGTGCTGCCAATACTCCCACTCACGAATATCTCAACCATCATTTGACCTCCATCCAACCACCTTGACTTTGCCACACCTGTCTCCACCCCTTACCCACATATGGCAATATCCAAAATTAAAGATAAATACAATGAAAAATGGGGAGGAATAGATGAACTATCAGGTAGATAGACTAGATTATTACATGGTTATTACATGATTATTGCATGTTTATATATTTAATTTGAAATAGGAAGACAATAATTTAGTCAGCTAGATTAATTATTTTTTTGGAATAAGAGGACATTCAGACCAGGACGAATCTGTGAAGTTCCTGTAAGGAAGAGATAATTATCTCTATAGTTTCGTAAACCACTATAAAACGATTTTGTGTAGAGCCCTTCTCTCAGCCCCACCATATTCGATAGTAAAGAATACTGTAAGGTCAGATCGACTGTCGTCGCTTTACCACACGGCTATCCTTCCATTCTAGACAGATAGAAAGGTTAATTTTTGATTTTCTTGATGAGGAACAGAAATACAGTGATATCAACCAAATGGCAGAGATACCATGTTTATTTATATTCTTCTTTCTTCCTTTGGCTCTACGGCCTATTTATAGGGCCCTTGGCCTGCCATACTACTCTTCTCCACTTTTCCCTGATCCATGGTTTTCTTCCTCCACTCTCTTACTCCTATGGCTTTAAGGTATTTCTCCACTTCAACCATCTGCGTCTTGGTCTGCCTTTAGATATTTTCTCATCGGGTGTTGCCGTGATATATATATTATATTACAAATTTACAATTCTTCAGCAGTTTGAAAATAGAGAAACATAAATTATCTTGTATACAATTCACAAACTAATACATTGGTATCAATTTTATAAAAATATGTTTTTCAGATTTGTAAATACATATAAATAAATATTTTTTTTTACTCTATAAAAAAATTAGATTCAATGTAGACGTATCCAGACGTTTCTGAAATAATACGACAATAAGTTTTCATATATTTGCTAGTAAAATCTCTAGATGGGTAAAAATAAACCTGAAACATTCGACCTAAAGTACTCTGCTCTAATAGTATTTTCAAACCAATGTGTATTGGTGGTAACATTGACTTTATTACGATAGAAATACATCAGAGGTTCATTTCAAATCGACGAATTTTTTTAATGTTTACTGTAATTATAAATACATTTTTTATAATAAAAAGAAAATAATGATTCTCTTCTGCTTTCTTGTCGGTTGTCGTTAATTTAATAATTATTCCGATAATTTGTCGGTTTAAAATTTTAATGAATGAATTTCAAATACACATTTTTAAAATCCTTCTTCCTCGCAAATAAAGTAACTTACTATCCTATATTTTGTCCCCGTTTTGTCTGTCTGTCATCACCTCTAGATCTCAACAACCATAAGTCCTAGACCCATGATGTATATATCATTTTGTAGGTCTTGGCCTGCCATGTGTACATCAAAAGTTCATTTCGCGATAGGACCTCTGAGGGCCGGGCTTCAGGGCTCCTAAGGGGCTTATATATTATATATACACCTTTGTACGTTCAACAACCCATTCATTTGGTGCGAAATATCGCAGCACGTAGTTTCACCAAGATTTATTAAGAAACTCATCAAATTGTAGTAAGTTTGTGTTCTGAGTTTAATTGAAAGCATCAGAGCTATGCAACAATTGACGGAGTTTTCGGACGATTAAATGACTAAAATTTCGAATGTTTTCAATTATGAGTCCTATTTCAGTAACCACAAACCCCTTTGTAGTTAGGATTTAAGAGAAATAATTTTATTTTCAAATATAAAGAAACGTCTTTATAATATTTTTTTACAGATATATGCATATTACACAATTGAATTTATAAAAATTTCCGAAATTTACAAATATTTACTGAAAGCTAACAAACGTACTGATACATAACATGAAAATGCACTAATACGTCCCAGTTCAGCACGGAATAGGCTTAATTGCTTGTTTAACAAGCTATCAATGTAAACATTATTCAACAAAGCTTGATTTAAAAAAAAAATTGTTGGTAAATTATAAATAAACAGAATCTATGCCACCGGAGAAATATAATTAACATTTCCCAAATCATTCACTATATTGCATATGCGAGCATCCACTAAAACCCTCACCCTTAAAGTACTTTGATGCCTTGATTATACTAATTAACTCCCCCGCTCATATAATTTGACCTTGGTTTAAATTAGCTTTGACACAGGCTCCAAGGAATGTCATTTCTTTAATGATTATCCTACAACAAAGTGAGTTATTAAATGAACAGAGTTTTTTCGCTATCAGCACGGAAGCAGTTTCCAGTTAAAAATTATTATAATTAGAACCCCAAGTGTAGAAATATCAGATCAATTAAAAAGTAATTATGTGAAGTTCTTACGGTAGATTATGTTTCAAAGATTACACCACAGCCAGCTTACAGTATTACCATTTTAACAGGTTTTATTAAAAGAAAGGTAGGTGTTCCAGCTAGATTAATGCCCGCAATCTTCTGTGCAATATATTAGGTTTAGTTATGAAAAAAACATTTTATTGCATTTTCATATTATTTGTTTTTACAGTAGTTTTACCGAAAAACACAAATGAAACATATTGTCTATCTGTGCGTGTATAGTTTACAACAGTAGTTATTTATTTATAAACTATGACGTTATTTTAACTAAAAATGTTTAGCATTACGAACATAGTGAAGAACTATTCTGTCAACTTTCCAACGTCATTAACGTATATTCACGTTCAAAATAAATATGATGAACAATAAGGAAACATAAAAGTGTTTGATTAATTAGGCTAATATATACTTTTTTCTATGCGCTTGATGTCAGATATGCAGATTTATTGTTTTATCGGTTATTTGTTGATAGATTACACAATCTTTCCTTTTGGACATTTTTTGTGTTATGTAATATAGTATGTATTCTATGTTTATGGTATTTTTCTCTATGACTTTCACTGTCACCAATTAATACTCTGACTTACTTAAAGTGGAAATTTACTCAAAGACGACTCTAAAAGTCTAAATATCACTATGCTTGTTCTGAAACAAATAAAACTGTCCAGATTCCAATTAAAAAATAAGTAATACATTTCAACAGTAGTAAACGTCTATTTCTAATGTATTTCTTCAGCTCAATGCTAGAAGCTGAACAGTCATTATCATATGGGAGACTTCCTTATGCTATCTAGCTTTGTGCGCCTTATATGGGTCAGTGATGTCCAACGTTGTCAACGATGACCAGCTGGCGACTGCCATGTCCGTCTACACCAAAATCCTCAGCCCCACCGCCTGTCCAGAGCTTCGCCATCCTGTCCAACCTCCTGACCGTGGCGATCTTCTACAGGATCGGGCTGAGGGACAGTGTCAACGTGACCTTTCTGGCCCTGTCCGTATCCGATCTGGGCTACGCGCTGCTGACGCGGTCAACACCGCCTGCCTGCTGGTGGCCATGTCGCCATGGCAACAGGAGGTGCCCGTCAGCATGTACTCTCAACGGCTGCATCCACTGGTACCAGTACGTGTTCCTGGACACCTCCACCTGCCTGGAGACTTACCTGGCCGTCACCAGGTGCTGCTGCGTCGCCCTGCCGCTCAGGTTCAAGAACATCTTCACCCTCCCGCGGACCACGGCTGTCATCGCGTTCGTCTTCTTGTGCAACGTCGTCTTCAGGATCCCATTCTCTCTGTCCGATCGGTCTCACCTGGCAGGTCAGCGCCTTGACCAATTCTACGAAGATGACGTTTTACGCCGGCGGTCAGTTCCAACTCTTAACTGGGTAGAGCTGTTCGTGGCTCGAACCATTTGCCCTGTTATATTTCTCTTCATCTCCATCATCGCTCAGCGATACTGTCCAAATCACTTATTAACGCTTCGGTTAAACGCAAGTTAATGACGCGTACGTTCAATAACAACAGAGCTTCTCTGGGAGCTAACGAGAAAACTGCCAACTCAAAAGGACTCAGCTCTAAAGAAATTCAGTTGGTCAAGGCAGTGGCGCTGGTCATATTTCTGCTGGGCACGTGTTGCTTATGCTTTCGTTGTTTTCTTAGCTCAAGCGGCAGAGCCTGAACTGTTTCGTAGGAAGTATAACTCATTCTAAGGTGTAGTACGGTTGTCTTGAATCTAGTTATCACCACACATTGCGGTTATAAGATACTGATTTATTACAGATTCAACTCGATTTAGAGCTGTACTGCTTGATTCAATTCATTTAGATCACTGACCGTTATAATACACTTCATATACATGGTTGTCTTTAATCTAGTCATCACCACAATTTGCTGTCATAACATACTGATTTGTTACAGATTCAACTCTCGATTCAGAGCTGTACTGCTTGATTTAATTCAGTTAGATCACTGACCGTAATTACATGCAACCTAATAACAAAGAACACACACATTTCAGAACGATAAATATATACTATGATAATAAAACATTCTGTGCCAATGAAATTTAAGGCGAAGCTGACAAGGATATAATGTCTCAAGGATATTAATTCAGCAATTATTGAACCAGATAAATTGTCCAAGGCGATGATATTGAGGAAGGTCCCAGACTTTTGTTTTTTAGTGTGCTCATTGAACGATCTTGTATGATTTTAATAAATTCATGTTTTATTTATTAGTTTTTATACAATTTTAAGTTAGACAGAGGTGTTTGGTAATTAAGACACACACACACAAAAATAAACACAATGTACACACACACAAACACAAAGTACAATAATAAAACACGATGTACACACAAACACAATGTACACACAAACACAATACACACATAAACACAGTGTACACACAAACACAATGTACACTCACACATAAACACAATGTACACACAAACACGATGTACACACAAAAACAATGTACACACACATAAACACAATGTACGCACAAAACACAATACACACACATAAACACAGTGTACACACAGACACAATGTACACACACACATAAACACAATGTACACACACAAAAACATAATGTACACACACACATAAACATAATGTACACACAAACACAATGTACACTCACACATAAACACAATGTACACACAAACACAATGTACACACAAAAACAATGTACACAGAAACACAATGTACAGATAAAGATAAACATAATGTACACACTAACACGTACATCCGAACATAATTACACACAAACACAATGTACAATTGTTGGCTCGGTTTGTTTGGTTGATTGGTAAGTAGATTTGGTTAGCGTTGACGTGTAAAACGTAATTTGCATTAGCAAATTTAGGTAATTTCTGCAGATTACTAAGGTGTCAGTAAAAACTGTGAATCTAATTAACATAATTAATCGTATTTAAAAAATTCAGTAGTTAAATTGATTAGGAAGGGTTTCACATTACGCCTAGATTTCCCGGGCAACGCCTGGCTTAATATCTAGTATATAATATTTCTAGAACATTCACAATTAATACCAACCACTTTGACTATTTTTGGTTGCAAGGACCGGTGGCACTTCAGCTGAGAGCCCAACCAATAATATGTCTTTTTGGTGCTCCCAAGGCCTCTACGACCAAAGTTATGGTGAAAATAGCAAGGGTACTGGATAATATGTCACCTGGGGTGACCAAACGGGGTTTCAAAACCATGGCGCCCGTCGACAGCTTTGTATGTGCTCTGCCAAGTGCTTTCCAATGAAATGAAACAATAGACCAACCTTTTATCTGAGAGTAAAGCTCACATTCAGACTTATAGATTACTGTTTTAAATATTTTTAACGTTTACATCACAGTTAACAACATCTGCTTCTATTTGACTGTTACAAAAATGGTTGATTAAAAAATTAACGTAATATAAGTTATTTGTTTTTGGCAGGCTATCATGCCTTAGGCTATAATAGTAAGTGGTAAGTAAAAGTTCCCTAGCCCGACTGGGTTATCGGGCAGATGAATTGTAGAATTCATCTGTTTCAGTAACTCGGCATATGTAGGGAATGTGTGCTAGTAATAACGCCCGGCCGCCTTTACTTCCCCAACTTAAGTCAGGTACCCATTTTACAGCTAGGTGGGACTTGTGGGACGACTTCTTTGCACCAAATCACACCTGGAAAAATTCCACGGTTCACACCGAGGATCGAACCCACAGGTCGACAGTCGAGTATCAACACCACTCGACCATCCGTCCAACAGTGGGCGCCAGCGGAAATGTTGATTTGACATTGACAATATAAAGAGAATGAGCAGTGGCTAGTTATGAATACAAAGGCAACGGATTTAAGGCGGCACATAGCCAGCAGATAGTTTGAACAAATTTTGTATTGAAAAAGTGTAATTGGGTCAGAGTAAAGGCTATATATATCACTGGAGGCCGGAAACGATTAGGCGGTTGCCCTAGAATCCATACGGCCTTGTGAAGACATTGGACCAGCTGTTTCATCAATTCAAACGGTGGGCGTTGCTGAGCCTTGAAATACTTCATGATTGAAACGGTGCTGACTACGATACGGTTGCTTTCGATTCCTGATGTATAAAACTACGACCAACTTTATGATTTGATAGCATAACGGTCTATGAGTCAAATGAGTAATCGAATATTATACAGAGCTGTCGATATTTTCCCCATAGTAATTATATCCCAATACGCCACAAAGTTTCGTTGTTGTTTTCTGGTTTCTTCGATTCCGATGAATCGTTCCATTAGTTATTTGAAACAATTGTTATAAAGTCGATTTAAAATTGAATTCTTTCATGACCCAAATTAAAAAGGTTTCATTTGAATACATGAGTAGATAGTGTCTTGGCATACACTGATGTAAGGACAGGACTAGATGGAAACCAAGAACAGGCCTAAACGAGTAAGTCTTTAAAGATATGTTATGGGTGAGTAAAAAAAATTACAAAAGAAGTGTGAAGGTTTAAATGGTTAGGGGTGAGTAAAACACAGAAAGGCGAAGATTGATATGTTACGGCTGGAGGATAAAAAAAACTGAGAAACATAAATCTATGTTAGTGAGTAACTATGAATCTATCTGTTTGGGGGTAAGTAACTAATGAATCTTTTTGTTTGGGTGAGTAACTAATGAATCTTTCTGTTTGGGGTAGGTAACTGACGACCTATCTATTTGGGGTGAGTAACTAATGAATCTTTGTTTGGGGGGTGAGTAAATTAATGAATCTTTTTGTTTGGGGGTGAGTAACTAATGAATCTTTCTGTTTGGGGGTAGGTAATTGACGAATCTATCTATTTGGGGGTGAGTAACTAATGAATCTTTCTGTTTGGGGTAAGTAACTGACGAAATCTATCTGTTTGGGGGTGAGTAATCTAATGAATCTTCTGTTTGGGGTAAGTAACTGATGAATCTATCTATTTGGGGGTGATAGTAACTAATGAATCTTTCTGTTTGGGGTGAGTAACTAATGAATTTTTTTGTTTGGGGGTGAGTAACTAATGGATCTTTCTGTTTGGGGGTAGGTAACTGACGAATCTATCTATTTGGGGGTGAGTAACTAATGAATCTTTCTGTTTGGGGTAAGTAACTGATGAATCTATCTGTTTGGGGGTGAGTAAATTCAATGAATCTTTCTGTTTGGGGTAAGTAACTGATGAATCTATCTGTTTGGGGTGAGTAACTAATGAATCTTCTGTTTGGGGTGGGGTACGATGAATCTATCTGTTTGGGGGTGAGTAACTAATGAATCTTTCTGTTTGGGGTGAGTAACCAATGAATTTTTTGTTTGGGGGTGAGTAACTAATGGATCTTTCTGTTTGGGGGTAGGTAACTGACGAATCTATCTATTTGGGGGTAGTGAGTAAATCAATGAATTTTCTCTGTTTGGGGTAAGTAACTGATGAATCTATCTGTCAGTGAGTAACTAATGAATCTTTCGTTTTGGGGTAAGTAAATCGATGAATCTATCTGTTTGGGGTGAGTAACTAATGAATCTGTTTGGTGTAAGTAACTGATGAATCTATCTGTTTGGGGGTGAGTAACTAATGAATCTTTCTGTTTGGGGTAAGTAACTAATGAATCTTTCTTGTTTGGGGTAAGTAACTGTCGAATCTTTCTGTTTGGGGTAAGTAACTACGAATCTTTCTGTTGGGGCAAAAGTAACTAATGAATCTTCTGTTTGGGGTAACTAATGAATCTTTCTGTTTGGGGTAAGTAACTAATGAATCTTCTGTTCAAAAGTAACTAATGAATCTTTCTGTTTGGGGTAAGTAACTAATGAATCTTTCTGTTCGGGGTGCAACTAATGAATCTTTCTGTTCGGGGTAAGTAACTAATGAATCTTTCTGTTTGGGGTAAGTAACTAACAATCCTTCTGTCTGGGGTAAGTAACTAATGAATCTTTCTGTTCGGGGTAAGCAACTAATGAATCTTTCTGTTTGGGGTAAGTAACTACGAATCTTTCTGTTCGGGGTAAGTAACTAATGAATCTTTCTATTCGGGGTAAGTAACTAATGAATCTTTCTGTTTGGGGTAAGTAACTAATGAATTCTTCGTTTGGGGTAAGTAACTAATGAATCTTTCTGTTTGGGGTAACTAATGAATCTTTCTGTTTGGGGTAAGTAACTAATGAATCTTTCATTTGGGGTAAGAATCTAATGAATCTTTCTTGTTCGGGGTAAGTAACTAATGAATCTTTCTATTCGGGGTAAGTAACTAATGAATCTTTCTATTCGGGGTAAGTAATCTACCGAATCTTTCATTCTGGGGTAAGTAACTAATGACCTTTCTGTTCGTGTAAGTAACTAATGAATCTTTCTATTCGGGGTAAGTAACTAATGAATCTTTCTGTTCGGGGTAAGTAACTAATGAATCTTTCTGTTTGGGGTAAGTAACTAATGAATCTTTCTGTTTGGGGTAAGTAACTAATGAATCTTTCTGTTTGGGGTAAGTAACTAATGAATCTTTCAATTCGGGGTAACCACGAATCTTTCTATTCGGGGTAAGTAAATTCAATGAATCTTTCTATTCGGGGTAAGTAACTAATGAATCTTTCTATTCGGGGTAAGTAACTAATGAATCTTCTGTTCGGGGTAAGTAACTAATGAATCTTCTGTTTGGGGTAAGTAACTAATGAATCTTTCTGTTTGGGGTAGTAACTTACGAATCTTTCTGTTCGGGGTAAGTAACTAATGAATCTTTCTGTTTGGGGTAAGTAACTAATGAATCTTTCTGTTCGGGGTAAGTAACTAATGAATCTTTCTGTTTGGGGTAAGTAACTAATGAATCTTTCTGTTTGGGGTAAGTAACTAATGAATCTTTCTGTTCGGGGTAAGTAACTAATGAATCTTTCTGTTTGGGGTAAGTAACTAATGAATCTTTCTGTTTGGGGTAAGTAACTAATGAATCTTTCTGTTTGGGGTAAGTAACTAATGAATCTTTCTGTTTGGGGTAATCAATGAATCTTTCTGTTTGGGGTAAGTAACTAATGAATCTTTCTGTTTGGGGTAAGTAACTAATGAATCTTTCTGTTTGGGGTAAGTAACTAATGAATCTTTCTGTTTGGGGTAACTAATGAATTCTTCTGTTTGGGGTAAGTAACTAATGAATCTTTCTGTTTGAATGGGAGGTGGGGGGAGGGGGTCGGTTCATTTTCAGAAGCCGTGACGGACGTGTGGCAGTGTGGCAGTGTGGCAGTGTGGGGCTCCATTGACCCCCCAGCCCACGGTGTCCTCAGTGCCAGCTGACACATCGGCTGTAGTGAGGATGGTAAAAAATAATAGAGGGGGCGTGATAGAACTTTCTCAATATTTATTTGACGGAACATCGCATCTTATTCAAATGTATGATACATCCAATGAAAGTACTTGAGTGATAGATGGGACTTGAACTAGATATGCCATATAATTACAGGGTTGTATTTAAATTTTGAAATATGAAAGAGAAAATTTTAGACAGCTAGATTCTTTCTTTTTTTAAATAGGAGGGATATCAGACAGATTTGCGAAGTCCCTGTAATGAAATAATAAAACCTCAAGACTCATGAACCACTAATGGACGGCTTGCAGTGCCCCGTCTTTCTCACCCCCTACCCATAGCTGATACTGCAATGACCTTGGAGGTCAGATCGACTGTCGACTTGACCGCACGGCTATTCCTTCCCCCCCCTTTTTCCTCAAGACATATAGAAAGGTTAGTTTTTGTTATCTTGATTTTACACGGGAAAGACAGTGAGATAGACAAATTGACACTGAGATAACGTGTTTATTTCTATTACACATTAACAATTTTCAGCAGTTTGAAAGAAAGAAAAATAGATGATTATTTATAATCCACGACCAGAATTCATAGGAGCCTATTCATAAAATAAGTTTTTAGCTTTGTAAATTCATATGGTTTTCTCAGTAATAATACGACAAGATTTTTTGCTATGTGCTAGTATCGCTACTAATATTTCGATGTTAACAAACAAAACTACACCTGCAGACGTAGTAAATCTGACAGTAATTCGTAAGTATCTTCAGATCAATGTGGCCCGTGCTAACATTGAACTTATGTGAAATAAATACACCAGGTGTACTTTCCCTTGTTTTAACGAAAACAAAATTTTTTTTGAAAGTTTCCTGTAATTATAAATCTTTTTTTGTTTTAATTATTATGAAGAAATTAATGATTGTTTGTTTTTCTTTTGTCGGTGTTCATTTATTTAACAATTATTCTGATAACTCATCGATTAAAAATTTTGATGGAATGAATTTGAAATACACATTTGCTTATCATTCTCCTCCTCCCCGGCCGCAAAACTAATTTTCACAATATCTTAGCGCGAAATGAAACCCACGGTTGATAATACATTTAACAAGCTATCAATGTTAACATTACTCAAAATGTTAACATTACTCAAATAAGTTTTTTTTTTTTTTTTTGATTTGAAAAAAAAATATAATTATCGGTAAATTATAAATCAACAGAATCTATGCCATTAAAATTATAACACCGGGCATCTACAATTAATATTTCCCAATTATTGCATATGCGATTTTGCAAAAATAAAAAAAACCTGACCCTGAAATTACCTCTTGATGCCTAAATTATACTAATTAACTCCCCCACCAACCTATATAATTTGAATGTGGGTTTAAATGAGCTTTGGGCACAGGCCTCAAGGAATGTCATTTCTTTAACCATAAACTTACAACAAAGAGTCTTATTAACGGACCAAGTCTTCGCCCTACCAAGATGGATGCAGTTGCCACAAAAATTATTTTAATTAGTGTCAAATATCAGGATCGATTTCAAAAGTAATTATGTATTCTTACGTACATTATGTTTCAAAGATTACATCACAGCTAGCTTACAGTATTAACATTTTAGACAAATGCATATTTGAGGAACGTTAGGTATACCAGCTAGATTAAATATGCCCAATCATGAGCGCAATATAGGCCTATAAGTATTTTTGTAAAAACAAAAATATTTATTACAGTTTTGGTTTGTTAGTTTTTGAGCAGTGGTTTTACTGTAAGACATAAATGAAACACTCTGTCTATCTGTACGTGTATAGTTTATAGCAATAGCTATTTATAAACGAGGACGGTGTCTTTACTAAAAGTATTTTATTGCACGAATATAGTGAAATGCTATTCCTGTTAATTTCATACGCCATTAACGTTCATTCACGTTCCAAATTCACGTAAAGGAAACGTTAACTTATTTGATTTATTGGGCTATATATACTTTATTTCATGGACTAAATGTCACATATGCAGATTTATTGTTTTACCTTCATTTATTTATTGATTGATTGCACTATCTTTTTTTCGGGAAATTTTTTTTGGTGCTAATGTAGTTTAGAGTGTGAATTTATCTTTAAGTTGTTTTTCCTTATGGTTTTCACTGTCACCAATTAATACATAGGCTTACTTAAACTGTAAATTGACTCATAGAGGACTTGATAAATTAGCATTGAAAAAAATGTGTTATTTAACTCTTAATCGACGGTATGTTTGGTCATTTTTTATTACCAAACAGGTGTCCTTACATTTTGAACTATATTGTCTGTTTCCTTTATAGCCCATATATGTGTGATATATCATTTTTTTCTACTTTGAATAGGCTTTAAAACTGTGCAGCTTATTTTTGTGAAAATGAAACTTGATAATATTTTTTAAAAAAAGAATTTAACAAAAACAAAATTATTTTTTTTAAAGTGTACAAACAGCAATAAGACAAAAAACAAGTATTAAAAACAAAAACATTTGTTCAGACATTTTATTAATCGACATATATTTCTGAAAGGAAATATTCAGTTATCAATCAATTCTTCAAAAAAATAAATGTTTGTTGACTTTTTTTCAAATATGTATATTTTCCTTTAATTATTCACATAAAAAATCTAATTTTAAGAAAAACGCAAAAATGTAGAAAAAAAAAAGTTTTCTTTATTAAAAAAGACATAATGCACAGTGTGTTTAGAGCCTAAATTCTCACTTTTTTTGACAAAATGTCAAAAAAGTGAGGGGTATGGCCTTATGCGCGCCTGTGTCGTGAGGCTACCTTGTGGTGTTTTTTCTAAAAAAGTTGAAAAAAATGTTTTTGGTCAGTTTTGAATGTTTTTATATTTTTTTTTTTTTGATTTAGCGAGTGTTAGTTTCATCTTTGTCACTAGATTTAAGTTCTTTTCCACTAAATAATGAGAATCTGAGTCCATTTTAATTTAGTCGAAGTGACTGACAAAAATGTAATCAAATCAAAATGACGTTCGGTGCCGGTCAACTGATAGTGTTATTTTATTTGCGAGAATTAGGAAGTTCAATAAAAAATAAATAAATATTTTTTATTAGAAAGTATTTAGAATGCATTTTTTTAATAAAAATATTACATTTGTAATAAAAATATTTAAAAATAATATTTTTCATGGTTTGACTTTATGGATCACTAGAGTCACATTTTAATGTATGCCGTTTGTTGGGAGTTAAATACCACTATACTTGTTATGATATAAATAAATTCTCTAGATTCCAGTTAAAAAATAGTAATACATTTCATAACAATAGTTTAATGCATTTCTTCAGCTCAATGCTCGAAGCCCGACAGCTATTATCATTGGGGTAACTTTCTTATGTTATTTGACTTGTGCGACTTATATGGATCAGTGATGTCCGACGGTGTCAACGACGAGCAGCTGGCGACTGCCATGTCTGTCTTCACCAAAATCCTCAGCCCCACCGTCCAGAGCTTCGCCATCCTGTCCAACCTGCTGACCGTGGCGATCTTCTACAGGATCGGGCTGACGGACAGTGTCAACCTGACCTTTCTGGCCCTGTCCGTGTCAGGATCTGGGCTACGTGCTGCTGGATGCGGTTTACACCGCCTGCCTGTTGGTGGCCACGTCGCCATGGCAACGGGCAGCCCGTCAGCATGTATCCTCATGTAAGTAGCATCCAATGTTCAGTACATGTTCCTGGACACCTCCACCTGCCTAGAGACCTACCTGGCCGTCACCAGGTGCTGCTGCGTCGCCCTGCCGCTAAGGTTCAAGAACATCTTCCGCTCCCGGGCGGACCACGGCTGTCATCGTGTTCGTTTTCACATGCACCGTCGTCTTTAGGACCCTTCTTCTCGTCCATCGGTCTCACCTGGCAGGTCACCTCCTTAACCAATTCTACGAAGATGACGTTTCACGCAAGCGGGCAGTTCCAATCCCCTTTAACTGGGTAGAGCTGTATGTGGCTCGAACCATCTGCCCTGTTATATTTCTCTCATCTGCACCATCTGCTCAGCGATACTTGTCCAGATCACTTATTAACGCTTCGGTTAAACGCAAATTAATGACGCGTACGTTCAATAACAACAGAGATTTGCAGGAAGCTAACGAGAAACTGCCAGCTTAAAGGGACTCAGCTCTAAAGAAATTCAGTTGGTCAAGGCAGTGGCGCTGATAATAATTCTTCTGGGCAATGTGTTGATAATGCTTTTGATGTTTCTATATCTCAAGCGTAGAGCCGGATCTGTTTCGGTAGAAAGTATAGCTCTATATTTGGCGTGGTGACGGGTTGTCTTGAATCTAGTTATCACCACACATTGCGGTTATAAGATACTGATTTATTACAGATTCAACTCGATTCAGATCTGTGCTGCTTGATTTAATTCAGTTAAATCACTGACCGTAATTAAATGTAGCCTAACAACAAAGAAATACACTCAATTCGAACGATATATACTATGATAATAAAACATTCTGTGCCATTGAAATTTAAGACGTAGCAATGACATGGATATAATGATGCTCACAAGGATATTAACTAAGAAATTATTGAACCAGCTGCAAATTGTCCAACGCGATGATTTTTTATTAATATTGAGGAAGGTCCCAGACTTTTGTTTTTGTTTGCTCATTGAACGATCTCGTTTGATTTTAGTAAATTCATGTTTTATTTATTAGTTTGTATACAATTTTTAAGTGAGACAGAGGTTTATGGTAAATAACATACACACAAAATAAACACATTGTAGGGGAGACCGGGGATAAGATGACGAACGGGGCAAGATGAAAAACGTCTTAATTTTGAACTTTTCTATAAGTTGGCAGGTGCATCAGCCGGTCAATAGTGGCTTCCTATCGACCGTTTGTTAAAAAATAGCGAAACTCGATGAAACGTCTATTTTTGTGTCGGTTGTGAAGCTTTTTTTTTTTACCGCTGCCACGTTAGAACCTTTAAGCACGAGTAAATAAGCTCTTGCTGCAGAAACGGGTAAGATATTTCTGCTTCCTCTTTCATATTTATGAATAGCGTAATTCAAATACTACCTATTACCACGAATAAATGTCAAATAATTGTCGTTTTCATGGCAATTAAAACGAATATTTAAAAACAGACAGTACGGGTCAAGATGACGAGGGCAAGATGACGAGCTCGTCATAATTATATTATAATTATAGCTTGGGATATGGTAAGACACTATAAGAAGAAATCCTCAAGAGACGAATGGAACAAAGAGTCTATGGCCTCTGCTCTTCAAAATGTTAAAGAAAGACATATGAGCTGCTTAACTGATGTAAATGCATTTAACGTATCTGATAGTTTCGATTTTTGCCAGAAAACGAATGCTTCCTGAACTTGTAGAAAGAGCCCCACCAGGAACTGTAGGATTGCAGTGATAATTATATGACAATGATGTCTTCTTTTTATCTTTTTTAGCACTTCTAATTACACGTGAAACCAGGGAAAGAATCTCCTGCCCTGTTGATTATTGCCAACCACAAAACTCACATAACTTTGAAGGCCATTCTATATTGCAGAGAGAAAAACATCATCATGGTTGGGTTACCGCCTCACACATCACATCATCTCCAGCCCCTTGACGTCATTTTTCGGCCCATAAAAGGTCAACTATAGCAAAGCATGTGACAACTTTATGGTCACTCATCCAGGACAACCTATCACAGACAAAAAGTATTGGCGAGCTTTTGAGGACTGTATACTTCAAAGCAGCTGGTTGGAAATGTCATTATTGAGTTTAGGGAATGTGGGATCGAGCCTCATAATCCCCTTGTGTTTAATGAACATGACTTTGCTGCTGCAACTACTTCGACCATAAACATTGTTTTTGATGAAACTGAGAATAATGGTGTTAATCCTTAGACCCTGTCAGTAGAAAACCAAATTATAAAACCTCCAGAAGAACCAAAAACTTAACGCAAATGAGATAAGATCTGACAAATCAAGAGCCTAGTAGCTTTGATTTCAAACCATTGCCTAAAGCAAAACGATGTGAGAGAAAAGGAAAAAGCAAAAACTGAGCTCGAGCATTCTATCAAAGAAATGTTACAACCAAGGGAAAATCAAAAGGAAGAACAGAAACATTTAAAAAACAGAGAAAAGAAGTCGGAGCTAAAAGGTAGTAAAAAAACTTGAACTAGAAGTAAGTTCCTGCAGGCCTAAGTCTTACAATAGCCGTGCTCAAGAACGCCAGTCAAGCATCAACTTCAAATGGTGTAGTTATAAACTGTCCTGTTTGTGAAGAGGAATATTGTGACCCCCAACAGAAGAATGGATCCAGTGCTGTAAATGCCAAGAGTGGTGGCATGAGGACTGTTCCAATTATGAAAATGTCATTTTTATTTGTGAATATTGTTAGCTGCACAACTTATTTTTTTACTATGCTACAATGGATAACGCTTAGTTTGATACATTGTAAGATGTAAAAATACATGTATCATTTGTTAAACCATGTAACATATTAGAAAATAAAATGTGTTCAACTTTATCTTAGGTGTTGTCATCTTGCCCCATGGCAAAGTCATCTTACCTTGGCTATTGGGGCAAGATGGAAATTTGGTATGGTTTGGGAAAATAAAATCATACTGGGACACTTATTTGAAAATGAAATTGTAATATATGTAATACCACAAATGGTTAATCTAAAAGTTCATGTAAAATTCATTTTACTATCCTAAAAATAAAATCAATAAACACCTTAAATTGTTAACATAGCTGTTACGGGTCCTTATGATGATAATACTTGTAGAAGGTGTAATAATCAGACAACACAAATCACGAAGTTAACTACTCCAGTGAAGTAATATCAAACAATCATTTAATTCTTGAATATGAACTGACATAAAGGTGAATCCAGGAGGAGTACAATAGCAACTGTAAACATGCATCCATCTATATCGATGCCCAAAGCTAGAATCTAATAATAAGATATCCGCATCCTATGATGCACAGAGCTCGACTGATTATAAACAAAAACCATGTGCTCCCTACTGTCGGTTTTAATATACGCCGTTTGTACCAAATGACGTATACACTAAAGCTCCCAATATTTACAGCTTAAGATGGCGGAATGGCGCCATGGATACTGTGCTGGGCGGAGTTTACCAAATTGCGTCATCACGCTTAGACTATATTATTTCTCCACAATAGCCATCTTGCCCAGGTCTCCTACACACACACACACACACAAACACAAAGTACACACAAACAAAATGTACACGCAAACACAATGTACACACACACACACACACTCAAGCATTGTTCTCATTGCAGAAATAAACGTTCAAAAATTTGATTTAAAATGTACCACTGGGTCCGCCTGGCACACTGGAACCACTGGACACATTGGGACCACTGGACACACTAGGTCCACTGGACACATTGGGACCACTGGGTATACTAGGGTCCACTGGACACATTGTGACCACTGGGCACACTGGGTCAACTGGGCACATTGGGACCACTGGGCACACTAGGTCCACTGGACACATTGGGACCACTGGCACACTAGGTCCACTGGACACATTGGGACCACTGGACACACTGGGACCACTGGACACATTGAGACCTCTGGGCACACTGGGTCCACTGGACACATTGGGACCACTGGGCACACTGGGACCACTGGGCACACTGGGTCAACTGGGCACATTGGGACCACTGGGCACACCTAGGTCCACTGGACACATTGGGACCACTGGGCACACTAGGTCCACTGGACACATTGGGACCACTGGACACACTGGGACCACTGGACACATTGAGACCTCTGGGCACACTGGGTCCACTGGACACATTGGGACCACTGGGCACAATTGGGACCACTGGGCCACTGGGTCCACTGACACATTGGGACCACTGACACACTGGGTCCACTGACACATTGGGACCACTGACACACCAGGTCCACTGCACATTGGGACCGCTGGACACACTGGGACCACTGACACATTGGGACCACTGGACACACTGGGACCACTGGACACATTGGGACCACTGGCACACTGGGTCCACTGGACACATTGGGACCAATGGGCACACTGGGTCCACTGGACACATTGGGACCACTGGACACACTGGGACCACTGGACACATTGGGACCACTGGGCCATTGGGACCACTGACACATTGGGATCACTGGGCACACTAGATCCACTAGCCACTGGGCACAGACTGGTTGAAACGGACTTTGACGACGTATTAATGGGATCCATTTCGGAAATATGGCTCACACTGTACACAAAAACAAGGGGGGGACAATGCACATTTCTACTCAAATTAAATTGTCCCAAAGCTAAAAAAAAAAAAGCTTCAATTTTTGTATTAGTAAACACATAGAGACAAAACAAACAAGCAAACAAACAAACAAACAAACAAAAACAAACACAAAAACCAAACAGGAAAAAATTAAACCGATAGTAAGAAAAATAACACTGACTCAACTTGCATATCTGAATTCAATTGATACACAACTGTCCACTCGGTCATTTACTAAATGTTCTACTACTCCACATATCCACTTGGGACATAAGACTTCTGTTAAATGCGTTTCTCCTGGAGAGGAAAGCGCAGTGAGTATGTATCGGCAGAGGATGTCTGTGCATTCGATCTTGCAGGATACAGCTGTATTAGGTTGTTGTTGTTTTTAAGAGAGGTGTGTTTGTATGTGTTTGGGGGGCGGTGTTAGAGGTAAGAGGGTAAGTTCTGGAACCACTGGTCTAGTGTACATTATGGTAGAGGGTGCAGTCGGACATAAACCCCATAGGTAGGCAAACTAGGGCGGTTGGTAGCTCCTCCCATTCTCCGGACCCCCCCCCCCACACACACACTAAGGGGGCATCGGTCAATACGTCCCTAAATTGTCTTACATGACGCAATATTCCGGGAGGGAAGGGGGAAGGAGGGTCAAAGTGCCCTATGTTGTCAAAGGACTATTTAGATGACCAATATTTTCCAGAATCAATAATACCAGTTTTTTTTTTTTTATTTTAGGGCCTCCAAATATGTGCGGTGGAGCACAACGCCCAGCCGCGTTTAGTGGCTTTAATTAGCGTATTATGAATTATATAGTGAGGGCAGGCTATTACGCCTTAGTTATAATAGCCTGACTAAAAAAAAAGAAAAAACAAATTCCTCAGGGATCTGTGGAAGAAAACCGTTGCAGAGAGCGCTAGTGGAAATGTTTGTTTGAAAATATAAGCCACCCACTGTGCACGCCTATCAATCTCATCAGAAACCCACCCACAGTGCACGCCTATCAATCCCTTAATAGGAAAGCTACCCACTGTGCACTGCCTATCAATCCCCATTAGAAAGCCACCCACTGTGCACGCCTATCAATCCCCATCAGAAAGCCACTCACAGTGCACGCCTATCAATCCCCATCAGAAAGCCACCCACAGTGCACGCCTATCAATCCCCATCAGAAAGCCACCCACAGTGCACGCCTATCAATCCCTCATCAGAAAGCCACCCACTGTGCACGCCTATCAATCCCCATCAGAAGGCCACCCACAGTGCACGCTCATCAATCCCATCAGAAAGCCAAATCCACTGTGTACGCCTATCAATCCCCATCAGAAAGCCACCAGTGCACGCCTATCAATCCCCATCAGAAAGCCACTCACAGTGCACGCCTATCGATCCTATCAGGGAAAGCCACCCACAGTGCACGTCTATCAATCCCCATCAGAAAGCCACCCACAGTGCACACCTATCAATCCCCATCAGAGTTTACCCAGTACTGTGCACGCCTATCAATTCCCATCAGAAAGCCACCCACTGTGCACGCCTGCATCAAATTCTATCGAAAGCCACCCACTGTGAATACATTGGACCATCTGTTTCTGTCAATTCAAACGGTACGCGTTGATGAACCTTGAAATACTTGATGACGGGATAGCGCTCATATTTTAACTCATTTCTGAATCCGATGTTTAAAATTAGGAACAACTATTCGATCTGATTACATAACGGTAAATTGGTCTATGAGTCAAATAAAGAAATTGAATACTAAACAGGGCTGTCGATATTTCCCCATAAGAATTATGTTCCAACACTCCACCAAGTATCGTTGTTGCTTTTTCTGTTTCCTGATTCCGATGATAAAATATATTTAAAATTGAATTTTTTATGGTAGACCCAAACTAACCAGGTTTCAATTGGAATGTATGTTTAAATAGTAAGACTTCACATTCACTGACGTAAGTAACAGGAATTAATGAAGTCCAAGAACAGGCCTGGAATGAGTACGGTCATTTTTGCAGACTATAAAGAGTAAACAAAAGACCAAGAAGGGTGAAGGTATAAATGTTATTGGTGAGTTAACAAAACAACCAAGAAGAGTGAAGGTATAAATGATACGGGTGAGTAAGCAAAAGACCAAAAGAGGAAAAGTCTAAATGACAGAGGTGAGTCAAAAAAAAATAACCCAGAAAGGCGAAGATTGAAATGTTATAGCTGCGTTAAAATAAAAACTCAGAAAAACATAAATCGAAATGATAGGAGGAGTAGCTAATTAATTCGAGCTATATGCTTGAATGGTTCGGAGGACTCGGTGCGTGAGCTCCCTGTAAGGATGAGATAAAATCTCTTAGATCCTACAAACCAGCCAAATGGGACGGTTTATATGGGGCATTCTTTCGTCCCCACCAAAGTCGATAGTGTAATGGCCATGGAGGCAACACGGGACATATAGAGAGGACATGAAATATTCATTGGTCCTCACCGGAGATCGAACTATTGACTCTCAGGTCAGTTGGGCCTTAAGTACTTCATCGCCTACAGACTACGGTGTTCTAGGTAAGTGATGTAAAAAAAAAAAAGGTCTGGCTAGAACTGTCTCAATAGTGGTTTGATCGATAGGTCTGGTATAGAACTGTCTCACTAGTGGTTTGTCGATATGTCCGATAGAAATTCTCACTAGTGTTTTGACGATATATACTGATAGAACTGTCTCACTAGTATGGTTTGTCGATATGTCCGGATAGAACTGTCTCACTAGTGGTTTGATGATATGTCCGGATAGAACAGTCTCAATTAGTGGTTTGTCGATATGTCCGGATAGAACAGCCTCACTAGTGGTTTGACGATATGTCCGGATAGAACTGTCTCACTAGTGGTTTGACGATATGTCCGGATAGAACTGTTTCAATAGTGGTTTGACGATATGTTCTGATAGAACTGTCTCACTAGTGGTTTGATGATATGTCCGGATAGAACTGTCTCACTAGTGGTTTGACGATATGTCCGGATAGAACTGTCTCACTAGTGGTTTGATGATATGTCCGATAGAACGCCTAGTAGTGGTTTGATGATATGTCCGGATAGAACTGTTTCACTAGTGGTTTTGCTGATATGTCCGGATAGGAACTGTCTCACTAGTGGTTTGATGATATGTCCGGATAGAACTGTTTCAATAGTGGTTTGATGATATGTCCGGATAGAACTTGTTTTAATAGTGGTTTGACGATAAGTCCGGATAGAACTGTCTCACTAGTGGTTTGATGATGGTGTCCGGATAGAACTGTCTCACTAGTGGTTTGACGATATGTCCGGATAGAACTGTCTCATCATAGTTTTCCTTATTGATATGTCCGGATAGAACTGTTTCAATAGTGGTTTGATGATATGTCCGGATAGAACTGTTTTAATAGTGGTTTGACGATATGGTATTTTAAAAAAATCAACCTAATAGAAACATAGCATAATATCTGTCAATGCATCGATTATTTTGTGTGTTTACTTTTAATCAAGCTTGTAGTCTACAGAACTAGACTAGTACAATGGATACAATTACTTTCACGTTAATTCAGAAATCACAAGACACTTCGGTTGCCGTGGCTCATGTATTAATATAGAAAAAAACATACAGATCTACAAATAACCTATACATCCACAACATGAAAAATCAATGATGTAAACTAAATACACAGGTCTCATTTTAACTGCTTTATCGCTTGACTTCTAACACATTAGCTCCTATTCCCAAACATTGTCTAACACTTCCAATGATCACTCTCTTCTCATTAACTGTCCTCGTACCTGAACGAACTTCTTGATCTCACTGCTGTATTGTTACACTGTCTGACCTCTCGCTCCATTTCTCTCCCTTTTTTATCCATGCCCACTGCACAACTAGACACACTTCCCCCTCCCCCTCCCCGTGTGCTTCATACTCCCACTCACGAATATCTCAACCAACAATTGACCACTATCCATCCACCTTGACACACATATCTCCACCCCTACTAACATATGACAATATCCAAAATTATGGTAAATACAATGAAAAATTGGGAGGAATAGATAAACTATCAGGTAGATAGACCAGATTATTACATGGTCATTACATGATAATTACATGATTATTGCATGATTATTACATGATTATTACATGATAATTACATGATTATTGTATGATTATTACATGTTTATTACATGATCATTACATAGTTATTATATGATTATTACATGGTTATTATATGATTATTAATGGCTATATATTTAATTTCAACTAAGAAGACAATAATTTAGACAGACAAATTGATTTTTTTTTGGAATAGAAGGACAATCAGACCAGGACGAATCTGTGAAGTTCCTTCAAGGATGAGATATATATATACATCTCTTACACCTCGTAAACCTCTATGAGAGACGATTTTCGTAGCGCCCTTCTTTCATTCCAGCATCCCCACCATATTCGATAGTAAGAATGACCATAATTGTCAGATCGGCAGTCAAGGGCTTTACCACACGGCTATCCTTCCATTCTAGGCAGATAGAAAGGTTAATTTTTGATTTTCTTGATGAGGAACAGAAATACAGTGATTTGATTTTCTTGATGAGAAACAGAAAGACAGTGAGAGATAAACAAACTGGCACAGAGATACCATGTTTATTTATATTCTTCTTCTTCTTCCTTTTAACTCTACAGCCCATTTAGGGCCCTACCTGCCATACTACTCTTCTCTATTTTTCCGATCCATGGTTTTCTTCCTCCACTCTCTCAATTCTATGGCTTTTTTATAAGGTAGCTTCTTCTCACTTCCTCTAACCATCTGCTTCTTGGTCTGCCTTTAGATCTTTTCATTGGGTGTCGCCTTATATATTATATTACACATTTACAATTCTTCAGCAGTTTGAAAATAGAGAAACATATATGATCTTGTATACACCACAAACTAACACATTGAGTCAATTTATAAAAAACATGTTTTTCAGATTTGTAAATACATATAGATAAATATGTTTGTTTTTACTCTAAAAAAATGTATAGTCAATGGGAGATGTATCCAGACGCTTCTGAAATAATACGACAATAGTTTTATATTTGCTAGTAAAAAATTGAATGTGAAAAAATACACCTGTATTTGATACAAAGTACTCAACTGTTACAATATTTCAAATTGGACGAACTTTTTTAATGTTTCCTGTAATTATAAATATTTTTTTTTTTATTATTAAAAAGAAAAAATAATGATTCTGTTTTTCTTTTGTCGGCTGTCGTTTATTTAATAATTATTCCGATAATTTGTTGGTTTAAAATTTTAATGAATGAATTTCAAATACACATTTTTTTTTTAAAATCCTTTTTCCTCGCAAAACTTTACATCCTATATTTTTAACAAGCTATCAATGTAAACATTATTAAACAAAGTTTTTTTTGGATTTGAAAAAAGAAAATGTTCGTAAATTATAAATAAACAGAATCTATGCCACCGGAGAAATATAATTAACATTTCCAAAATCATTCAATTATTGCATGTGCGGCATGCACAAAAAAACAAAAACAAACCTACCCCGAGTTCCTCTTGATGCCTTGATTATACTAATTTACTCCACCACGCATATAGTTTGACTTGGTTTAAATTAGGCTTTTGACACAAGCCTCAGGAATGTCATTTTTTTAATGATCATCCTACGGCTAAATGTGTTATTATTAAATGAACAGAGTCTTCGCTATCAGCATTGATACAGTTTCCCAGCTTAAAATCATTATAATTAGAACCACAAAAAGTCAAAATATCAGATCAATGAAAAAGTACTCATGTGTTCTTATGGTAGATTACGTTGCAGAGATTACACCACAGCCAGTTTACAGTATTAACATTTTAGGTAACTGTATATATTTAAAGAAAAAGGTATCTAGATTAAATATGCGTTATATTTTAGTTGTTTTGTAAACAAAATTTATTCTAATTTTTTGTTTTTTTTACAGTAATTTTATCATAAACATAAATGAAACACTGTGTCTATCTATACGTGTATAGTTAGTTTATAATAATAGCTATCTATTAACGATGACGGGGTTTTAACTAAAGATGCTTTACATGACGAACATTGTGTCTATTCACTGTTAAAATTAATAAGATGAACGAAAAGGGAACGTAAACGTGTTTGATTTATTAGACTATATATACTTTATTACATGGGCTAAACGTCAGGATATGCAGATTTATTGTTTTATCGGTTATTTGTTGATGAGATTACACAATCTTTCCTTTTTGGACATTTTTTGTGCTTATGTAGTATAGCATGTATTCTATGTTTATGGTATTTTTCTCTATGACTTTATTGCTACGAATAGTTAAATAGGCTACTTTAACTGTAAATCTACTCATATAGTAATACCACTATGCTTGTTCTGAAATATCAAGTTAAAAAATAGTAATAAATATCATAACAAGTGGTAAACGTCTATTTCTAATGTATTTCTTCAGCTCAATGCTAGAAGCTGAACAGCCATTATCATTAGGGAGACTTTCTTTATGCTATTTAACTTTGTGCGCCTTATATGGGTCAGTGATGTCCATCGTTGTCAACGATGACCAGCTTGCGACTGCCATGTCCGTCTACACCAAAATCCTCAGCCCCACCGTTTAGAGCTTCGCCATCCTGTCCAACCTGCTGAACGTGGCGATCTTCTACAGGATCGGGCTGAGGACAGTGTTAACGTGACTTTTCTGGCCCTGTCCTTATCAGATCTAAAGGCGCAAGCTGCTGGACGCGGTCAACACCGCCTGCCTGCTGGTGGCCATGTCGCCATGGCAACGGAGGTGCCCGTCAGTATGTATTCCCTCATCGGCTGCATCCACTGGTACCAGTACATGTTCCTGGACACATCCACCTGCCTGGAGACCTACCTGGCCGTCACCAGGTTCAAGAACATCTTCACCTCCTGGCGGACCACGGCTGTCATCGTGTTCGTCTTCTTGTGCAACGTCGTCTTCAGGATCCCACTCTTCGTCCATCGGTCTCACCTGGCAGGTCAGCCCTTGACCAATTCTACGAAGATGACGTTTTACGCCAGCAGGCAGTTCCAACTCTTTAACTGGCTGTCATGATAAATACTTAAATCCCTTATAAATGCTTCTGGTTAAACGCAAGTTAATGACGCGCAATCTGGAAGCTAAGGAGAAAACTGCCAACTCAAAAGGACTCAGCTCTAAAGAAATTCAGTTGGTCAAGGCAGTGGCATTGGTCATATTTCTGCTGGGCACTGTGCTGCTTATGCTTTCGTTGTTTTCTTTATCTCAAGCGGCAGAGCCTGAACTGTTTCCTGGTAGGAAGTATAACTCACCCATATGCAGCCAGAGCTGTTCGAATCTAGTTATCACCACACATTGCGGTTATAATATACTGATCTATTACAGATTCAACTCTCGATTCAGAGCTGTACTGCTTGATTGAATTCAGTTAGATCACTGACCGTTATAGTACACCCATGGCGTGGTGACGATTGTCTTTAATCTAGTCATCACCACAATTTGCTGTCATAACATGTCACGATTTGTTACAGATTCAACTCTCGATTAAGAGCTTTACTGCTTGGTTTAATGCCGTAAGATCACTAGCCATAATTAAATGTAGCCTAATAAAACACACACACACACACAAAATTATTAGAACGATATAGGCTTTGATCGTAAACATCTCGTGCCAATGAAATTTAAGTCGAAGCTAGACATGGATATAGTCATGTCACAAATTTATTTACTAAGAAAATTATTGAACCAGTTGCGATTTGTTCAACGGTATGATTTTTCATTAATATTTAGGAAGTTCTCAGACTTTTGTTTTTGGGTGCTCATTAAACGAACTGTATTATTTTAGTAAATTCATGTTTTATTTATTTATGTTTACACATTTGTTTTCAGAAGTGAATGGTAAATAAGACACACACACAAATAAACACAATGTGTACACATACACATACAATGTACACACGCACACACACAAACACAATGTACACATAAAAACACAATGTACACACACGTGCAATTGGTACACACACAAACACAATGTAACATAAATATACCACGCACATACAAATAAACACAATTTTCACACACACACAAACACAATGTACACACACAAACACAATGTACACATACATACATGCTATCATTCTCATTCCAGTTTAAATAGCAGAAATAAACGCTAAAACATTTGATTTCCAGATGTACCACTTGGACCACTGGGTACACTGGGACCTCCCACTCCCCTCCCCCTAACAGACACACGGGGGGGCACCTGTCCATACCTCCCAAAATTGTCTTACATGACGTAATATTCCGGGGAGGGTCAAAGGGGCCTTTGTTGTCAAAGAACTATTTATATTATAGATGACCAATATTTAGATGACCAATATTTAGATGACCAATATTTAGATGACCAATATTTAGATGACCAATATTTAGATGATCAACATTTAGATGACCAACATTTAGATGACCAATATTTAGATGATCAATATTATAGATGACCAATAGATGACCAACATTTAGATGACCAACTTTTAGATGACCAATATTTAGATGACCAATATTTAGATGACCAACATTTAGATGACCAATATTTAGATGACCAATATTTAGATGACCAATATTTAGATGACCAACATTTAGATGACCAATGTGTGGGTAGAGCACAACGCCAAGCCGCTTTTACTTCCTCACCTTAAGTCAGGTGCCCATATGAACGGCGGTGGGGTGGAAGGGGCTTGAATCAGTTTTCGCCAGTTCCTGGAAATAAATTCTAGGTTCTAGCTGAGGATCGATCCCTGCTCTCTCATGTCGACAGTGGACGCCCTTCTTGGCCATCCGCCCCACAATTATAGCTATTGTTACAACTCTTAAAAATTCTGTTTATAAAATCAAACAGAACACAGGCTGGCGTGGGTTCCAAGAGTATTTACTAATATCTATAAAAACAACAACAACGGCAACATGGCCACTCGGCTTACGTGGGCTTTACGTCACCAGTCTCTACTGCGTCATCGCGTTCACTCCGTAGACATAAGGTGCGCACCGAGAGGGTCGTAACACTATATATATATATATATATAGTCTTCTTACATAAAGTGTATACAGCCTAAACTTTCTATAAATAAAATTATTAAATCATCTATAAACAAAATGTATAGTCAATCTATAAGCCAAATATATTCAATATAAACTCATATATGAATGAATTATTCACTAAACAGGTTTCAAAAAAGTTACCAGTTTAATGTAAGATTTCTAGGACACCTATATTAGTTGGGCGTTTGAATAGTATAATTTATTTATTACATTAGATGTTTACAAATGTTTTCATCGTCCACACATGTAGTTATCAGTTTCAATGTTACTAGACTCTTAAAATAAATCATGGTATTATAGACTCGAATGACATGACTGAATTCTCCTTTTCAAATTATTTTAACATTGCAACATATTAACCGTGTGTTTTTTTTAATAATATAATTCTCTTTAGAGAATAATAACAAATTAAGAAAGTCAATATTTTAGGTGTATAAACATTTTTATTCATTCTCATTTGTACATATAAAAACAATCAAAAGAATAACAGTATCATATTTAATTTACTTCATATTGAACGTCTTAAACAAGTAAACATGTATTACAAATATAATAATCAACACTGTTATGATGGTCAATGATGTAAATGACCACGGCGAAATGCTTTCCTTCAGATAATGTCACTTGCATCCAGATACATATTATATATGTCAGCATATGTTTATTAGTTCTAGTATGTTTCATTGACACTTGATTCTTTATGTAAGGTTCTTCGATGACTTTTTTAGTAACTGTCAAGCTGCTATTAATAATGAAAGACACAATGATCATTTGATTGAATTGTTCGGACACGCATTTGTGAACACAACGGATATGGTTATTATGGGTTGGTAGATTCATTGTTTACTATTTTGTCAATTGGTAGCAAATAACATAAAAATGTGAATTTTGGATATATGTCAGTGTTTTAACCTTGCGTAAGAATTAACTCGAACAGCGCTTCTGAATGATGAAGTTTAATGCCATCTATGGTCTTTGCGGCAGTATTCCTGAACTTGGTAACACGGCTTCGGGTTTGAATGGTCTTTGCGGCAGTATTCCTAAAACTTGATAACACCGGCTTCGAGATTGAATGGTCTTTGCGGCAGCATTCCTGAACTTGATAACACTGGCTTCGGGAGTTTGAATGGTCTTTGCGGTAGTATTCCTGAACTTGATAAGACTGGCTTCTAGTTAGAACCTCTAATCTTTTAGAAACTTCCCTCCACAATAGCATTGTAAGGATATGTTATAGCTGTTTATTTGATTTTTGTGAAGTTGGGGTGAGATTCTACAGCGAAACTAAGTTACAGACGCAGGTATTAAGTTATTCAGTGAAATGTCTCATAGGAAAGAAACCACATGGCGGAGCATTGAATCCAATAACGTAAAGTCTTTGTTTTAAAAAGTTGGCTAGAAAATTATCATTGAAACAAAAGATTATAAAGATCAACTTGGTAAGAGGTTAAATGATGTAAAGATGAGATTTGAAAGACGATTTGAGAACACCATCTATATTGACATGATACTAGGTGATGTCAAAGAGAGGTTTCAGTGACTAGCGGACAGAGAGCATCATCAATATTGACATGATACTAGGGTGATGTCGAAGAGAGGTTTCAGTGACTATTGCGTGACAGAGAGCATCATCAACATGGGCATGATACTAGGCGATGTCAAAGAGAGGTTTCAGTGACTAAATTGACTTGAAGTACGAGTCTGGATCACTAGACAGACCGGTCGTACGTAATCAACTACAGTGTTGGAGGTGGTTCTGACTGATGGAGTCTGGGCAACTCGTTGTTGCTGTTGTCACGAGACTAAAGTGCGTGTTGGATGTCAGAGCTGCAACCCAGACTAGTCAACCAGGTCTTTGTGATAGAATGTGATGCAGGTGTAACAATGGTGTTACAATGGTGTAACAATGGTAAGCCAATGGTGTAACAATGGTGTTACAATGGTGTAACAATGGTGTAACAATGGTGTAACAATGGTGTTATACAATGGTGCAACAATGGTGTAACAATGGTGTTACAATGGTGTAACAATGGTGTAACAATGGTGTTACAAGAGCAATGGAAGTGTCATTTAAACGACATTAGTAGAGGATATCTGTCTTTTGCTGAAATCTTGAATGACGCTTCAACCAATGTGATGTATGGAGGGAAGGTCAGATTTAACTACACTATACAGTGGCGTCACTATGGTTGGTGTCACTATGGTTGGAAATACATGGTGCGAAAAATTCAAGATGTCACCCTCCTCTCCCGCAATGGTGCACATTGACTTTTTCTTCACTAGAGAATTAGCTTTAAAATAATTCCTAGCGATAATAAACGACAGTATTACTGACCGTATTTCAGAAAGATGTATATTACTTTTCATGAAACTGTGTTTGTAAACTACGTCTCCAATGTCAAGAAACCACGTGACTGCATGCGTCCTTTAAGTCCAGGTTGAATCGAGCAGCTTTGAACTGTATTCATTTACCTGGGCCCAGACTCTGCGTGGTGAAATTCGGTGCTACTACTCTATATTGGTGACATCCTGTGCTACTTATGCATGGTAGTACCCTATGGTACTGATCATGTTTTTTAGCTATGGTCGGTTATAAAACCGACAGTACCGAGATCAGTCACTGCGATGAGCAACAATATACGCTGAAAGTCAACAAATGGACCATTTATAAAAGAAAAAATTCGTCACAGGGTAAAAATCTCGGTGATCACTTTGAATACGTCACATTCGTACCGATGAATACTTTGATACGTCGTCTTGGCTGTGCCGCAGGTCCGGCTGCTGGCAAGGTGGTGTAAGTATTCCACTTTAGAAACTGTAATATTTTAACGGAGGCTGTTAGCCGATAAAGCTTAGCGAAAAGAAATTGACGAGTGTTTCAAAAGAAACCCGCCAAGACCCACCTGATTTGTAAAACTGAAAGAAATGTAAAGCAATTTTGAGAAAATCTCACCCAACTCATTTTTTTTGTTAATATTCACGTAAATTTAAACCAATTGAAAAGATCTAAAGATCCAAATATCTATGTTTCAGCAGACCATAGCAGTCAAAGCGAAATAATGATGGTAGTCTGAGTAATCAAGTCAGGAGCTAAGGAACAACCCTGTTGACTGTGAACCACTGATCCCTAGGATAGATTACTTCACCTTTCCGGGTGGTTTTTCAATTGATCCTGTTTCTTTAAGCGCAGAGAGAAAGGAACAGAAAGATTCCGACTGTATGTGAGTGGTAAAATCTCAAAATCCTTCAGTTTACTATTTAGTCTGAAATATCTTCTTAAAGTTTTTGCAATGTATTAACTTTTTTCCTTATCCACGAGCCACATTTTATAAAATTCTTTTGCTTTGGAAAGCAAGATGCAATGCTGTGGTATAGGAAAGAGTAAAAAGCAAAAAAATATAAAACTTTTTTTACAACCTGGGATAATTTTGACCTCCTGATTCCAATGTGTTGTTGAAATCACATGTCATATCTTCAACCCTCATAAAGCTGAAGATTTTTTCCAGTTTTTTTCGCTTTTGTTGAAGCCTTGAATAGTAGCAAAATGACTTTGATACATTTCTAAATATGTTTTCCATAATGATTGAAATGAGCTTTTTACAACCACAATGTATAATTAGTTTGGATATATTTCGGGCTTTGGTTACTGTAGCGTATTAAGCTGTTTGGGTAAAGTTTAGAATAAATTTAAAAAAGCAAGTAAGATCTAGGACCGCAGTTCTCAACCAGTGGTATGTGTACCCCAAGGGTATGGGAAAGGGTATGCAGCAACATATACTTTAGTCTAAAATAACCAAGGGGCTTTAAAGAAGGTAGATATTTTGCTGCATGACTCATCACTGGACCACTTGCCCAAGTACCAGATTAGAGTAGGTGGTCACATCCAATTATGAAATTAAGTACCTTTATTTGTGAACTTACTAGTGAGGGGTACCTGCAGATACTTTAGCAACTAGTGCGGGGTACCTGCAGATACATTAGCAACTAGTGAGGGTACCTTCAGATACTGGCAGCTAATGGGGGTACCTTCAGATACTTTAGCAACTTAGTGAGGGTACCTTTAGATACTTTAGCAACTTAGTGGAGGGGCTACCCAGTATTCCCTTAAGCAACTAGCGCTGGGCAACTCAAGTAGATACATTACAACTAGCGAGGGGCTCATAGATATTTCTACAAATAGCGAGGGGTACTGCAGATATTTTAGCACCAGTGAGGGGTACTCAAGGCAGATACCTTTACACCAGCGAGGGGCACTGCAGATACTTTCTACAATCCTTGGGTAAAGTGCGTGGAAAGGGTTGAGAACTGATTATCTAGGAATTAAATGCTATTATGGCATTATTGCCTTTTATCATTCCAAACATGTATGCTAGTAGACTTTCTGAAAAAGATAATTTATTTAAAATTTGTTTCATCAGTTTTCTTGAAAGATGATGCCCTGGGTTTTACCCAATCTTATATTGCCTTCAACTTTTATTATTTTGTATTTACATTTTTGTGTTTATTTTATTAAAAGACATACTTACTTTTCAAATGGGGTGATTTATTTCCTCTATCTAACTATGACTTTGACAACTACAACAAAATCAGATCTTAAAAAGCGATGTATTCCGCTAAATTTGGAAAATATATATAATGATAGCAGAAATCGGTCAGAAACCATAAAATCAGGAGAGAATTCATAAGATCTGGAGGCCTCGTGTTAGGCAACGCTGTACTAACAAAGAAATGCTTACACATAAATTAAAATGGCAGTTGTTATTTTTTTTGTCTGTAAGAAATGTTAAAAAGGTTTTTTTTTTAAAAATAAGATGATTTTAATTATAATGTTTTTCAATAATTGTTGGGGATCAGATGCTTTAAAATTTTTCAGCAATTAATGTTTTCTAACCACCATGATTAAGAACCACTATATTCTCATAATGGCTAATCAGCACATTCAAAAGTGTGTTGTACAAGTTCTTCATTATTTATTTCATAGCAACATGTGTGCTCATCATCTTTTTAGTTTAGTCTGTTTTTTTTTAAATTTTGTTTGCTATTTATTAAACACTACTGTATTGATTGGTGGAAGACATATCTATAACCTGTGCTTTGTGGATGATATAGACCTGATGGGCGAAAGCATAAGCAAACTTCAAGATCTTATCACCAAACTAGTAAATGGGCCATGCCTGTGGTAAGAAAGTGAGTACCGAGAAGAGCAAATGATCAACACTACAGTTGGAAGCAAGGTAGAAATAGCCATGAATGGATAATAATAAAACTGAAAGTGGTGGACAGCTTCAGGTACATAGGCTCAACTCTCCTCAAGATGAATCTTGTGCTTCTGAGTTTCACATTTGAATGTCAACAGCTATGGCTGACATTACCAGTCTTGATAATATCTTGAAAAGCAAATCCTGCACTAAGTACAGGATGAATAAGTCAATGGTAATTCCCCATCCTGCGCTATGGGTGTTAATCATGGACTGCATACTGTGGTAGAAAGAGGGATACAGGCATTTGAGACAAAGTCTCCGCAAATGAAGCCACAGACCAACTCTTCAGTCAAAGAGAGGATAAACAGCCTGGTGGCCTTCAAAAATCACACCTGTCTACAGTTAAAACGCAAAAATTGACATGGCTTGGTCATGTTTCTAATCACAATACCCTTAGCAAAATTATAATGTTGGGTACCATGCAAGAAGCTTGAAGGAGATCCCATCCTAGAAAGAACTGGATGTTCTATATTAAAGAATGGACTAGCCAAAATGTAGCGACTCACTAGTGAACAAACAACAAAGAGAGAAATGGAGATATATATCCACCGTACTGTTCCAGAAGTTGTTAAAGGGACAATTCATAAAATATAAAGTAAATTTGTTAACTCCCCGCATATACATTTATCTGTATGGTCAATATACTCAAGTTCTTTATTGTTGTTTTTTTTCTTGATGAATGTTTATGTTGGGATCTCTTTTTATTAAGTTTTTAAAAAAACTCGATATTTTTAAAGTCACATTTCTTTTCTGTTGATAAGGAAAACATACTTATAATCTAAATATTTCTTGGCCATAGTTTTGTTTTATAAATTCTTTTTATATTAAATCTGAAATATTCAGGACTCCTGTAAAGCTTATGAAGTACAAAATGAATTTCTTACAAAAGAGATTCTTGCACTAAATGAATTAAGACAGCATGATGAAACCAGACAAAAAATTCTCAAAATGTAAGTTGAACATTTCTCTAAAGTCTTTCTTACATTTCTTTGAACATGTTTTTCTTGCTGATGTTTTCAATTAATTAATATTTATATTATCTAGGAAAACTATGTATAAAAATACACTGAAATATTTTTTCCAGGAATATTGCAAAACTAGAAGCTCAGTATTATCAGACTAGAAGCAAATATCTTTATCTGTTAAATGAGAAACAAGTACCAGTCAGAGGTGAGCTGGTTTTGTTGATTTTTTTGTATTGTTTCTTAAATAGTCAACAAAATGAATGGATTTTAATTTTTTTAGTAGTTGAAGTAAATGTTTTTCATAATTTTCTTATTTTTTAAATAATATTCTGTAATAGTGGAAAATTTATAACAGTGGACTTTATGGTCAGGTAGAAATAAAGTTTTGATACTTTCAAGATATCAAGCTTCTAACTAAACATAAATAAGAGTCTATACAAAATTATTAGTTTTATAAAGCGTAAATATTTTTAATATTTGTTTTAGTGTGTGAATATTTTCAGTATATAACAATAAGCTCACTTGCTTTTAATTTAAAAGCTTTAGTATGTGAAATGACATATCCCTATATAATACAGAACAAAGTGAAATAATTTATAATATTAATAACATTCCTTAACTAATCACATATTTCACCAAAAGTCAGGTCAAATAACTAACTTTCAGTCCTAATGAAATTATGTTTGTCTAGCTCAGGGATTGACACAATTTGTTCATAAATTTGACAGAAGGGCAAGACCACGAGCTAATGTTAAAAAGGTTTTATATTTAGTAATATAAATTAAACTTGCAGGCCAAATCAAAGTGCCAAATAGTCCATGCTTGGCTAGTGGGCCGTAGTTTGCGCATGTAATCAGCTGTAACTATTTGTCTAAATCTAGTCAGGTCAACAAGTCCTATTTGTCACATTTTTGTCTTTCCTTACCCACTATGCTGTTGGTCTTTGATGCCATTCCTCTGAACCCAAATATGTTCAAAACCCTTTCCATTGTTGTCATTCTTCTATATGAGTGCTTCTCAAACTTTTTGAAGTCACGGCCCCCTTGGAACGCCAATCAATATGCCGCGCCCCCCCCCCCTATTTTTTTTTTTTGGTCTAGATTGCTTAAATTTATAATTTTAAACTTCTATATGCAAACTTTTACTAGTCAATACATGCTTTTTCTAATGTTAACAATGAAAGAGTGAAAAGATGCAACATATAAAATAAACTAGATTTTATTTTAAACATATATTAATACTATTTACATACAATACATTAGGTTAATTATATTGTATGTGTCACATTTTTCGAAATTCCACGGCCCCCCCTCCAGACAGTCCACCACTTTGAGAAGCACTGTTCTATATCAATGGTGACTAAATGTGGCTTAAAGCTGCATTGAAATTTGTGTGCCTCCCATTGAGTCATTTTTTTCTATTATTTCATTACTACATCTTGTTACATTGACTATGGAGTGACTCTTTCATGCTTTTTTTTTATTATATATAAAAACTGGAATATGGCTCTCATAGTCCACATGCCCTACTCTATATCCTCTTATTTACTGCAGTGTGTGTTTATATTGAAGTTGATTTTAAAAGAATGTTTAAAAAAAAGCAAATGCACTATATTTGTCATTAAACTTTCTTCCTAAGCATTCTTTGTAAAATTTGTGTTGTGTTACATTATTAAACTTATTTCTAATATTTTTTTTAGTGACTATCTTTTCATTTATTGTGGCAGTTGAGTGAGAACAAAAAAATAATATTTCTTGTATGTGAAATGTTTTTTTAGCATTAAAAAAGATTAAATTAAAAACTATTTATTGTTTAAAAAAATGAAGAATTTCACTTTAAAATTTTCATCTTTATTTTTTATCCAGCAAGTAAAATATTCACATTTAATTATAAAACCCAGGCTATGCTCTTAAATCAATATTGACTTGTCTCATTATCTTCTTTACTTTTCTCATCATAGTTGAACTTTGAACTTGTAAGAAATCTTTTGTTCACATTGGCTAAGTTGCATTCATTAGACTAAATGATTTCTTTTTTTCTCTTATTTGAATCTAAATGACACATTATTGGCTACACTGTGACAAATCTTCAATCCATCTTGTCTGTATTATTTGCTCTATTGACCTAGGTGTACCATATGGTTATCCTTTTGTCAATGAGATGGTCACAAGCTGTAAAACTTTCTATTTTGTGAAAGTTTTAAAACTATCTCATGAATTTGTAAAGTTTTAAACATTTCTTTATACATTACCTCTTAATTTATTAGTGAACAAAGGCATGATTGAATGTTCTCAAATAAGAGGATTGAAGAATTATAGAATTTAAAAACAAAATATTTAACAAATTAAATAATTGACACTGGAGAAAGGTTTACAGTATGATATTTTCTATAAATGGAATGTTTTTAGAAAATTTTCACAAAAACATTCTGTTTTTCATCTCTGTATGTGATTATCGCTAACAAAATATATTATTTTCATAACATAATAACATTTTATTGTGTAATAAAAGAAACAAACATTCACTAGTAATATCTTAAAGTGCATCTTACACATCCAGTGTTCTCGATTATATTCTTGATGAGAGTGTGAGGTGTTATTTTTCTCATCCTGTGTGTGTGACTAATTCATTTTTTTAGTTCATTTGTTTACATATATATAGAAATTTTTTTTTTGACAATTTAAATGTGGCTTTAAAATTTTATTTGTTAAGTATTTGATGTCTGACAATTCTTATAATCTTTTTATCATAGCTGTGAAGTCATATTTTTACTCATAATAAATAAAGTTATATCAGGTACATGTCCAAAAGTTCTCTTCTTTTTTAACTTTCATATTTTACTTTCACAACTTTTTTATATACTGTTATAGTCTTTTAAAATTAAAATGACTACAATAAGAAGAGTTTTTTTTTGAAGATTTTAAGTTTAAAATCAATATCACTTCAATTAGACTAAAATCTGTTCAATTTTACTTTAAAATGTTTTATACCCATTGACATTTTTTAAATTTGATATTCCTAAAATCTTAAATACTTTTTAAATTCCAAATTTAGAGAATATACTACACTATGAATATACTTCTATCATTGAAATAAACTGATCGGCAGATGTAGTCAAACAACAGCTGCTTAAAATGTTTCTTTTAATAGTTTTAATCAATACTAGTCCTTTTCAAAGTGACTTTATATTATTACGTTTGATAAAAACAAATACTATTGATGAATAAATAAACCTTTAACACAAACAGAATTTTAGAGTAGAATTATAAATATCTTTTATAAAGCATAATATTTACTTGTTTGTTTATTGTTATGGACATGTTTATGTTCTTCAACATATGTTACAGAAATAGGTGTATATATATTCATGTTGATTTTAAGCAGCTGGTGTACAAAGGTTAATAACTTAAGGCTGGTAGAGCAGTTCTCTTAATGAAAAAAATCAATAACTTTCATTCTAGCCCTAGTGTAGTGATAGATTAACACATTTCACTTAATCAGTGTTGAAATAGAATGTGGAAACAACTTAGTAGATTTAGCAGAAGTTTCTCAGGTTGTAACTTTTTTTCTTTCTGTTTTTGACTTGGTTCTTTTTATATATATATATAGACCGTATCAGTTATGAGCTTTTTTTAAATAATTATTATGTGCATTTTAGTGCACCATTTATTTTTATTTTTGGTCTTAAAATGGGATGAATAAAAAATAATAAAAATCCTAAAAAAGCAACTTTTAGAAAATTGAGAATATTTATTACCCACAATGTTCATTTTTTTCTGCCCCAGTATTGTTACAGAGTTATTTAAAATTAAATATGTGTGTGTGCAACTTTACTGTATGGATGAGTTGTTGTTGTTCACATGAAGGTTGCAAAGTCATTGATTTTGTGTAGATAAAAACATATTTGACATTTTGAGTTCAGTGAAAGAAAAAAAATTGCCATTTGATTTCATTGAAAGGAAAAATGTTAAAGTCTATGTGTATTCATTGCATTAATGCACCAAGTGCTGGGAATCATATCATATTATATCATATGAGGCTGAAGAGTGGGGAAATTCGTAGTTCCGCAGTCTCTGCCAGTGGCCGTGTTCTGTCATTTTGGACTCAAGACAGAAACAGTTTTACAAAATATGGTGATTACCACTTAATTTATGATGGTCTTTAAGTCCTGGAAATTCCTTGTATGTTTTGGAATTAATATTTGAGGAAAGGATAATCTTTCTGTCAATTATTTAGAAAAAGTATAAGGAGTAATAATAGATGTCAATTTATATCAATATTAAGCATTTAAAAATCTATATTTTATTAATAGTTCAATAAATATTCTAAATTTTAAAATGATCATATTATGTAATCATTCACTAGTATATATAATATTGAATGATTTATTTAACTTGTAAGCCCTATATTGCTAATCAGTAGCTTTTTTTTCTTATAATTAACATCACATTATTTCTGATGAAAGTAAATATTATCAATAAATGAAAATTAAATTGGTAGAAAAATAACTAAGAAATCATGGCTTTAAACTAGTACAAATTCTAACATTTGAAAAAATTACCATTATTGTGTACATTGAAAAAAGCTAAAATATAATTTTTTTTTTTTTTTTGAAAATAATTCTGAATTCCAAAAAAATGCAAACAAAAGCTTCTCTACATTACTATAACATTATTTTCGTAAATTGATAGCCTAGAAATACTACAGAAATGTACTATCAAGATCATATGAATTTATTAATTTAACTATCATCATTTATTTTGTTGTTGTCTTAATCATCACTTTGTATATAAAAAATAAATATTTTTCTAAAAATTTATATAATTTTTTTTCTCTGGCGTTCTTTAATTTTAAAATTAAATATACAATTGCCTTAGAAAATGTTCTTATATAAAAAGAATTTTACAGTCTTTTTTTCTTTCTCTGGTATATTTCAATATTTATTAATTTTGTTAAATTCTAATTTACTTTTAGAACTTAAAAGATTTCTCTATTTGTAAATTAACAAAGAAAAACATAGTTCTGCATTGATTAAAAAAATTATTATTATGATGAATTTTAAACAGGGCTGTATAAAACATTGAAAAAACTAAAGTTGCACTTTTCTTTCTAATATTAGCAAATTTACATTAACAAGATAATACATGTATGATTGTATTCTTCATATTAATAACATTGTTTTTCTTTTTTGTTTTACTAAACTCCAAAGGTGGAGAAGAAAATAAGTCACAAGATGTTGTTAACCAGCTGTTACAGGAAGCACTGGAAACTGAGTTTTCAGAAACCCAAGAAGATGTCACTAAACAAGCCTTTATATCTTCACAAGGGTAAGTTGCACCTTCCATTTATTCTTTGTAATTATTCTCCCATTCTCCCAAATAAACAAAATGCATGATTACTAGAAAAAAAAATCCTTCAACTTGGGTTCACAATCCACCATTTGAAATTCCATGAACCTTACTGTGTCGATTTATATTTTGTTATACAATGTTTTAATTGGGGATTTTTCATACAACGTTTGCATTGTGTTAAATTTCAACAGCATATTATAGAAATTAAGAAATATAGCAAATTTCTACATACATATGTTTTTATTTTAAATAAAAAAAAATGTAAACAAATTTTGTAAACACCCTATTACATGTATTAACATGTACAAAACTGATTCCTTTTATTACAGAATATTTATGACTTAAAAAAAAGTGCGGGCACAGATTAATGTATTTAACTATTTATTTTGCAATTTACCTATAAATGTCATATTATTTCAATTATACTTTATTCAGTTTAGTATAAATAGAATGGGAATTCTAGAATACTATGACTTATAGTTTTGTCTTGTCATAAATTACAACTGCCTAATGGTGCCCATACTTTAATTCTTTAAGAAATCATAATTGATATAAATATTTCTATGGTCTAAAAATTATTTTCTGTTTTTTTTAAATATTTTAATAAATTAATGTTTAAAAATTTTTTAAATATATTTTCTTGTTTTATACTCTTTATTGTTAAAGAGTTTCTATTACTTCTTCAATTAAGTCAAAATAAACTAGTAAAAGGTGTAAAAAACATAAGACCTAACTAAAACAACTGCATTAGGTTGCTGAGTTATAAACTTATTATTTTGATATGATTATCAATTTTTGTATTTTACACAATATTAACATTACCTAAAAAAGTCATTAGCTTCAGAACTTGACAAGGTTTTAATTAATTTACTTAAAAATTAAAAAATAGTTTATTGTTATCAAGAATATACTATGCAAATTTCCCTTTGTCTGACCTCACAGGCAAAGCATGTCTACGAAAGCATATAAAAATAAAATTTAAAAAAATCTTTGATTTTGGGGTCATTCCATGTCAACTCAACCAGTTTTTTGACAATTGTTTACCCGCCCCTCTCAGATCTTCCTGAAATTTTTATGGCTTGTGGTACATTCAAAGTTGAGTGATTCCTAAAAATTTCAGGCCATTTGGTCAAAAACTTTCCGATATACGTTTTTTTAAAGTTTTAAGGGTAGTCGCGAGTTTGCGTGACATTTACATTTTCCCGATATTTGAACGTGAATATTTCAAAAACTAAAAGAGGTATCAGGCTGAAATTTTCAGTATTTACTCATTGTTTTATCCTAAGTTGAATGATGTGTTTATCTCAAGTGAAGCTTGCACACAGAATGCCCTAAAAAATTCCAAACATTGCACTTCAGACAGTTTTCATCCATATTTGACCCGGTATAGCCAAGAACCTATAAGACATGAAATGATGTTTGTTATACAATTAGTAAGTACCATATATGTGTTTATTATTTTGATAGATAATTCCTGTTAATCAATAATAATGTACTCATGGTGGGCCCCTTTAAGCATCATGGTCGTCCATTTTTGCACGCATTGCAACCCCCAGATGACCATGTGGACAGTAATTCACACTTTTCATATTTTGCACACTTGTTAAACTTGACAAGTACTAGCTATGGTAAAAATTTCATGTTGGTGTCTTAACGCCTTCTTGGTGAAAATTGCATGAAATAGCATGATTTATACACTATTATTGAATATTGTGTAGCGAATATTTCAAAAACTAAAAGAGATATCAGGCGGTAATTTTCAGTATTTACTCATTGTTTTATCCTGAGTTGAATGATGTATTTATCTCAAGTGTAGCTTGCACACAGAATGCCCTAAAAAATTCCAAACATTGCACTTTAGACAGTTTTCATCAATGTTTGACCCCGTACGCTACGGGCCTCATTAACGTGTATTATGGTAAATCAGCATAGCAATGAAATGTCAATCAAATTTTATGAATAAATACAGTTAGTTTTAAGTTACAAAATCAAATTACAGATTGTTTGTTTTTATCAACGATACAAGCAACCATGCAAGGCGGATATCAGCGTATGCTCATTATGCTGCCAATGCAGTTAACTGATGGTATCTTATCTATGTACACACAGTCCTACTATCAAACAGTTTCTTGCAATTGCTAAAATGCATACCATCATAGCAATACTGTCTTGATGAGCTGCCAGACAACATTGGCGGTGGAAGATTGCACAGTACATTAGTGAATGGTATCCAGCAGATATCGTCACGACTTGGCCAAGTTAATCTGTTTGTAGGTGTTCTGTTCATGAACTTGACCAAGATATCTTGATGTTCAACAGAGTGTTCTGTTATGCACCCAATAAACCAATCAGTGTTATAAACAACAGCCACAAACTGTCCTGGATGCAGATCTGCAATGCTTGGTGCCGGTTCAACTATCCGGTAAGGTTCTTGTGACACATTGATGACCGTATCACAGTTATCACATGACAACCTGAATATCTTGAGTTTGTTTTCACTTTGCCACAAACCGGTGGTGTGACCGTGTACCAGGAACGGTTTGAATTGAAGCAAATCGTTCAACCAAACAGCTACGATGCACTTTAACGTCATCCTTTGCTGCAAAAAAGAAATGAATTACTGGAACGTTTTTTTTGGTTGCCCAATCGTACATCTGATGTGGCGTTAGTTTTGAATGTTGCAGAGTTGCCTGCAAACTTGCTCTTTCTACTAGCCTCTTTACTGTGCCACCAATACCATCCCAAGGACTTTTTCCATGACTGGTAGCAAAAAATTTCCACTCTGCTTCACTGCCAAAATCTGTTTTATGCAGATACAGGTTCTTGAAGTTTTTGCAGTTTTTATGTTGTGCTGCTGCCCCATCACTGAAGTAAACTTCATGGCCATGTTACGTAACCCAAGGTTATGCTCAAGCTCCTAACTTATTTTGTTGCCCGTAATGTCATTACACAAAAAAATTCATTTAAAAGTACTTATTCACTTATATAACATATCAGAATACATTTGTCAAGTAAAAAAATGAAATTCACAATAAGAAAATCCAGTCTATCAAAGATGTCAGTTCAAACATTCGAAATTATTATGGTCCATGATTTTTCACCAAGAAGGCGTTAAGATACCAACATGAAATTTTCACCATAGCTAGTACTTGCCAAGGTTAATAAGTGTACATGGATGACCATGATGCTTAAAGGGGCCCACCATGAGTACACTATTATTGATTAACAGGAATTATCTATCAAAATAATAAACACATATATGGTACTTACTAATTGTATAACAAACATCATTTCATGTCTTATAGGTTCTTGGCTATACCGGGTCAAATATTGAGGAAAACTGTCTGAAGTGCAATGTTTGGAATTTTTTAGGGCATTCACGTTCAAATTGTTAAGTACAAGGATCTTTCGGGGCGTTGACTTGACGTCGTCACTAATCAAATGTGTCAGTACTCTGACACATTAGAATAACACACCTGCTAATACACACAGTAGCACAATACTGAAATAGTCAATCAGGAAAAAACAACACGAT